>OZ010595.1:41170433-41250433 GCA_963932145.1 Acanthosepion lycidas | reverse complement strand
CATTCAACGTCATCACTTGATAAGACACCGAAGGTGTTGAAACAAAATGGCTATTTTTGTAGTGATTTTATGACATATTTATGTTATAATTTTTTTTTTTTTTTTCTTTAAAAATAAATAATTATATCTGCTCTACTTTGTATTGAGCACTCTTTTAAGAATAGTAATTGTTGGTTATTGGAATTCATTCCATATACACCAATCATATACTTGTATATATATATATATATATATATATGCCTCCATTCTAAGTATCCATGTTATATTTTGAGAAATCAACAATGAAAGATCCAGTTGCATCAGTTGCATAGCCTGAATGACAGAATCAACAATGTCCTCCTTCAGAGGTTCAAATGACTCTAAAACACTTTGAAGTAAAGGAAATTTATTCACATCCACAAAAGCATAAACATTCTCTGAAAGCCTAGGGATCCATCAGTTTCTTCTGATACAGTAACATTATCAATATAAACATATGACACCTTAATGAGGGAATCTATCGAACACACCTTACTTCACTGCATGGTCATCTACCCACTGTTTAGGCTTGAATACCAGTTCTGTCTGTAGTAATATAGCTACATCACTCAACAAGAAATACTACATCTTTCTGTGTTTACTAACCATGATGCAAATAGAGATTTCTATTCTTCTTATCATTTGGTTACCTACTTTAAGCATCAAGTAAAATCTTGAATGTGCCACAATTGGGATTTATGAAGGAGCGGCATCTTGAAGTGGCTTGTTAGGGATTTTTTGCCTCTGCAAGAAACATGAAACCAACCCTAGCTAAAGCCACAGAGTGTGAATTGTCAATTGGTCAAATTGTCATGCATGAACATCCCTTTCAAAGAGGCCAGTTTTCACTCAATAAAACAGGCTTAGAGCATGCCATCATCTACAAAAGAAGAAGCACTTGTTTTGAGATAAAAGGCAAACATTTACCTAATCTCAGTACATGCTTCTTAAAGCCACAAAGGCTTTCTTGGCATCTTATTTTCAGAATCTGCTGTCATCTTCTTGTAAGTGGTCTCAGAAATGTAACAGTCTAAAGATTATGTATGTCTAAAGGTATGTCTAATGATTTTATTGTTCTGCATCCCTAGACTGCTCTCAGAAGTATGGAAGCAACAGATCTTGTGATGCACCATTTGAACTCTGTGAACTAAAAGGAGCTTAAACAAGGCTCTCTCTAACTAATTTGATACATAGGAGTGAAAATACTGAAAGATGAGAAGTAGATGTGTGAAACACATACTGATTCTATCCTTTTAAGGAAAGATTCCTTTGAGACAACATAAAACTATAGACTTGTATTTTCTTCCAACCAATACATTTTTTACATGTTGAGGCTTGAACTAGACCAGATAGCAGGTAAATTGCAGAACTGTTTATCCAACTGAAGTAGTAGTTGAGAGAACATCATCTCCATGTGCTTAACGACAAAAGCCAACAATTTCCAACTTCATCAATCATGGCATTGATCATCACAAACATCATACATCATCAGTGAAAGTAAAATAACTTCTCTTTCCTCGAGAAACAATGGAAGATTAAGAATTCTGTGAAGAATTTTCCATATTCTTGTTGTGTTCTTGATAATCAGGAACAGCATCTAATCAACCAAAGTTTATGATCTGATGTTCCTTACACTGTTTTTGCTATAACATCTCCCACCTCCACCTAACCACACCTCTTTCTCATCTCCCGAAAGACAAAGGAGTTCCTCCACTGAAAACCAAGAGGATGAGGAGAAGCAACCACAAAAAAGAAAGAAACTAATAAAAAAAATATGACATGATAGAAGATTTTAGATAAAAAGAAATTACAATAGCTGAATGATTTGACAGTCCTCCACAATTTGAGAAAAATAGATAACAAGCATCCACAAATTCACAACTTCATGTTGAAAAGCAAATAGTCAGAGATCTACAACCTAAGGCATGTAGTAGTCCTGATTGTCACATTAGAATTAGATTGGACACTGGTTAATTTGGATCTGCAACTACCCCACAAAGTATGACCAAAAACAATGCTAAACATAAAAAAAAAGAGAGGCAAACTAATGATATTGACAAACATGTGGAACTTGCCATGAGATTTACATTAAAAAATACAGCTTCTGATGTTTAGACGAAATGAAAGCTCAACATTGGTCAAGAAGTTTGTGAGGACTATGAGCAGAACTTAGCAATATATCATATTTCTGACAGTGATAATCCCAAAATTGCTACATACACAACAATAGAACAATTGATAATATTCATGTTAGTTGCATCTGCTACAAAGAAAACTTATTATTTTGTTTGTATGAATAATGAAAAGGATGAAACAGTTTACTGATAACATACCTTATTCCTCTAAGACAGAGATGTGTCTTTCCTGAGAAAAACATATAGATATTTACCTGTAGAAAAAAAAAATAATCCAAAGTTAATTGGACACAAAATAACTCTAATTGTTATATATTTATTAAAAGCAATTAAAATGTCTTATATCAAGTTACCCCAGCTTGTGACTCAATACTTTCAATTCACCACATTCTCTAGATATTGTAAGTTGCAATATCTAGTATAGACTGTGCCAAATTGTGTTCTTCAAATTCCATTCATCATACCCAATACATATTGGCTCTGAGTTGTATTTTTATTTTGCTTGCTCATGAGGTGATTATTATTACTTTTTTTTTTTTTTTTGCTGTTACTGCTTTTTCTTAATTTAAATTCCAGTAATCAGTAGGCCTATTGTGTTGTTTCAAACCATAAATTGGCCCAATCTTTGTGGACTGATTGATGTGGCATGGGCTAGAAAATAACATGACCAAAAATGGAAAGTATGTAAATAACTCAATTGCGACAGATATTCAACTCAGATGGTTAGCTTTCCATATTATATTAACAATTCCACATCCTAATGGTTATTTGGTAACCAGATTTAAAAGACTAACAATCTCCCTTACATTCAAATAAAACATAAACATATTCTTTAATATCATTACACTACAGTGTAATCATTGTAATGATATTTGTACAATTCAAGCACTGGAAAGTTTATAAAAAATTCAGTTTACTGCTTGAAGTGAAAATATTTCTCTTCTTCATTTTCAAAGGACATTTTTTTTTAAAATTGTAACCTGTTAGTTTGAAAATTATATTTCATGATGTCCAGTGTGATTGTTCAGTGTATACTGTATATATAAAGGTTCAGTATGTTCATAAAAGAAATAACACAATCAAAATTTTATTGTGGCTTTAAAAAATAATGAACAACTTAAAAAGTGTATTTGTTCACATTATATATACAAATATATTAAAACAAAGTCAAAAAAAGAACAATGATAAGAGTAAAGTAAAGTGATGAATGAAAAATATAACAAAAAAGAAATCAAAAATATGTCTCTGTGAAACACTGACATATATATTCCCTTCTTTATAGGGAATGATATTCCTCTAAAATAGAATAAATGAACACTCTAGTTGATGTTTATTAGCTTAATACATTGATAATGAAAATTATTGGACATGTCACAATTATGTGTTTATAAACATCAACTCTAGGTTATTTACACTATTTACATTGTTCAGACTTTTGTCCTCATCTTCATTACCATATTCACAACATTTCAGCCAGTGTATGCTCCAGCCTTTTCAGGTGAATTCTGTTGGAATTTCAAACTGAATCCTACCAATAATAACAAAATTCAGAAAACAGCCTCGGTCATATGTGAAGGAATTATCAGAAAAGATACAAAATATCTGTGGTCCATATAACATCAGGGCAATCTTCAGGAGTGATTCAGCAAGACATCTCTTCTGAGTAAAAGACCACACATAAAGGAAACCATGATTGATGACTGTGTATGCCATCCTATGCAACCATGTCAAGAAATATAAAAGAGAAACAGGTTGTCTCCTTAAGATAAAACTGCAGGAACACAATTGAGGCCATAACATGAGGGGAATAGAAGTATCAGGCATGGATGACCATATATGGATCCGCCCTATGTGGAATGAAGTTGAAATAATAGACAGAGAACATCACTGGAAAATAGAAAAACTTAAGGAATCAGTGCATATGATAGGCTACAAAAATTTCCTGAGCCAGCCAAGCACATACACGAATATAATATGAGAACCAGTAATACACAGAGCTAGAGAAAAATAACAATAACAAAATATTGTAATATGTGCTTGTAATATATCTAATAAAAAATGGTTAATGAGATGTTAGGCTTATAAATACTCAAAATTCACCCACCAATGTCCCCACTCACAGATGGCCCAGTGAATAAAAGTGTTGGTTCATTGATCCAAAAGTGATTTGACCCAAAGAGTTATTCAATACCTGGCCACAACTGAGGGAACAAAAACTTGGAGAGTTCAGTTTCTAAGGGGAATTAACTGAAACTGAGACATCCAAAGAGGTATGGCACGTGGAATTAGAACAGTTTACCCTCGTGGACTAAATAAATAGATCGGTTCAAAATTTCATGAATATGGCAGTAAAGATGAGGACGACAATCCGAACAATGATAATAGTGTAAATAGTTATATCTCAGAAATATAAACAAACTCTAAAGAAACAAACATTAAAGGGAGAGTATTGTGATTTGTCTAATTTTAAATTACTTTTTGCACAGCTTCGGAATATATATATATATATATATATATATGTATGTATGTATATATATATATATATATATATTACTACAAAAAAAATGGAAAGTCTGTTAACTGAGTGTTAACTGTAGGTTTATGGTAAATACCGTAAATTTACACTACAGTCAAACAGTTTAAGCATAATGTAAGATTATTTAAAATCTTTCAATTTTAGCATTGTATTATATTATATTAAATACATGGTGCGGCAGAAATCCTTCCCACATAATGGTAAGACATTAGTGGCAATGGTGTTTTTATATCGCTGATGTCTTACCATTATGTGGAAGGTAAAAGTAAGAGGTATTTCTACCGCAATCTGTAGAATTTGAAGCAGACTTTTCCAGGGGAAGTAACTGATGAATAATTGATGTGTGTTCTTTCCCTTACAACTTCCAGCAGCATTTTTATTTTGCTTTAAGTAGTTGTGTTGATTTTTCTTGTTTTGCTTTAATTAAACATTTTACGGACACTCAAAGCAGCTATGCTATGAATAGAATTCATTCAATTGTGCTAATTAATTCATGAGCTTAGCTGTAACGATTTTAATTTTGCATTATCTTAAATATAAAGCAAAAGTTTATCCCTGACTATATACATGTCCATACTTACATGCTTACTTACATTGTATTTCATAATTTCTTGCTGTGATAGTACTGCTACTCCCAAAAGCTTAAGTATATTAGCAATGCTCTAAATTTGCATTAATTCAAAATCTATTTATTTTTGCATTTATTGTGCTACACTCATTTATTTAAAATTTGATAGAACCATAATAGAAAATTTGATCAAAAGAAGTGCCACTGGATGACACTGGGTATTTTATGATATGAATCAAATCGAAATGTAATATTTCTGCAAAAACATGACTATTGCATCATGAAAAAAATTATGACATAAAAAAAGCAAAATAATTATATTGGTGTTAATAAATTTAACTTTTAAAATATATTTGTATATTTCTATATGAAAGAGGAAATAAATATTAAATCTTCAATATTGCAAAGAAAACTTTAAAACCTTTTTCTTCTAATATAATTCAAAGCCAGAGTCAGATGAGAGAAGTTTGGACAAAGTTGTATGGCAAGGCATCAGCAAGAGAAGAAACACTTTTCAATTCAAACCCACAGCCATCTTACCCAATGCAGGTAACCTGTTACAAAAATTTCATCTGCTTAAATATCAAAAGGCAAATAATTCCAAACAAAAAATCTTTTAAAATATCTTATCTGATTTAAATTCAGGTGCAAAAAATATAACTTAATAAAATTCCAATTCTTAACTAAGAAAGTTAATTTTAGTCATTATTCATTGGTATTGTCAACATAAACATGAAAATGGTTCACATTGTTATTTTTCAAAACTTTGTGTCTATTTACAAATGACAGTGATCCTCTGAAAATGAGGGAAATAACAATTTTGCAATGAATAAATAGCCATCTAAATTACACAAAAATGAAAATAACACTGACACCTCATTTTAACAGACATATTTACCAAAATTACACAAAAATATCTTGAAATACTAAAGTGTAAATCTATTTATTAAAATTGCCATTGGCTTCAATTATGGATACCAGATGACTTTGGGATTTCCTGCAGCTCTTCTGGATAGTCTCCTTGTTTAAGTTGGTGAATGCTGCCATAATCCTTACCTTCAGTTCATCTTTGCTGTTGTTTTGTTGGTCTCTCTTACTCAGCTGCGCCCCACAGATAATAACCAAGAGGGTAGCAGTCTTGGGAGTTAGATGACCAGACATAAGTTGTGATATGGTCACAAAAATTGTTTGACAGCCACAACTGGGTTCTCCTGCTTGTGTGGCATGATGCAGAATCCTGTTTTAGCAGCCACTGTCTTGACCCAAGACAGCACTACCTCCTCATAGCACTTGATGTAAGCATCCATGTTTAGTCTGAGGCCCTCATCAACAAATTCGGGAGTTCTTTTCTTACCAGAATGATCAGAGACAGTTTTTTTGAGCTGCCATACCTTCATAATCACTATTCAACTCATCCGACTCTTTCCGAATCCTCTGCACTGTCATCAGATTGACACCCAAACACACTGAAATATTCATATTGGAGCTTCCAGCACAAATGCCAAGCAGTACAGCATACTGTTTCCAAATTTCTGATGGATTGAATTGTGTCATCGTGTGTTTTTTCTCACAGACAGTGCCTAACTGACCCTGCTATACTGTGCAGTCAACAAAATCAAAAACAAACAACACACATGTGCAAAATTAAAAATATAAGATGACTACAGTTTACCCATCGCACTCTGTACAATATCAATAGGAGCTCAAGGATAGTAAGAGAAATTTCATTTGGTTCACTAAAAAATATTCTTTATTTCATGTTAACTTAATTTTTGATTTTTGGTAAGCAAAATTGTTTGGTCAGGTTATTAAGTAAAAATAAAAAATTCACAACCAAGCTGAAACAATGTTTGTTAGGTCACAAAAGAAACATTGTTTATTAGTTAACATAGTCCCAATGTTCTGTCTTTTGTAGCTTTTGACTTTTTCAGTGAGTGTCATAATTATTAATCTTCTAGGAATATTGAACCAAACCCTTTATTCCATCCATAGGGATAGATTGTTCTCATTCCAATAACAGTGAAAAACAGTTTAACTTAGCATCATGAAAACAAGTTCACCTGAACAGTTTTTCTTGACTTTCACATGGTTTTACAGAGTAATGACATTTTCTCACTTGCTCATTATTTTGAGTAATGTTATTCAGTTGCAAGCACCCTCTCTGATAGCTCTATGTCAGATGTCTTTTACACTTTATTTTCCAACATTATGCCTTTTACCAGCATATTTACTTCTTCAACACTGTGCCTTTTTCAAAGAAGCTAGAAAATAAGCCATTAAATTTGCATAATAATAGTAGAATAATTGCGAATGAGAGCAGATTTATGTAGATATGTATAAAAGGTAAAATTGTTATATCAATATGAATCAAAATATATTTTTAAATGATTATATATATTTTTCATGATTTAATGTTAAATATTTTTATTAAGAAAAAAAGAGACACCATTATTCTTCACTATTCTTGGCATTTTACACACAAAAATATTTTATGAAGATTTTGGTCAAAGTAATTTCATTGATTTAAAAGGCTTGTGATTTCTTGGCTTGTGAATGGATGAAAAATTGATTTTATTCAGCACTGATGATGAACTGAGAGTTTTCTTTTATATACATTTCCAAAGCATGTGTATTTATATATTTATTAAAAGCAAAGGATTTTCATACATTCTTAACACAAATCAGAATTTTTTTTTTAATTGAGAAATTTTAATGTTTTGAATAAGTATTTTAAGATTTTAAATATTTAAAACTTTAGCATCCATCAAGAATATAATGCTATTTTGTCTTTAATAAAAGAATTTCTTCTTTTGTGTCATGTATTCTGAGTCAATAAAATGTGATCCTGTTTTTATCACAGGCATTTAATGCAGATTATTTCAAAAGTGCAGGTAATTTGCCTCAGCATATATCAACTGTTATCTCTCATGAAGGTCATACTATGAAATCAGATGGAGCCACTATCCACAGGAGACCAATACATGGAAGTCTTCCATCAGAAAAACCAAATACAGTACAAAATCTTTCATCAACCATAATTTCTATGACAAAAACAAGATCAGAGACTTTGGAAGACAAACAAAAAGAAGAGAAAATAAATGGTAAGATCTGAATTGAATCAAGATATATACAATATGACTTTTTGATTTTCACCTGTCTACCTGTACCAAAGCAAAACAACTATCACTACTACTAGAGCAGATGTTAATCCAGTGATAGACTATTATTTGTATTCTTGTGTTTAGAGGTGTAATCATATAGATGTTGAGACTCAAGGAAATAAATGTAGAAAGAATAAAAAGAACTGACATTCAATTTTAATCATGAATTTCATTCTGGTTTGTATATCAAAGTACATACTGCATCCAACACTGAAGCATTTTCAGTAAGTACTAAATGAAAAAGCTTATTAAAATATCTGAAGAAAGAAACCAAAGAAAATACAGTCAGTGAAGATCAGTTTGTATGCATTTGATTAATTGTTAAAACCTGATAAAAAACTTCATCTATAAGTGAGCCTATCAAGATCCATATCTATGCATATCACCATTTCTGATTGTTCAATGCTGTTTATTGCAGTCTATCTCTAGAAATTTGACAAATCTTTAAGACAATGTTATTACATATCAAAATGTCATTTTTCAAATTTATTTTACTATCTTCAGATTAAATTTCACTACAAAGTTACTTATAAATTTTAATTTAAGCAACTCACAATTAATCATTTATATTATAATGATTTGCATGTTTGCTACAAAATAGAACAATTTAAAATGTGTTAATTTGGAGGATAAAACACTTCTAGCCGAATCAGGCCACTGGTTTCCAAGTAATCTTTAATAAAACATAAAATAACCGAAACATTGATTTCCAAGGGAGATAACTTCAGGTCTATTAACTGCTAATTAGAGTATTTTTCCTGAGTTTTCTTAATGAGAAAATAAGAAAAATAAAACAGGAACCTGACCTGTCTGCACTCTCCTCCTTCAGCCATAGTGGAATACTGGTGGCAATACCTAAATAATGATAATTAGCATCTGCAAATAATTATATAAAAAGGAAGTTGCTTAATACTGAGTAGAAGCTGTTGCTGGTGATAGTATTTAAACAAATTCTAATAATTTAATAATTTTGTGAACCAGTCCTATAACACTTTGATTGAATTAACTAAAAGGAAGTAAATTTATTATATCTCAACCATTAGCATCCAAGCTACTCTTGATATTTTTAATATTATTATGACTAATTTTATTTAGCAAAACAAAATTTCTTTTACTTTATTTCTGCTTGTGAATTTTTCAGGTTTAAAAGTTAACTACCAACCAACATTGGTGACTTCTTCAGACATTGTATTTCTTGATGTGATGAACAGCTCCAAATATAATGCAGAAGAGCATAATCAAAAACAACTTGCTTACAAAAAAAACTTTCACCTCTCTAAAAATAAAACTCTTTACCCAAATTTCTCACCTATTCGCTGTGACCAAATTAAAAACCAATTTACACAAAATCCTGCTTACAATATCGAAGGAAGTGATCAATCAGTATTGGATATCAATGACAGTATCTTTGATTACTCAGCAACTGGAAGCATCAGTGAACACTCATCTATTTCAACAAATTTGCCAGTGGTTCCTGCTTTGTCTTCAAGTGCAAGTAGCACTCATGGCTCTAAATCAGACTCTCTTGATGAAAACAAACCAAAACAGGATAAAGCTGCCAATTCAGTGAGTCCCAATGAGAGAAAATCTCTTCATACCAAAATGACCCAACTCACAAAAAATAGCTTGTTTCTAGAGGACAGAAATGCAGATCTAGATGTGAATTTTAATGTGCCAAATAAAATGCCAATATTTTCTTCAAGCCAAAGTAAGTTGAAATTGAATTTTACTTCTAAGCCATAAAACAAAACTTATTCTCTGACATCTTATTTACTTAATGCATTTTGACATCAGAATTTGTACAAAATGCATATAAAAAAGGAAATATTCCATATAATGAAATTTATATTTGTCTGGATTTAGTCAAAAGCTACATTTGGTTTATTAAGTAAAAAAAAATGTATTTTTTTTATTTTCACATTAATTTCTTTTTAACAACATAATCACTATTTTATTTCCCTGCCATTTTTCAGGCATTTTTATAATTCCATTCCCACCAGAAAGTTTTTCTCATTAAAGAACAATTCCAGATAACTTTTGCATTCTTTCAAGATGTCAAAATTGTTTTCATTAAAAGAATTCTGTAAAAACTGAAATAAAAGCATTGCAAAGGTGCAACATTTGGTGAATAGGGAGAATGAATGAAAATTTTATCTATTTGTAATAAATTTTGATGGGTCCCTAAACAAAAAACTTGTGCTTAAATAATTCATCTTTTTCTATTAATTTCATCTTTCACAGATGAAATTAATAGAAAAAGATGAAATATTGTCTTCATTTGGTTGGTCCAATTGTGATCAGTAGAAAGTTTCTTACATTCACTTTAGCACTAACAACCTTAGAAGAAACATGAATTCATCTCTTCTCTCAACAGCTATGGGTTAGATAACAATATATACTAGGCTCTCCAGCTTTGGTTGGCAGCTCTTCTAGGAGAAGGATGACTCAGAAGGTGATAGGAAATCTTTCCAAAAGTCATGGCAAGTCACATAAAAGGAATGTGGAGAGACATAATTACTAATGTTCAGAAGAAAAATTTCAATGATTTGAATCTTCAGAAAGATCTCATTGTAGAGGACTCCTTTCTAAAATGTACACAATATTACTTTGTTTACATGAAGATTGACATTTGGTACAGATGAAATCCACTTTTATTCATGCAGAATATTTTTCTAACATTTGACTTGCAAATCATGCATAGAAATCTGATTCAGTAGCTTTTTTTCATTTAATTCATGTGCAAGCCACACATCAAAACAATTTACTTAACAGCAGAACTTTCATTCTGTATAAATCTTATTTTTGCATTTTTCTTCTTCTATGTACCATGTTCCTTTATGACATGGCTGATCATAGATTTCCACAATTACCTATTTTTTCTTAGCTCTTAGCAATGTTTGTCTTTTTACTATCTTTCCAACTTTTATACAGTTTCTTCTCCCAGACTTCTCAATTTGTAGAACTTTCTTCTGGTTTCTTGCTTTTCAGTCAAATTTCATCTTCAAAAGTTTAAAAATAACATCAATCATTATCTTCTGACTTAATTCCTGTTCTTTTATTGTTTTCTCTCCTTATTAATGTTTTCTTTTTTTCTCTCTCTCTCTCTCTCTCTCTCTCTCTCACACACACTCAGTAACATCTTGTGTCTTAGTGGCTTGATTGCCTTGCTTGGGGTGAAATGATTAAAAAGAAAAAAATTCTCTTCTGCCATACATTTACACAAGCTTGTTAGGTAGGTTACTCACTATTTCCCTCTGTCCTTGTTACTTCCAAGATGTCCTGTCAGTGTCAAATTGTCTGAGCCTTCTTTCCTTATTATGTGTTCCAGAAATTTCAGCTACCTTTTTATTTTTCTTAAAATACATAAAAAACATTAAAAATATCGCTCATTTTCTTCCATCTGGAATCTGCATTCATTTTAAATAAACCTTGCAAAATTAACAGCTTTTTGCTTTTTGATTTTAGAATTAAACATAAACATTAAGTTTTGACAAAATCTTATTTTAAATGCATACTAATAAGACTGCTGCCTACAATAGAATTAAATATTGTATGAAGTTAATAAAAACTAAACACTCCTAATGCCATCTAAAAATAAACTTTTAGGATTAATAACTTAATATTTTATAATATTGATTTAAATTTGTCTTGGCCCTCTTAGTATTTTATATAGGGTAACCATAATTTGCAAACTGGCAGTTTTCAATTTTTTTTATTATGTTTAATTTTCTTGCATAATAACTTTTTGATGACACAGAATTCATGTAGAATATAGTTTGATTATAATGATTTGACATCACATTTAAAAAGGTATTTTTTCTCTTCATAATCAGCCATTTTATAGCAAATTGATTCATAAAATTATATTATCTTTCTCATGAAAATTGTTGCTCATTGTGTGACATATTTTCTTTAAAGGATATTGAGAAATTGGATTTTTGAAGTTCCATATTGTATAATGACAAAGAAGTGAGTTTCAAATTAAGCCATGTTCAAAAAAATGCAATTAAATTAATTTGAGGAAATTATACAAAATTCAGCTGAAGTACAAACCCCCAAATTTTACTTTCTACTTTTTGAATGATGCTCCATGTATAGTGGTTTAATTGGTTTAAATAGATTTCTCATTTGTAATTCAATCAAGTAATTTTGTCCTAAGTGGAAAATTAGTTCCTATTTATACTCATTCTAGTTTATAAAAAATAATCACTGCAGTAGGAATTGATGTGAACAAGAAATAATAATTTTGATAGACATTATGTAATTTACCACTACAGGTCAACAGAGTCAAAAGGATACATACACAGATGATGGCAGCATGTCATTTGATATTGATGACACAATCTTAACAGTTGAATCAATAGAGAGTGACACAGAAAAATTGAAGGTTCAAATGCCAGATGAGATGACCAATTCACACATCAGCAACATGGATGATGTTAAACAACAATTGCATAATTTGACTTTCATGTACCAGCAATTGTTTCATTTGCTGAGCCAGAACAAAAAATTACAAAATGCCCAGCCATGGAGCACTGATAGTGTCAAAGGAAATTCACTGATAAAAACTACCCATTTACAAAGGAGAAAATCAATGAGATCTACCATTTTGGAAACAAAGTAAGTGTAATATTCAAACATCATCTCTTTAAATATAATCAGACTTTTTCATTTATTTTTCAAAATCAGATAAAATTATAAAACTTATAAGAAAATATTTTATTATTATTATTTTCAATGTCTTTTTTAAATAACAGAAATTATTTTTTATGTGTCAACTTCTCAAATAATATATGCATATTGTGAGTTTTAGCATCTAGTGACAATATGAAAATTTTGTTAGTATACACAGTCAAATTTATTTAGAATCAAATAGGTTTTAGTATTGCTCAATATTTTCTTTGTATTAGTAAAAGGTAAAAAGATATAATTTATGTAAAACTTTAGCAGAGTATGACTGAAACTTGTCTTAGAAATTATGAAAATGTAGACAAGATGGAAAAATAGAAATGATTCAAATAGAAATGAAAACTAATTTCTATTTGTAATTATTCCAATTTTTCCATCATTGCTACATTTTAAATTGGTTTTATTGAATTTTTAGAAGAGCATCTTTCATTAGAAATAAAGTCTAAAAAACAATAGCTATAAAAATATTAAGAAAAGAAAAATAAATATAAAGGAAACAAAAACTCTGAGAATTACAATTAATTAGCAATGACATGACAGGATTTATTAAACAAATACATTCAAAACCATGATTCACTCCCATGATTATATATTGGGTTTGAACAAAAGTTTGTAGCATTTTGAACATGTGATTTTGTTCAACATAAGACTGAAATTTATGACTTATATACATATTCTGAAAGAGTACATTTCAACATGTTTTAATATTCTATATTATGATTGTGAATTTCAAATGTTTTAACATTAAAAGTGAAAATGAAAGAAAATGAGAAGCATTTTTGTCATTTGATGTTCTTTTATTTCCAGAAAGGAAAAAACATAGTACAAACAGCAAAAATTACATGTAGTATTTAAGATGGTGCCATAGCTAAGAGTACTGTTTGTAAATAGTTCATTAGGTTCTAAAGTGGAAATTTTGATCGAGAAGACCAAGTGTGTGAAACTGATCCAAGTAATCACTTTCTAACTATCCAAGTCTCTCCCAACTGACAAACAGCACAGTGTTCCAAAAGCAAATTCTGTCCTACTCCTTTGTGTACTCTTGCGAATTATCATAGCTCCAAAACAGTGTTTTTCTTAAATTAAGGTATCATTCTCTTCTACATTCCTCCCTGACCTCCTGATCACATAGATGACACAGAGATGAAAGTCACCTTCATCGAGTAGTTTTATGTAAAGGTGAACTGGCTCTGACCTTCTCTTCTGCATTTGTGCCCACTTGGTCTCTTTCATTACTGGCATCATCATCGTTGTCTCCAGCATCTGTTTCCACTGGTTCTTTAGGTGAATAATCTAGACCTGCATTGAAAATCAGCGGAAAATTTGAGTCGTTTTCAGATGACTTATCAGTGCCGTCATCTTCCTACAAAGCAGATCTCTGGCATGGATGGAGGTCTCTGATATTGCATGGGATTCCATTGATGAGAACTGAATGCAGACCATATACTTGTGTTACTTTTCCTTTCTTGAATTGCATCGGACATCAACCATGTGGGGTCTTTACCCAAACTGCATCTCCCACTCAGTAGACTTCAGGATCTGTGTGGTCAATTGTTAGTGCGACATCAACACTTTTTATGTGGGCTTGATTATTATATATAGTGTTGCCTGATGCTGACAAAGCTGTTGCATCGTCTTTTGGCATCACATTAAACCAATATAATGCCTCCACAATGGAACATCCCGATGAAGCAACGATATGCTTGATGGTGTGATGGCATCTCTCCACGATGTCATTCCCTGATTGTCGATAGGCACACTGAAATCTAAGTATGACACCCTAATTCTTGGCAAACCTACAAATACCTCCCCACAGAATGCCGTGTCATTGTCAATGAGCAGCTCAGCAGGTGGCTCTCTCTCGCAGAATAGTGACATGATACTGGCAGTGTCCTGATAATGGACACCATATGGAAAACCGACTAGGGACGCAGTCAATCAGTCAGGTAATGCCAGCCTTCATAATGGGTTATGCCCATCCCAACCCTGCTCCAATTCTTGCACACATCCAACTGTCCAGCTTTCCAATGCACAGATGCTGGGTCAATGGTTTGGCACACTTTGCCCTCTCCAACCACTGCTCGAACAGCTGTCTTTGAGGCCTCAGGGTGGATTCAAAGTACAAGGTGAACTTCACACCAGGATGCCCACTACATCAATTGACGGTTTGAATGTGGGTTGATTCCTGCTCTTCTATAGATGCGGCACACACTGGTTCCATTTCCTTCCAAACTGCGCCCAGACAACGTTGAGGCACTCTAATGAGCTGATCAGCTTGGTCTACATGGGATCTAACAAGCTTTATATCAACAGTCAATTTATATTCCTCTACCAGTTCCTTGATTGTGCTCAGCCAACATCTTATCAACATTTTTGTTGTGGCCTTTGTGTGCACTCAAGACTTTCCAGACAGCGTATCATAAACTAATCAATGCAGGTGCACTACAGTCACTCTCCATTGCAGTGCCATGTTGATGCCTCTCAAGATCATGTTGAACTCTGCTAGGATTGCAGCCAAAAGGCATCTTCAACAAGGGATTCACAACAACGCCAGTGGCCAAGGAATTTGCATCAACCCTCACAGTAACTTCACATGCACTAATCACCTTATGCCAGATCCTGTGCCAATCTGGCGATGATGTTCATGAGCATCCAAATCAGGGGTGGATTCCGTACCTCATTGTCTCAGGCAGTTGTCACCAAGTTTTCACACCATTTTATAAATGCAGTTGCGATGTGGAGCCAACCACATACTAGCAAATATCCAGTCAACTTCCCTCACAGGGAGAAGATGCTCTGATGATTGAGCATGTTAGGTAGCAATGAGAGTTCCCTCCAGCAACTCCATTGCTATTTGTCCCACTCCCCCCAGACACATAATCCCAATACACAGGTACCATTCTCTAAACATTCTGGATTCTTACTTGTCACTCCGAATTGCTTATAATTTCATTGACAAATATATAATCAGTATATGAGGATGTGTTCTTCTAGATGGTCTTGTTCTGTGCAAGTGCAACCATGGCATTCACAATTGATCACATGATCAGTGGTGCCACATTGAGCCCAAACCCCAAATAGGTGAGGCAATATCTTTGCCCATCTATCTGCACAGTTTGAAAGGGCCATAACGATTTATCAATGTGGATTTGAAGATAGGCACGGTGAAAATCCAGCACAGTGAAATCCAATCCTTCCTGTCATCACTCCCTCAATTTTTGTGCACAAATATCTGCATTGAGATTATGACCTTCTGTTTGTTTTCCTTCAGCACAGCCATTAGAGTAATCAGGCCTTCCTCGGGATATGGAAGTAGACAGCCATTATCCATCCAGGTTCATAGGGCACAAGTATACTCTTCCCTGAGTGGCTTTGGTACTGGATACTCGGCTGTCTGGTTCTTCAATGTGGGCAGTGTCTGGTCACAAACAGACCACTTCCAAGACACAACCCATATTTTCATGCTATGTTTCTTCTCCTTTTCTATGTGCCAAGTCCCCTCAGGATATATGTAATCATGGCTCTACACAATATCCTGTCCTTTGCAACTCTTAATAAATTTTGGTTCTAAACCTTGTTGTGCCGTCTATTTACTCAAGCTCACTAAGTTATATATTGTTTTCCTCTGTCCCTCTTGCTTTCAATCTGTCCTGTGACTATAAGATTTTCAAATCCCTCTTTCCTCATTAGTCCCCTAGAACCATATTTCTTAGGTTTCTTCTTTACCTGTGACAAGATTGTGCAGTATTCACTGCCATATATGAGAACTGATATTACATAACAGTCCAGTAGTCTTTTATTTGTTTCTAATGAAATTCTTCGATTTCTTAATACATTGCTTAGCTTTTGGCTATCCGAATGTGCCTTCAGATTTCAATGTCACACTTTCCATCCGCTGTTAAAACACTTCCCAAATATCTAAAATATATTCTAATGTAGTGTTACTGACTCACAGGAAGTAGCATGCACTCAACTGCCTCATGAGTAATAGCTGTAGCTACTTATAGTCTTCATGACTTCATATGTAAATGACTCATCTCCTGTATCAAAAAGGTTTTATCTCCTTATTTTCCCCGGTATTTCTGAGAGATTTTGTCTCCTCACTATCTTCCTTCCTCTCCATAAGAGATTGTCTAGATATGGATATCTTCACCTTCCTTTTTCATAGGTGTGTTCTTCCAATGATTTTCTCGTTTATCTTCAGAATCTATATTATTCTTGATTTCACTGTCTAGTTTGTCTTGTGTTGATATGATGCTTTCGCCTTCATTACTTTCAGGCTCACTGTACTTGATCTGCATTTCTGTTTTTTTTTTTTTTCTATTATCATAGTGTTCTGTTCACTTTGCATTATGCATCTTGCCTCTTGTAGATTAGATTCACTATTCTTTTTATAGTACATTTTTTCATTGGTGGCATAGGACATGGTCAAGGGCTCTAATTTGTCTACCCATGAAGACAAATGGGCTTTTCAATCTTCTAGCATGTGGTATTGTTCTATAACTCAGCAACAGTCTAGGAAGAAATGTTTCTATCTTTTCTTTCTATTGTACACATATTTTCAACCCATTTTTATAGTTTTCACCATCCTTTCTGCTAATCCATTTGATTGCAGATGGTATGGGAAAGTTTTATATGGTTTTGTTCATCCAATTTTGTTCAACCATTGGCATAGTTCCTCATCATAGAACTCTGGAGTGTTGTCAGATACTAGCATTTTAGGAATTCCATTTCTTAAAAATATGAACCTTAGCACTTGTTTCACAGTTGAACTTCTTTTGTTGGAGATCTGTATTACTGCTGGCCAGTCTGAATACAAATCTACCAGTATTAATAATAATCCCACTCCATTAACATGAGCATGATCCATCTGTACTCTGTCCCAAGATTGGGAATCTTTAGGCCATGTACATTTTTTTGTCTGTCTAAATTTTCTTCTGACATTGCATATTTCACACCTTTTTATATATTCTTCTACATCTTTGCATAGACATTATTCTGCAAGGAACATCATCATGTACACTCCTTTGCATTGTTGGCAGACTATACTGTTCAATATGGGATCTCACTTTGCATCCTCAGCTAAATTATTTATCAACAAAATATCAGTTTTGAGCCAGTGTAAGAAAGTATCTTTGAATATGTCCTCCTCTTTCTCACTTTCAGAAGTAATAAACCTCAATCTTGACAAAGCAGAATGGTATTGCTTTTTATGTACTCAAACGCCATTAACATTAAGGCCCATCTTAGAATTCTAGAAGTTGTTAACTAAGGAAACTCCTTCCTAGGATTAAATATGAACTCTAAAGGTCTATGGTCGGATTTTTCTTCCAATCAAAAACTGACAAGTTTTATTTGTCATCCATATTATGACCAATGCTTCTTTCTCAATATTTGATTCGTTCAATTCAGCTTTTGACAATTTTCTCAAAAGATACATAATAGGATGACCATCCTGAGTTAATATTCCTGAGATTAAGTGTTCACTTGCATCAGTTGTTACTACTAATTCCTTTCTAGGGTCAAATATTTTTACCACTGGCTTCTTTGTCAGAACAGCTTTTAAATTTTCAAATGCCACTTGTTGTTCTTTTATCCAAATAAATTCCACATTCTTTTTTCTTAAAGCAGCAAAATGTTCTGTCAATTCAGAGTATTGCTCCACATATCATTTGTAGAAATTTATTAAAAAAGATTCCAATTCTTTTTTTCTTCTTAGGTACTTCAACTTTTAATATTTTCTCAATTAACAATTAGTCTGCTAATATACCTTCATTAGATATGGAATATCCCAAAAATGATATCTTTTTTAATGTTGTGCACACATTTTTTCTCATTGATTCTTGATCCAGCTTTTTTTTAACTTATTGAAAACCATAATGTTTTTCCATTTTAATTCTTCATCATTGATAGCACCAATACAAATGTCATCCTGGTAGCATATTATATTTTTTATATTGCTACCAATAACTTGATCTATATAGCCCTTTAAAAAATTGCCCGGAAGGGAGCATAAAGCCTATTCTACATTAGGGATAGGATATGAGTCAGCATATATTTTGTGGTTTACACCTATTTTGTAGTCACCACAAATGTACAGATCCCCATCCTTCTTTCTTAAAATTACTGGGGGGAGGGGCAGGCCCATTTGCTCCCTCCTGGTGGAACATATTCAAGTAGATCTTGTTCCAGTAATTTTTTTAGTACTGACACTTTCCATGCTTTAAAATATGAGGGGGAGACATTTTCCTTTAGTCTTTGCTTCATAGTTTTTTAACATTTCAGTTTCTTCTGCCTTGAAGTCCTAATTTTGTCAAATTTTTGTTCAATACATCATTTCCTATTTGACCGTGATTCTTTTCACAGTTTGCCACAATAATTGGTAATATGTCAAACTTATTTTTTAGCTCCTCATAGGCTTCAAAATAACTTTCAAACTGATTCAAAGCTTTTCTTTAATCTTTTTTTCACAATTTCTTCCAGAAATTTCTGGGTATCAACATCATGTCACTTCCCATATCTAGTTGCATGTCCAATAAAACATTATTGACTCAAATTTTTAATAATCTGTTTTCATTTTTGTCAGTGAAAAGACATCCATACTTATTTGCTTGTCATTTTGTTGGACCAGAACTACATTTATCTTTTTGGATATACACATGAATTTAAAATGATTCATTTTGAAACACTTTTCACAATTTTTTTTTTTTTATATGGCAGACATTTTTCTTTTTCTCTTTGATGTTGATATCCACAAAAAGTACATATTATTTTATCTTTTTTCTTTATTGTATCCATTTCCTCTACCAAATCCATAACTTTTGTTTGATTCTATTTACCAATCAATTCTTGTTGTTGAACAAATTCAACACACTCTTCTAGTAACAACTTTCCCAGTTGTAAATGCATTATTACTCTTCTTGTTAATTCTCAAGAACAAAGAAAATGTATTAGAGTCATTTATTGATACTCCTCATTTTGAAAGCCATTTACCAATTTCATTTGGATCAAATCTTCGTCAATTGACTGGTTTTCCAATTCCATTTTCTCAAATTCACCTGTTTTAGATGAAGAACATATTCAATAACTGTTTCATTCACTTTTTGATAAATATTCATAAACTTAACTCTCTCTGCATTCACTAGTTTTTCTTGGGTGTTATGTTTTTCACTATTAGTTGACTTATATCATCAAACATCATTTCCTCCAACTCTCTTGGTTGTGCAATTGCTGATAATTTTATAATGGCCTCACAACCAGTAGTTGCCAACAAGAGATGAGTTATTTGATTTTCTTCTCTGATTTGAAATCCTTTAGGCTTTTTGTTCTAGCTTTAACTGCTAGTATCCTAAGCCACACTTGTGCATATTCAGAATTATCAAGTGATAAGTGTTCATTCAATTCTTTAGATATTGGCAACACCATTGTAGTTTAATGTTACTGACTCATGTGAAGTAGTATGCACTCAACTGTCTCATGGATAATAGCTGTAGCTACTTATAGTCTTCATGACTTCATATGTAAATGAGTCACCTCAGACTTCTTGCAGTTGATGCTTAGTCCTTTCTTCTTGCTTTCCTTCACTACCTTCTGTAAGAGTTCTTGTAGTTTCTTTTCAGAATCTGCTATCAACACTGTGTCATCTGCATATCTTATGTCGTTAAGAGTGTGGCCACCAATAATGAATCCTAGTAGGACATCTAATTCTCTCAGAATCGCTTCATTGTAAAGGTTGAATAAGTCTGGTGAGAAGATACATCCTTGTTTTACACCAGCTTCTATTTATTTTCTATTTTTTGAATTCATTTTCTATCCCAAGGCAGGCATTTTGCTGCTAGTATAGGTTCTGGATTATTCTAATATCCTTCCCAAATATATTGAGGTTACCTAGCAGTTTCAACAGTTCTTTGTGTCATACTTTATCAAACATTTTCATATTATCTATAAAACACAAGTACACATCCTTCTGCATTTGTATTGCTATTTCTGATATCATTCTGAGCATAAATATTGCATTCCTTGTTCCAGTGTCTTTAACAAACCTGCACTGTTATTGTCCTATTTCCAGTCTGATTCTGCTGGATGCTCTATTCATCAGAAATCATATGATAAGCTTTGTTATATGGCTCATTAGGCCAATTGTCCAATGAAGTTCACAATCATTTTCCCCAGCCTTCTTTGGCAGTGCTATAAAAATAGATCTACTTAGATCTTCTGGTATATCACCACTGTTGTAGATTTCATTTATTATGTTTGTAATCTTGTCTATGCTGAAATCATCAAAGGCTACCAGCATTTCGATTACAATTCCATCTGGTCCTACTGCTTTGTTTCTGTTCAATTTGGCCACTGCTTACTCCACTTTTTAATATTTCTGATCCTTTGACATTTCTGTATATTACCACTTGTTCTCTTTCTTCATTAAACAATTCTCTGATATATTTGTACCATAGTATTTTTTTCTCTAATATCAATGTTTGGTCCATAGATCCAATTAAGTTACTTAAAAATAAAAATAAGTACTTAGAGAAATAGTGAATTTAGCTTAAATAATCTAGGATCCATGCTTCAATAATATTTCATAAATATTAGAAAACTATTTTCTTTTTCTTTTCAGACATAACAAGAAGCATTTTCAACGTCTAGAAGCTCATGTAGTCACATTAGTTCAAAGTGTAGCCACTCTGACAGATCAAGTACGAGCACACACCAATGCACTTAAACAGATAGATATATTAAAAGAAGAATTACAAGAGATGAAAGAGACTATGTGTGATGGTAACAACCATGTCGGAATTTCTTCTTTGCATAATTATTTAAAAGAATATGAACGATTTAGAGGATGGATTCCATCTCTTACCAATCCCAAGAGAGTACAAAAATTAACCAAGTAAGTTATTTTTATGATAATTCCTAACAAGTTATAACATTTTTAATTCTTTTTAGCTGATTTTATTAATCATTAAATTTCACAATGTGCTTCTCATGTTTCCTAGGCATTACTACTTATATTTATAAACTTTGTATATAAATTTAAAACTTAGTATTTTATTTTTAGTGATATTTTGTTTTTAATAACATGTAAATATTTTGTAACATTTTAATAATCTTTTCAAAATTGTCATTCCAATTAAAAAAGAATATGAAATAAACAGAAATGAAAACTTGAAACTCCATATGAAAGGGATGTGCAGGGCCAGCCAGAATGCTGATTGAACCTATTATTCCCAATTGCTCCCAACATTGCTTAAGGTTGGCCTTATGGACAATTATATTTCTTCTCTGGGCAATATTTTTGCAAATGAATAAAAAACACAAATAAAATTAAATAATAATAATTGAATATTCTCATTTAAGCAAAAATAGGAAAATATTTTGATGATCAAGGTTTATGAAGTAAAGCTGTGGATCATGATTTAAATGTATGGAAGAAATTTTAGATGCTGTTTAAAGCCATGTTTCATAAGCCATTTTTAGAATTATCAGAAATCTACAAGATAAATTTTGTAAACACTTTCTTCATGAACATAATTATATCATTTATGATTGTGATTACTTTTCCATCTATAAAAGTGCATAAGATTTATAAAATAATAGAGCCCATTGTCCAGCCACTTGAACAAACTTCATTTGGTTTCATTGGAAGTAGCTCCCAATGAGACCAAATGAAGGCAGTAATCAATGAAAAACATCCAGAATCTATAAAGAATAATATTCTATCTGGATAATAATGATAAACTCCATGTTTCTTTGATGGCAAGACAAAAATTGTTTGGATTAGAAGTTCTCACTCATCTGCAAAATTCAAAATTTTTTCAGTCCTTACATAATTCTTTTCATAAAATTTTTTTCAGTTTTTGAAAAAACTGCAATGGCACCTGAAATAGTTTTTTGCTAGTGGACAGAATTATGAAGTTGATTGAAGGATTGTATAAGATAGTGGAGCAAAGCCATAAATATGTTGTTCAAAAATCTTTTAAAATATCTTTTATTTTATTCAGTAAACCAAATTAATTTTACATTTATAAATGAAAATATCAATAACTATACATATTTATTTACAATATGATGTACATCTATTAAATTATTAATAAAATCTCACATAAATATTTTAAATTATTGTAAAAAATTTTAAATGAAATCTGATATAAACTGAAATTCACACAGTATATTTAGCATAATATATTCAGAAAGTTTTTCCAACATCAGTTTGTTAATACCAATTTTATTTTGAAAACATTAACTTGCATAATGAAATCTGACATAATTCATTTTAATTGTTCTATTATTGCTAATATATTGAAGATTGATAATTATTTTTTAAGCATTTTTATACTCTTCACCAATGAAGAGAATAACACGAGAAGTTGCAGTAGCAGGGACAAAGCCTTTATTCACATGCACTACAAGGAAAAGACCGGAAATCATGGTCATCAAAAATTAAGGATTAGGTATACCTCTAGAGCTGGCATGTCCAAAATCTGGTCCTGGGGCCAATTACAGCCCATGTTCAAATTTCATTTGGGCCCATCCTCTGTCATAGAATATATAACTTACAGCCTGCCACTATTGTTAATCAGAGTATGTAAAGTACACACCTAAGAAATACATTTTCATGTTTTACCAAAATATGACAGCAGTACTGTGTAGCTGCCCTTTGGCAGTGTGACCCTGACATTGCCCTTTCCCAGCTGATTTCTAAAATCGCTGTCTTTGAACCATTATGGCATGCAGTCCAGATCTCAGTATCACCTTTCACATTATTGCAGGCAAGTTATTTTTTTTTAGTCATCTGAGATGAAGAAATTCTAAAATCTTAGTGAATTAAATTTATTTTGTGTCGGTCAAAATCAGTTATATTTGGACAATTGGACTTTATGTTTCCTACTTCTTAATAAGATAAATGTTGGTCTTATGTTCCTATTCATATGTTTTTTAACTTAAAAGTTGAAAAATAACATTAATTACCACTACCAGTAATATGCAATATTTAAGATTAATCTGAGATATATTATAGCTTTCTGGGAGTTCTTTTTCCTCAGACATATTTTATCTCATGTTATTGGCTATGACAGGCTGAGTGATTCTGGTGAGACCTGTTTAAATTTATTTGTTATCAATGTAAAGAAATGAAAATATACGATTTGCAATAAAATTTTCATAAGATCATTTGCATTTAATTTTAATGGTTCAAATAATATTCACCTCATGAAAACTGGGCTTCTTTGAAAAAGTTTGGACCCCCCTGTTCTAGAGCGAGTGTCTGGTTAAAAAAGGGAATAACTTAAGGAGTCAAGTAATTACTGGCATTACTTACCTTTTTTTTTTACTTCTCAAATACAAAAAAAAAGATATCAATTCCTCTAAATGAACTGTTATTATCTCTATGTATTACTATTACTTTTCCCATTTATTTTCAAATTGTCTTCATTATTAATTTTGATACATTTATCACATTTTATTTTGTTCGTAATTAGTGCAAAAGCAAAACAAAACTATTCCTTACACCAAGAATTAAAATAATCAGCTGTACATTTTTCTTGATAGTTTTTACTCACTCCCTAATCATTTGTTTTAAGAATTTGACAGACAAAAAAATTAAAACAAGAGTTCGTGTAAAACAGTAAAAATGTAAAACAATATGGTATTTTTGTTTAAATTTAAATTTATACTTCACTTCATAAAATTAAAAATAAAATACAAGCTGAAATTAAACACTGATTTTTAAAACCTTTAGTTTATGGTTATTTAAGCAATAGATTTTTTTTAAAAATCTTTGTTAACATCTAGTTATTTACTAAGATTAGCTTAATTCTGGCTCAAGTCCATAAGTATGTGATACTCCACTGTACTTGCCTCGCTAACCATTATCCCAATACCGGAGCTAACTAACGGAGAAGTTACCTCCCCTATATAATCGGGCATTCACTTACTTTTGTAAAACAATTTTTTTTTTTTTTTTTAACGAAAAAAGCTGAATAAGACCATTTATTAAAATTATTTTAGTTTTATTTATTTCAGCGTCTGAACTTTTTAAATTTAATTTATGCAAAATGATCCGATAAAGCAAGATCCAAACTTTTTGGGTAAATCACTTTTTTTAATTTTTTTGTTAATAAATAACAAAATTTGTTTTAATGCATAATTTCAAAAGATGAAGCTATTTTTGTATTAGTAAAATAAAAAGAAAGTAAACTCTGGGACAAGTATCAGCAGAACATTAAAATAAAAATAACATATTCGGTCTCTATAATTGCTGATAAATATTTTATGTAAAATAATATCAATGATCATTACTGTATAAATTTTTCCCAGGTTCTTTGGACAGGAACCACCATTGCTTGAAATATTTTTGAAGAAATTAGGTTATGAGGTAAGTGGAACATTGCTGGAATTCATAAATTAATCAAGTGTATTAATGACTACATCGTCATCATCATCAATGCTAAAATTATTAATAGCAACTGATTTTTTTTGTTTTATTTTCTGGCCATGCAAGTATGAATATTTTAAAACTTCTGGAACTTTCTAACATTTAAGGTATTTTGCTGATTTTTAATAGAAGTCCTTTTACTACAGAAATAATTCCCACTTGGATTAAGAATATCTGTTATATGATGGATTGGATATCTTGTTGATTCCATGAACTTGGTTGTTATTTTTTGTCAACATTCCTGACAACTGTACATAGCTTTTGTTAAGATAACTGCTATTACATTTTTGACCTCCACAGCTGGGTTTTACAAGCAATAACAATCATGTGGTTAGATGTGATAGTTCAGTTATAAAATTAACCTGGCTGAAAAATAGTTGAATTTAGATTGAAGAAAAGTTTTATTTAAAAGCAATGAAAAAAAGTTAAAACTTGAAAATGACAGAAATTAATTTAATCATTTATTGCAAATGTCTAAAGTTTCAATATGATTTTCCCTCCTTAGAAGACAAATGATTTACCAAAGAACTCCAACACATTGGCCCATTTTGCAATTCCATCTAAAGATGTAAAAGCATCTTTCATTCCTCTCTTGTCACATTTGAGCCAAATTCTTTGCCTTTTCTGCCACTGACCAAATTAACATTCTACCTAAGTGAATAAATACTAAAGTGTATCAGTTTGACATTGTTACTCTTTGTTCTTCCATATCCACCACTGAAAGAGAGGACAAACAAGACCCTCTGTTTGCATATATCACTTGTCTCCATTCAGGCTGACTAGTTCCCCTGCTGGTCACATGTCAAGACATCTACAGCCATCACAGGGTAAAAAGGAAGAGCAAGTCCTATAAATTAATGCAAACTAAATACTTTTTCTATATTTCCTAAAAATTGTTTTGGTTGGAGAATTGAAAACTACAAGTACTTGGAGAAGGATTAACTTTTGTAATGGCATTGTTCTACATCATCTTGTTACTTCATCATTATTTAAATAAATGCATTTCACTTGTGTTCAAATACAAGCACATATTTATATCACATAAATGTCATAAATTTGATACAATTAAAAAAAGTTGATGACCAAGTTCAAAATTAGAGGTTTTTTTTCCTTCTAGATTAGATTATACTAACAAACTTTAACAATGTAGAAATTTCAATAGAATCAAAAGTCTTCTTTTTTTGAGTATATCTCAACTGATTTCAATAAGATGTTACTAATATATCAACTGAACTCCTCTGTGTTGTTGCTGTTAGTAGAGTTTCAACCAATTTCTTTTGAGTGTATCATAAGAGAAGAGTAGGATCTCTTTTTTTATAAAAGAAGGTAGCAATCTCTTGTTTCATAGAATAAAAAAGAAACTTCTCATTTTCTAAATTATACACCTGAAGAAGGTTGTAGAATACTATAATTGGCAAAAATTTCAATCAAATGTTAAAAAAAAAACAATCACAGAAGAGCAACAATTAAAAAATATCTTTTTATTCTATCATCAAATTAAATTTGTTTTGTCTTTAATGAAAAACATTAATTTAGGTGATATATTAATATAAGAATTTTTCTTCTTAATCTTATATGCAAATTTTATATAAAGATCATCTTACAGTAGGGTGTTATAAAATTGAGTATCCCCTCACACTAAATGCAGTGGAGGTGAAGATCAAAGTCCAAATTAATGGATAATAAGATCTAAAGAGAAGTAAAAAACAAAATAAAACTAGTAGATATTGCTATAAAAACGAAAAATTTAAATATGGTAGTAAATACTTACTCATTTACTTGTAACATGGAACAATTGAAACAATGAAAAATTGTGTTCACTATCTAGTTTTTCCCTAAGATAATCCATTTCTGATTTCAGTAGAAATAGATTATTTCATTTAATCTTCTTCAGGATGTGAACAGTCATGGCTCTCCACAACTTCCTCTCCTTTGTAACTCTGAGTAAAGTTTGTCTTTTTGCTATTTATCCCTCTTCTGCCTACTATTCACACAAGTTCATTTACTGCTTTCCTCTCTCCATGTCGCCTTCAGTATGTCCTGTTTGTGTCAAATTAGCCAAGTCCTCTTTGCTCATTATGTGCCATAGGAATTTTAACTCAATCAAAGTATAATTGTCCATATTGTTTGCATTTTCTCTAAAACTTCATCACTGATCACATGTACAGGCTATGGCATTATCAGTATCCTTCTGTAGAACCACATTTCTGTTGCCTTGAAGAAGAGACAAGTATTTTCTTCATCTGCACATTGTTTAGCATTCACAGCTATATATGAGGACCAATATTACATAACAGTTCAATACTCCTTTCTTTATTCCTAACAAAATTTTACTGTTTTGACTTGATTAGAATTTGGAAGTAAACTTTTGGCATTGTAATGAGCCTTTGGATTTTGGTGTTGCATTTTCTATTCTCTGTTAAGACTCCATTTAGATATTTCAATTTTTGTACTTGCTTGATCCATAGTTCACATCTTGGGTGGCTGTTCTTTTTGCTTACAACCATACATTCTGTCTTCTTACAATTGATGTTTAGTCCTTTCTTCCCATTTTCCTTTACTACCGTCTGTAGGGGTTCTTGCATTTTTCTTTCTGTGTCTGCTATCAATACTGTGTCATCTGTATACCATATTTTATTGAGATTTTGTTAGGACTTCTCAGGATCACCTATGGGATACTGTTGTTGTTGGCCTAGTTTTGGTGGTCAAATGAAGGTGCTTACTATTGCTTTAGTCAAAAAGGTGATGTTTCACCTGACAGCAGATGAAAGAAGGAAAGAGTGAATGATCCTTCACATGTCCAAAATAGAGAATAAAACATTGTTGAGCAGCTACTGTTATTCTTGGCTATTGCACATTTAAAATCATACCATGACCAAAAGCAATAAACCAAATGCAAGTAAACCAACTTGCAAAAAAAACACTTTTCTTTCTCCAACATTCATGGTATTCATACAATTTCTGTAGTGTGTAATCATTCCTCTTGGAACATTCTCCAGACATCCTAGCTTTCTGTGAAATTAATTTGAATTCATCAATCTCTTCCACTGAATTCTTTGTTCATGGCCTTGATGGTTCAGAACCATCTCCCACTGGCTAGGGAACTCTCTTGAGTCTCTAGATGGTTTTTACATGTACCTCTGACTTTCACTACTAAAGTTAATCAGCAGTCTCTTCTTCCTTTATCATTCCTCTCCCTCTCTTACACCTGTTACACCTGCTATAGATAGAATTCCTGATAGTATGGATAAACCCTCTCTCTACACCTGCCTGCAATATTTTTTTTTTTGTGTGTGTGTTCAGTGACTTCTATGTCCACTATGTCAGATGGCTTAATCATTCTAATGCCATTGACCTTTCTGGTATCCATTATCTTGAACTTCTCTATTACTCAATCACTCACTTAAATAGTAGACTTCCCCACACATTTCCACAGTAATTCTGATGGACACACTTCTCTACTTGTTCTCTTTTTTTATCTCCACCCAAGATTCATACCATGTTCTGCAGCAGTCCTCTTGGCAACTGCGATCATGCAGTAGGTTCTATAAGTATCTTTCCACTTTCCCATCAGTCACAAAACCCCAATCAACAGAACATCTTTCTGTTATCAACACACTGATTGGGTCTTGTTTCATGATTCCCCTTGGAATGCTATTTTTAATCATCTTGTTCATCAATGTGCTACTGAGATCTCTTCCTGGGTAAAAGCCAGCACTGAAGCTTTCATTCCAGCATGGAAATACCAAGTGAAACAACAATCACCTCCTTGGTTCTCACCTGCCTGCTCAACTGCTATAGCCTACAGGAATCACTTTTTCCAGCTATACCAGAGAAACAGGTCTGATTGTAACAAACATTTCTTTATCATTGCTTGTAAAAGTTGAAGTGTGTCATCAAAGTAGCAAAGTCATTGTTCGCTGATAGAATGAGACACCATATAACATCTCACAAGTTTAGTTCTAGAGATTACTGGCAGCTCTTGTGTGCTGAACAAAAACAAATCCTCAGTCCTTCCTCTCTTCAATGAATTTGAAGTATTGACATCTACTGCAGATAAAGCAGAGTGTTTTTTCCCAACTCCACTCTTGACTCATCTCGAGTACTTCTGCCAGATTTTCCCACTAGGTTCTACTGAGTAATATATATATAATCCCATCATTAGTTTCTGATATCATTTCTAAATTAGATTCCTACAAGGTCAGCAAATATGGATGGAATCCTGAAGTTGTCATAAAGAAATGTGCACCTGAGATGGCTCCTGTTTTCTCCAAACTTTACAATAAATGCCTTGCTGCTTCCTATTTTCCAATTTGTTGGAAGTCCTCCTCTGTAGTTCCTGTTTTTAAGAACTCTTGGGAACCATCTAACTCTTCAAATTATCACTGTTGTCTCTTGCCTCTTTTTGACAATGTACTCAAGGCTCTAATCAATGCTGAATTGATTAAGTATCTTACTTCACATGACCTCCTTTCAGGCAAACAATATGGCTTCTGTTTCACCAGATTTACCATTGACATGTTAACATCACTGAATTTGTCATCAACCTTTAGATAAGAATGATGAAGCTTGGGCTCTGGCTGTAGATATCTCAAGGGCATTTATCAGGATTTGGCATGCTGGCCTTCTCCACAAGCTCAAGAGTTAAAGTATTGAATAAGGATGCTTCCAGATTATTTCATGCTAACACATGGGACTCCAGGGCTCATCAGTTCCAAACTAGATATTTATGCAGATGACACAGCCATTTTCTCATGTCTTAGTAGCAAGCCCAAGAGACCCAACAAAGTAAACTATTAGGTTGGTGCAAAAATAATGACATAATAATGTCGTTTTTTGACGTTAAAAAATACGTCAAAAAACAACATTATTACGTCATTATTTTTGCACCAACCTAATAGAAGCTAAGCGGACCTCCGTCTGTGGTTAACTCAGGCAAGAAATGGCTTGTAAATTTTAATGCCTCCACACCTTTTCTGCCTGCCTTCAGCACATGAGCACAACACTCAATGCCTTTTAGCCTCACATTTTCCACTGACATGAAGTCAAGATTTCATCAACTGCAAGAAAAGTTGGTTCACTATGTCATGCCAGAAAATTTTTCTTGTCAGAAACCATCTTGCACATTTATAAATCTACCATTTTTCTGTACATTGAATATTGTTGCCATATCTGGTCTGGTGTTCCCGCTATACATCTTGAGATTCTTGACAAAATTCAAAGAAGTATTTATAATATAATCAATTCCTGACCAGGCATCTAGATTTCAGTAAGTTTCTCACCAATGTGACATGGCTTCCTTCTGTCCTTTCTACAAATATTTTCATGGCAACTGTTCTGATGGGCTTTTTTCCTTGGTACCTTGACTACATGAATTTAAGCATGCTGCTTGATTAGTAACTAGTTCTCACCATTTTATTGTTAAACTTGCTAGATGAAACCACTAATTCCACTGTAACAGTTTCTTTTCTCACACTTTTCACTTGTGGAAGCCTCTCCCAATTTCCTGCTTCCCTGATAATTACAATTTTCAAAAACTTGCCATGTCAATTGCCATCTTCTGTCTTCTTGAAGCTGTTCTTTTTTTTTTTTTGTCCTTTTGTCAATCCTTCACACTAAAGTCTTCTCATTTTCTTGCACTCTTTGTAACACCCTGAATTCTAGTGGTATTATCTCACTTGGGTTGATCACTCAATATATTAGGTTGGTGCAAAAATAATATCGTTTTTTGACGTATTTTTTAACGTCAAAAAACGATATTATTTTTGCACCAACTTAATAGCTTGAGTGTCTGAATGGTAAACTTATTTCAGTGTAGTTTAAGTGAATGTACTGTGTGTGCTTGTGTATCATCTGGTGAGTGTTCCTGTGTGTGCTGGCCCTTGTGTCAGTCTGGATGCTTACCTTATACCCTGCACTGATGAGATGATAAACATGATCACCAAATACAGAATATTAAGCATGTTAGACCTAAGGATTGCTTACCACCAAGTACCTATAGATCCTAAAGATAAGCCTTATATTGATTTTGAAACCTGCAGATGACTTTATCATTGTCAAAATCTGAACATGGACAGTGTGAGAGATACAATGGCATAATATCAGAATATTATGCCATTGTATCTCTCACATGGTCCATTCCCTTGAGAGTTGTATGGAGTACAGTTAGCACTCAAAAACCAAAACCTTCCAATTAGTCATTGGGAAGTCATAATAACCAAGGCTCTGTATGCTATAAGAACACTACTGTGTACAAGAACTAATGTAACACCTAACAAAAGGTTTTTAAAATTTCCAAGGCAAAGTTCGGTTGGGATCTCCCTTCCTTTTTGGCTCTCACAGCCAGGTACAGCTTTACTTAGAAACCGTGTTTGACAAAGCAAATATGATTCTCCTGTGAGTAAGGTGGAACTGCTCAAGGCAAACCCACTCTATGCGCACATTCAGCACCCCGACAGGAGACAATCAAACGTTTCCCTCAGAGATTTGGCCCCTACTGGCAAGTCATCAAACCAGAGGGAGGAGCAGCTCTCCACTGAAGTAATATTTCTCCCTCTTGATAGTAATGATGACACAATGCCATTGGATTCTCCTGAGGAACAAGGCCCCAATGGTGACAATTCAGAGCTTGACACCAAAATAGCTCCCTGAAAACAAGAGCATACTATCACAGTCTCTGATAATCAGTTTTCAGAATAAGGGCATCCGAGAAGGAGACTAAAACAATATGAGATGAAATACTTCTGGCCAACTGTTCCTGTAGCACCAGAAAGTCCAGATCAGCTACCACCAAAATGATCCCAGAGAATTGTCCCAAGACTCAGTCACCTGGATGATTTTGTGTCAGACTAGGAGAAAACAAAGCCAGAAAGAATGTTGTAAACAACCTGATTACCCTCCTTGTCTTATGATTTGTATAAGTCACAACTCCTTAACCAAAATGGCAAGACTCTTCAGTTACATTCAATAAAGGCACTAGACTATGATTTTTCATTATAATGATATAGATAAACTTAAAACTTATAAATAGGGCTATAAAAGCTAAAATGTTTTCAATATTTTTTTTAACCATTTTTTAAATTTGGATTAAAATGTAAAATTTATTTTATTTTAGAAAAAAAGTCTGTAACTGAAGAATTAGTAACAAGATGCTGAAAATGTAAACAAAAATCTTGACTGTGAAGAGATTGCTAAAAAGATTTTAGCTAAGATAAAAAAAACTTCAGGAATAGAGAATAAAAGAGGGATTTAAATTTACTATTTTGCTGAGACAGAAGATGAAAGAATTAATAGACATTTTGTATATTTTAAGCATATTAACACCTTCACTGATGAATTAAAAAAAGAGCTAGAAAGACAATTTTACAATTTTCAATAAACCAAAAATTCAGGCAATTTCCAAGTAAACAAAGAGAGGAAAAAGAAATTGACAGAGAATTTAAGGATCTGGAGTTCATTAATGGCAGTGAGAGCAAGAGAAATTAAAAGTTGTCTCTATAACTATAACTATAGTAAATTAGAGAAAAATGATGCTGAGAGTGTTAGTATCCAATAAGATTGTAAAATGAAATTATATGTTGGAAACTTTGCTTGGTTAATGATTACTCTGTGGAATACCACAGTATTTCCACCTCCTTTGCAATGCACGCATGAGTTTTTCCATCCCTTTCTCTCACTTTCAGCTAATAATAGCAGTAAACGTTTTCGCCAGTAAGCGAGCTGACTGCTGCTGATACTTAACCGAATTTGAATTTTTTCCCGCGCGTTTTTTCTTCGAACAACCAGTTGCTCCTCGAATTCTCAAGCTATGAGGACAACTCATTTTGGTGACCCCGACGTGATGACAGTGTAGTAAGTGCTAAGTTTCTCTGATAGGAAACAGAGGAAAGTTCAAACAAGATGTTAGCCTTAGGTCGATGAAATAGTCGTCGAAAAAGGTGTGAGACGACCGTATTGTTGAGTTCTGGTAGTGAGTAGAGGAAAGCTCGAAAATTGTTCGCTTCAAGACGAAAAGTTAGTCTTGGGAAAAAATGTATGATAATGACAGTGTATCTGTCTCTACTCACATCAAGACGAGGAATTAGTCTTGGAAAGGCGTGAGGCGACCGTGTTGTAGAACTCTGGTAGTAAGTAGAGGAAAGTTTGAAAGTTGTTCGCTTCAAGACGAAAAGTTAGTCTTGGGAAAAAAATGTATGATAACGACAGTGTATCTGTCTCTACATTTTCTAGCGGATATAGGAGGAAGGTTCAACATGTTCACATTAGGTCGAGAAATTAGTCTTGGAAAAAATGTATCGCCGACAGTGCTGCAGTCTCAACATTTTCGAGTAGAAAACAGAGGAAAGGTCAGACGAGTCGTTTGCATCAAGACGAGATAAAAAAAACCAATGTAAAAGTGTGCGGGGCTCAACGCTCTCTAGTTTAAAAGCAGAGGAAGGTTCGAACTGGTTGCTCGCAGAAAAAAAAGTATTGAACACACGACATGTTGAAGGTTTGATTAAGATATTCCGGCTCGTTTATGGGTTAAGAGCACGGAATAAATGAGTTGTCCTCATAGCTTGAGAATTCGAGGAGCAACTGGTTGTTCGAAGAAAAAACGCGCGGGAAAAAATTCAAATTCGGTTAAGTATCAGCAGCAGTCAGCTCGCTTACTGGCGAAAACGTTTACTGTTATTATTAGCTGAAAGTGAGAGAAAGGGATGGAAAAACTCTCGCGCGCGTGTCACAAAGGGGGTGGAAATACTGTGGTATTCCACAACTCTACTAAAAATGATTGACACCAGGTATTCTTTTGGATCAGGGATTTAATAATGTATACTTCAGAGTATAGTATCTGCTCTGAGATATTGAAAATTTTTTAAGAAAATTTTAAATTTGACATTTCAAATTATTAAAAAAAATTAATATCAAAAATATTAATTAATCTAAAAATTAATATCCATTTCTTTGTTCTGAACACCAGTTTATATCAACTGCATGAGTCTTTTCTTAATCAAATTAAACTAACATTTACAAATATTGGAATTATTTAGTATGAATCATGTTACTAAAAACCAAAGAACAATAATTTTCCTCAGAGAGATTCCAGACTTGCAGCTTAGAAAGGAGCAAAACAAATCAGTAAAAAAATAATAATAATTCTTTAAAAATGTCTTTAATTTTAGCAACTTCTTGCAACACTGTTCCATTTTTACATTACTGATTTTAGTTCAATAAATCTTAAATTTTTCTCTGCAATCTTATATCACTGTTTAATTAATACCTTTCTAAATATTTTCATTCTATTCCTTCACTCAAAATTAAAATTTCTTTTTATACTCAACAAAAGCAGAAAGATAAGATAGTCCAAGTGAAATTTCCTCACAATTATTGTGAATAAGTCACTATAATATCTGTTCTCTTTCATAACATTAATAAAGCATTTTTCAATGTTGACAATTTCTAATTATACAATAAAATTATTATTTTTACCTGTGAACATTATTTCCATTTATATTCTTAACTATATTTGACTATATTTTGTATTGTCAATGAGTTATTTTTTTTTAATCTTAACAATATTAATGGACCTTTTAAGCTTGAGAAAACAAATCCTGATAAAAAAGAAATAAAACAAACCTTTTTTTGTCACATTCAAAACTGGACATTAAAATGCTCATAACTAAATTTTTGTTGTTCCTTAGCACAATTCTATATTGTGGATGACTAACCCAGATTTCACAGACGGCATAGTTTAGTGAAAGAACCAGTTCATGTTATAATGTAACAAGAGTTAAGGACACTTCTGCTGACATAAATATTTGTGTGGTCCTTTGAAAAAGATTCATATGTATTGGTTTGAAAATAGGTGAAAGTAAAATGATAGTGACTGAGTTGAAAAGAAGATTTATTTTTCATAAAATGTCTGTTAACATTTGGATGGAATTGTTAAAAATGTCATTTATTTCTTCTACCCAACTTATCTTTATTTACTGCTAGCTCTTTTTTTACTTTTCTATTTACAGAGATATTTATCTAACTTCTCAAATGAACATATTGGAATGTTAGAACTGCCTTATATGACAGAGGAACGTCTTCAGAGCATAGGAATTCCTATGGGACCACGATTAAGAATACTTCAAGAATCTCAACTTTGTTTTCGTCAAGAAAACTTTAATATTTACATTATTTAACTGCTTCATAAAATCAAGAAATAAAAAAATGCAGATTTTTTTGAATCAAATAATTTCCATTATTTGCAGCAAAAAAAATGGAAATATTGTTATCTAAAAGTGTAATTTTTTTGTCATTTTTTCCAAAGTCAAAAATGTATTTTCAGTATTATTAATGAAAAGATAATTCCTCACAAACTGAAAGTATCCAGTTTGTTGTGGGATGTACATGGAGTCAAATATCTCAAAGGCAAAATTATGTAAGATGAAGGTTATGTGTGCTTATAGCATCCATATCCCACAAAATATTGGTTATACAAACAATTTAAGAACAAATTACATGGCAAGAGAATATTGTTGTTAAAGATTTAACATTAAAGAAATTTTTATATCAACAATAAAATATACATGCAACAACAATCACAATGTTTGCTGTTGTGATAATTAAGACAATGTCATAAGGAATGTTTGTGCAGAAATGTTGTTAAGAAATGTTGATACTTTTTTGATTGTTAAGAAATTTAAAATGATTTGGTTTCTGCAAGAAAAAAAAGAAATTATATGTGTTCATTTATCAGTGTGTGGACATGTGTAATTTACAAGTAAGAATAAATGTTATCAAGACTTGCTTGTCTATGTCTGTGTAGGCTAAGTTGGTGAAATATACAATTACTTTGTAGTAGTGAAATTGTTTCACTTTTCAAGTCAATTGTAGATGTTGGTTAACACGAGGACAATGGTTGATGAAAGTTTGTTGAGATTTCAATGTGGTGTGTGAGTTGTCATGCATGGAGTTTGGTAGTATCTTGTTGAACTCTGGTGGCTGACTGTCTGAAATGAGTCAGCTGCAGTAAATTTATAAATTTTTTGTGTAGCGAAATTGGCTCAAAAGAGCTTTGTGGGAAATAGGATTCATTTGGAATTTTGCTACACTTTGGTACTTATTAACCAATAAAATGATTGGATTTGCAAAAACGAGATGATGATTGGTTAAAAGGCTTTTCAGAGAAGAATACATTTTTCTGAAGGGGTTTAAAGGCTAATGTATAAGATTCCACAAGTTCATACTGAAAAAAAATAAACGATATATATTTTCTTTTTGAAAGAAACAATTTAATGTTATTTGATAAATGCATACATCATTAAATTCAAATACATGGCATGCAAAAAATGTAGAGTAAATTATGGATATCTGAAGCTTAAAGAAAAATGAGCACAATTTTTATTAAAATTGCTCAAGGCAAAAATGAAAACACTGAATAAACTGAATATAATAAAACTAAAGTGTGATGAATCTTCCTTATATGCAAATTTTTTTGAAGATCTAATAAACAATCAATACTTTGAAAGATTTATTCCATAGTAAACATTTAATATTCCTGTAAACATTCAACACCTTTAAGCAAGAATATGTAAACAGAATATAAAATTCTGGGATTATTTTTAAGCTGAGAAATCCAGAACGATACAAATGGCAGATAGCTTCATACTACTGCTAAAATGGAAAGAATGCAACTTACTGAATACATAAAAATATTTAACTAACCATCATTATTTTTGAAACTCAAATAAAGAAAAAAAAAAGAAAAATACAACTGAACCGTCTTGTTTTCAAATTTTAAAATGATAAGCTGAACAAAAAACATTCATATTTGAATTTATTTATTTATAACACCAATTAATTTAAATAAAAATACTATAAAATACTGAATTCTATTTCATTGTGAAAATTCATTTATGTTCTGTCTGGTCATATCAACTGAGCAATCATCTGAAAATTCTAAGTACTTCAGGTGTCAATAAACACTCTTCTTTCAAATTGGGAAGTTCCAATATCTGCAAAAAAAAGTAGCAGTATATACATTTTCTCAGTATAAACTGTCACTGTTTTTTTACTAGACAAAACAAGAGCTACTAAGTGAATGAGATAATTGTATATTTGGTTATATGAGAACAGACTTATGTGTTCAAGCACAGGTAAAAGCCAAAATAGTAAATGTAAATTTTAAAAAAGCACAAAACCCCTAATTTCCCACCATCTTTGTACTAAGCTAAACAACTGAAGATAAATGTTTTACAAAATCACTCATCTTTATATGCAGTTAATCAGTATCACTTTTGGTAAATGAAAAGTGAGAGGAAAAATATCACAACATTGTTCTTCTAATTTTTTTTTTTAATATTCTGTTATTGTAATACACTTTATTCAAATATGAAGCATTTTTATGAAATAAATTATTTTGTCACTAATATTAATTTGTATTAAAAAGAATTAATGGTTGATGATTAAGAGTAACAACCATATCTTCTCGTTTGATGGAAAAAGCTGTAAATGATCAAACATGTCAAAAGTCATTTGCAAATATTCATGCTGGAAATTTCTTGCTGAACAATGCTTCAGTTGAGGTTAATAATGATTGAATCAAAATATTATTTAAGAATAAATTTATACACTGCAAGAGATAGACAACATATTCAAAATATTTAAATCAAATACTGCAAATCACTTGTATCTGCTTGGTTATATTCATTACTTTAATATGAAAAACCTATTGAATATTTATCTGTCTATATTTCTGAGATGAGGTATTATGTACATTATTTACATTATTCAGACTATTGTCCTTATCTTTGTCGCCATATTTATTACAACATTTCGGCCATTGTATGATCCGGCCTTCTTCAGTTGTTTGGAATGTCGAACTTAACCCTTTATTTCGCTCACTGGGGTAGACTGTTCTAGTTCCACATGCCATGTTTAACATAGACAAGGAACACCAAAAAAAATTTGTAAACTTAAGGAATCAGCACATATGCTAGGCCACAAAAATCTCCTGAGCTGACCAAGCATAGAAATGAATACAATATGGGAACCAGTAATAAGGAGTGCCAGAGAAAAGTGATAATAATAACAACAAAAGTTGCAATATGAGCTCTGGTAAAAACATGAAATGATAACAGCAAAAAATTGCAATATGAGCACTGGTAAAAATGGTGCTGAAGACATTAGGTTTATAATACCCAGAAATTCATACCCAGATGTCCTCAAGGACACATGGCACAGTCGATAAAGGCATTGGTTAGATCCAGTGACAGGACCCAAAGAGTTAAGGCAGTGGAGAACTTGGAGAGGGAAAATTAACAGGAGATAACTGACATCCATCAAGACATGGCACGTGGAACTAGAACAGTCTACCCCAGTGAGTGAAATAAAGGGTTCAGTTTGACATTCCAACCACCTGAAGAAGGCCTGAGCATACAATGGCCGAAACATAATAAATATGGTGACAAAGATGAGGACAATAGTCCAAATAATGTAAATAATGTCTATTGAATCATATTTCCACAAGTAATTTATTTCTTTTTTTATGTGCTATGTTTCTTCAGGGTATAAACTGCAATGGCTCTCGACAACTTCCTATTTCTTGTAGCTTTAAGCAATATTTTACTGTGATTCCCCATTCTGCCCTCCATTCAAACAAACTCATCTGCTTGGTTACTCATTATTTCCATCTGCCACACCTGTCTTCATTATGTCCTGAGTGTGTGTGTGAAATTCTCCAACCCCCCTTTTCTCATTAGAAATTTCAACTGTCTCTGATTTTAATTATAAGTAACTTTTTAGTTCCTATTTTCTTTGGAACTTTCATGTAGCTCAGTCCATAGTATACTCAGCATCCAACTGTAGAACCACATCTTTCACTCTTATAAGAAGACAGATACAACAGCAGTTCAATGCACTTTTCTTTGTTTCTGATGAAATTTTCTTAATACTTCATTTACTTCTAGAAGGGATTTTTTGCTATTCAAATGCAATTTCAAATTTCTGTATCATATTTCCTGTCTATTACTATGTGACCCAGATATTTAAATTTATAGCTCACACTTTTGGATCTCTCTTTCTCCTACTGATGATCATACATTTTGTTTTCTTACAGTTATTAGTTAGTGTTTTCACCTAACATTTCTTTGCTACTTTGTAAGGTTTTTAAAGTTTTCTTTCAGAGTTTGCCATCAATATATTTTATACTGCTAAGATTATATTTGCCAATAATAGATCCTGTTAGCTCTTCTAGTTGTTGTGAAGTTATCAAGTTTTGATGCATCTACTGTCACAAAGTACTTTCATCAAGGTATGAAATAAGGAAAATATTTGATATCATATTTTCCTATGTAAAAATAAATTTAAAGCATGCCATACAATTCTACACAAAAATAAAACATTTAATTTTTAGAAAAATACAATAATGTTATTTGCTAAGGTGAATGTAAAAGGTTTTTTTAATTTTGTTTCAAGTATTTTAGTACTTACATAAGTTGTTATTAGTTCATTTTGTTTTTGAAATAGAGGAAGAAAGATGAAAGCAATTAGAGATCTACAATATACATCAGAGAATTTAGGTAGGTTATCCAACAATCAGGTTTTATGAACAAAGAAAGTTTGTTAACATGTATGTATAAGTGTGTGTGAATTTGGGTGTGTATGTATCAGATGCTCCTGCTGTTTTGTCTGATGACTGAAGAGTTCAGCTTCTATTTAAAGAAAGTTGCTGGCTCAAAACAGTCAATGGGGAAAGCTAAATTTTTCAAACTTAAGATTGACTCATAATTCTTAATACTTTCAAATTCAAAACAAATTATTTTTATATCCTATGCATAAAAAGTTAGCAATGCTGTTCAATAGTTACTGCTGAAAATAAAACAAAATGAATTAACTGTTTGGGGTCACCTAATAGAATGAAGACCACTTTGCACCTATTAGGGAAAAAATATCATATTAAAGCACTTTTAAAAGACTTAGGATTGTTCCCCATTTTTACAAGAGGAAAAATTTTATAGATCAAATGTTTAATTAAATTTACCAATCTTATTAAAGTTATTATCATGTCATGTCACAAGTCTCATGATGTGACATGGGGCTTTGGGTGTCACCTTGTGCCAGTGCACTGCTTCCTGGCTGCAATGGGACATCTCTGTACAATTCCATTTCTGGCTGAGGCATAGGCACATTGGAGCCACAGTCACACACCTCAATCTTTCAGGATGTTTCTGAAGCTCCAGCAAGTGAAAGATGCATCATTGTCAGTTAGAAACTTTATTTGGTGGGCCCCACTCACAAAAAACAGCTTCCAACTGACAAATCACACTGAGTTTTGGCATTGAATGGGTTGCCATATCATGAATTGGGAGGGTCCATTGTTGATAACGGTTAAGAAATGTCTACCATCATAGTGGGTAATATCCATTCCCAACTGGTTCCAATCAATGTCAACATTCAGTTTCCTGGTGCACCAGTGCCAGATTTATCAATTGACATTCCACATAAGATTTTATTATGGATTTATAGCTGCCTGAGATATAGATGGACTAACTCATCTTACAAAGTAGACTGTTCACCTTATCCAGGATGCCCACTATGTTAATGAATGTCCAATATCTGGTTCAGGGCAGCAATGCAAACCCCTTCTTTATAAACTTGAACTTATCTCTTTTATTAGTTTGTCCTGAACTCACTAATGTCATGTCACTTGACAGCAGATACTCCTCAGTTACCTGTGAGAATGTTTCCCCTGCTGCCTTGGTATGCACTTTTGCCTTGCTAATCAAGCTGTTCTCAAGCCAAGGATATGAGCACAAATAGTCAGTTTTCAAATGGAGCACTTTCACTTGCCATTGAAGAGCTAGATTGATACCTTTTATTACCACATTGAGCTCATCCAAATTGATATGCTGGGAGCCATTGTCTGGAGGCAACCTCAATCTCTGCTCAGTTTTCTTCCAGTGATACCCCAATTGCAAGAAAGCTTACATTGACCCACAAGTCCTGGCTGGTAGCACATCATTCTCCCTTCACAGGATCATTCTGTTTCATTCTGGCAATTTTCTTCTATCATCGTCTTCAACAGAGCACCAGTCAGCTGGTTAGTTGAAGAAAATCACATTCACCTGCCATTTAATGAATCCAGTAGCCATTTTGAGCCAACCACAGACTGAGAAATGCCCAACAAGTTTTTCACAAAGAGAAAATACATTCCTTCATGTGATTGGATCAGAAATATCAGGAACTGCTTTCCCTCACTTCCATCGCAGGGTGTTGTCCTTCCCCAAGACTTCAAGTCCTAATTCCTGCATCCCTTCCTTCAGGCACTCTGGACCCCTGCTGTCAAGTCCAAATCATGACAAATGCTCCTTGACATACGTTACCAATGCAATACTATAATTAATAAAGATGTTGTCAATGTAGGCAAATGTTACTTTCTTCACTTTGTCCTCTTGAGATAGTAAAACTTTAACAATAGCTTACATTATTATTGGATGCCAGGTACTTCAGACAATATCTTTTGCCTAATATTACTACTGTTTGGGATGGCCACAATGATTTGCCAATGTGAACCTGAAAATATGTTTTCCTCAAATCAAGTAGCAATACATTTGCACCATTTTTACTCCATTCCCTCAACTTAGTTATGCAGATATGCTTGAAACAAATGTATGACTCAAGTATAGAGAACATCTCTATACAAATTCTGCTTTAAGTTATTTTAAAGTAATTAAGTATTTGTATAGAGAAAGGACTTATATCTAGACTGATTATTTTTGTTTCAATTTTAAATTACTTGAAATATATAAATCACTTCAATATATACAATGAACAATTTAAATATTTTACAAACTGTATAATGAAACATGACAAAATACTAGTTAGTCTGGGACAGTTCACTCTAAAAAATGTACAGAATATAGCTACAAATTATCTACAATTTTATCTATATAGAAGAATATTTATTTTCTATTTAAGAATTCTGAGTTTCAATCAAAAGTTTATGTAACTAAATATCACATATCTAGGAGAAAAAGCATAAAGAAAAACTGAAACTTAAAAATAAAAGTTTAATAAATATTATTTTTCTTATTTAAATTGCATATTTTTAAAACATATCTTCAATGTTAGTCTAACAATAGATGATTGATTCCATGTTAATGATACTCGTTACTGTATATTCAGTTAGAAAAATAAAAGTATACTTTAGGTCAAACTGAATGAATCTCTGAAGTAATCAATTCAGTATTGTAGCACACAATTATGTAGAAGTAAACAAGTCAGAGTGGCTTGCCTCTAGTGTAAAGGAAAATAATAATTTCCTTGCCTCAATACACGACACATAGCAGCAACATTTTGTTCCTTTGAAAATGATATGAATACTTTAGTTATTCAGGAAGTGTATGATTCTGAAACATTGGCTTAAAAATTTAAATTAATGACAGCAGAGAAAAAATGAAAAAAAGAGGACAAAAAAGAAAAAAAAATTAAAATAAAAAGGGAAAAATACATACAACAAAAGGTACAAAGCAAGTAAATTACTAGTTATGGAACAGTTCTATTAAACAGGCATTTTCATGGTCCAAGCAAGACAGATTTATTGATGGTGTTATCAAAGTGAACAACAATCTGAAAAGAATTTTCTGGATTATTATGACCAAAATGATACTTACAAGCTACCACTGATTTGGGATGATTGACAAGGGGTCTGGGTGCTTCACTTTACAGCCTACTTTCTATTCCCCTTACCTATTTTTTTTGTGTTGGCCTCTATCAACAATTCAAGTCATTCCAGTCACCCCGCCAACACCAAAAAAAGAAATGTCTGCACATCTACATGGCCAAGTCCAATCTACATATGTGTTATGTGTGTGTGTGTGTATATATATATATATATATATATATATATATATATATATATATATATATATACACACACACACATGAACACATTTAAATGCATCAAATTACAATACAAATTAAATAATTTTAGTCGGGGGCTGGAGCTGAAGGTAAAATTTTTAATTAATGGCTAAGTGGGATCTACAGCCTTATTAAGCAACATATCTAGAATAGGTATCTTGATAAAATTGCCCAGCTTCCTGTGCTGCAATTCAATTAATAGAAATAGATAGGCTCACCTATCATCCAGTCCACACTCCTTCCATGTTTATTGAATGGAAGTAAAGGATTATCCCTTGTTCCCTGTTGATAATTTGGTTAACCTGTTCTTTCTTCTTCTATGGCCATAATGATTTAATTGTCTTAACTTTTGGGTGATCAGACTGATCAGTGGCTGCAACTTTCCATTATGTGGGTACTGGGTTGGCAGTTCGCTGGCTGCTGCATTCAACTGGTAGTAATATGCCCAAACACTTTAATAGCACTTAGAGAGGCTGCTCTGATCATTGATCAGATGCATTGAATGTGATGTACAAAGTTATAAAGATGGAAAAGTTTTAGTTAATTGTATATGAAGATGGGAATACCTCAAAAAAGAAAACACAATATATAAAATAGAATGTCTAGAACATAAAGAAAATAAATTAGTACGGCAAATACATTATAAACAGGATTACACAACAAAGTAAGCAAATAGGCTCCTTATGAATGTAATTTCATGATAAGTTTGAACTTTAACTTTCTTCTGCAATGTTTTCTTAATAAGTTACAAGTTGTCTCTTTAGTATCCTGTATGTATGTATACAATAATGTGGCTAGTGATGAAAGAAATTTCATTTGCATTTAACCAGATAATGAAAACTATAAAAACAAAGTTGTTTTTTACTTCTATTTTTAGTAAATTGATGCTTCCTGTTTTGCTTTGTAATTTACCTTGTTTGAAAGTGTTGTTCAAGATTGTCATTAACTTATAAGCTTTTTAACATGAACCACAGAGCAAAACAAGGACACATTGTTATCAATGTCTTGCTTGGCTACTTATTAACACTTAACTGAGTATGAATTGCACAACAAAAATAGGTTACAAGATAGAACTTTTGAAAGATGTGTGATCATGTCTACTATCTAAATGATTAGAACTGAACATGTGTTATGGAAAAATAGATTTAGAGCTGTTGTTGTGGTAGAAGGATTGTCTTTAGAAAATTATGCACAAAAATGCATTGCTTAACTAAATCTTACCAGATGCTAATCACTGACACATGTTTATCATCAGGATCATTCATTATGTATGTTATGAAAAATAAAGAAAATGTATGAATGATTTTTGCCTTCTAAAAAACATACAGATTATTTTGGCATGGATTTCTAGGGAGAATTTTTTCAAAGTGTAAAAATGAAGTTTGTGACATTGAAAAGATAAGGATAAAAATACTCATAATGGAAATTCAAATAAGAAAGCGCCATCACAGGACATAATGGACAGATGAATTGACTGTATAGACAGTTGGACATATTGACATTAGGGTCACCTGACAGCTTAACGGATTGACCAACTAACAAGTTCCTAGACAAGAGGTGAATTATATAGAAAAATACACTCCAATAATTTAGACCTTTTATTTAATTAGCATATATAGCATTATGTACACATATAAATTTAAATTAAAATGTACAATCATATAAGCTTACACATCAACATCCCCACTTATTCCAACACTTCCATTAATTTGGTAGTTGGATTATTGCCAAAATTTAAAAGTCTAACTATTGATTAAAGTAGGTCGACTATTACAATACACAGTGACAAATAAACACATGTGAATGTGCAATATCTTTCAGTTGTTATATTAAAAAATTCTCTGCTAAAAAAACTATATATTCAGCTTCAAAAGTGCATAATGCAACAGTTTCTAGAGAGTAAGCATCAGTGTTAGTTCAGGGAGAATGAACAGCTGAATTCAAACCTTCCAAAGTGGTGGTGGTGTGTGTGTGGGGGGGGTGTTGGCACTGGTCATGTTTCTTTTTTGTTCAGTGCCCAGAAATGAACACAAGGAATTAGAGAAAGCTTTTAAATATTGAAGACCTAAGCTCCAGTGAGAGCCATGTTGCACTGAATGATATGTGATGGTGTAAAAAGGTCCCCAACAAATCCACTTATGCTGACAAACAAGACACAAAAGCTGCTACCACTATTTACACACAATCTAAGGGTCACCAAGATCTGTCTTTGTTTTGCTGAGGCTAAGAACAAAACAATAAGATGATATTGCATAAGCCAGATGAGATAAAATCAAGATGACAAGAACAGTTTTCTGAAGTTCTCAACTATCAATTGATTTTAAATCCTGATGTGATCATGTGACTAAAAGAAATTTGTCATTAACAAGTGCTTCCACCAATCTTCTGGTGAAATTGAGTTTGCAGTAAATTTGAGGAACACTGGAAAATCTGGTAGAGATGGTATTGTTGCTAAACTGGTAGAGCAAGGTAGAAAAATGGTTTGGGAATTGCTTTCTTTCATTAAGCAAAACAGTGCTAATGGTAGGTGGTGGCTCCCAAGAATGGAGAAATACAATTCTCATCTCTTTGTTTAAGAGGGGTACAAAGGATTATAATGATTGAAGTGGTGGTAACAAGGAGACCGACAACAGAATTCATTACAACACTTTATTTACATGTTAATACAAGTGAGGACTTTGCTTGTATGATTGGTACAGAGTTGTAGTTACTTTCTTTTAAGTAACTCTCAGGCATATTCACTCAACTTCCTTGGGTATACCCAACAAGATGCCTGTGACAACTTTTATGGGATCCCCGTTTTGTCAGTTGTGAAAATATTTGCAAGAATATTTTTAATTGACTGCAGAAGTATGCTTGAGTTTAAGTGCAGGTGTCATTCAAATTCCGGTACAGCACACATGATCTTTACAGCTAAGCAGGTTCCAGAGAAGTGCAAAGACCAACACCTTGACCTTTACCATTGTTTCATTGATCTTACAAACACTTTTGATACACTTAATAGGTGTAGCAATACGATTCCTCACACATTCTTAGGAGATAAGTAGATAGATTCTTTTTAAGTCAATTTAATTATCAGAGTTTCTTAGGAATCTCATCTTCAGTCCATCTTTTAAGCCAATTTAATTGCCAGAGTTTTCAGGATTTCTGTCTCACGTCTGCCTTTGAATTGGCAAACATAAAATTTTCTTACTGATTTTAGATAATCATAGAAGTAGTCCTTTGAAAAACTGACCACCCAAAGAGCTGAACACAAGGGCCGGATAAGGGTTATGGGACCCCAGCCAGTATCCATATAAGAAGAGAGAGGCAAGAAGTCAGCAGTAAGTAAGTGACCAGCAATTAGTAAGGAAGAGACTGGCAGTCAGAGAGGAGGAAGGGAGCAGTCAGGAATCAGTAGTAGCCTAGATGGTCAATGAATGTAAGGGTCCTCTTTCTATGGCTAGAAGTTAGTAAGATAGCAGTCCACCTTGATGAAGCTGAAAGAAGACATAGGTGGCTAAGTGAGAAATCATATTGTTGCTATTTCTCAACCAGTGTCTTGAAAAGTATTTATCATTATTCTTTGTTGAATTCAATCACAACCAAGGAGACAAACTGTGAACATATTGAGCTGGGTGTATATTGTTATGAACCCTCATCTAAATTTATTATAAAAGCTATATAAATACTAATATTTTAGAAGCATTCTAAGATAAAAAGCTCAGTACTTTCAGAAAACATAAAGATAGGAAAACAAAGAGATAACGTAGAATTGAATGTTGACAGATATTAACCAGACTGTACACTTTCTTTCTCTCTTAATCACATGTTGACAGCAAGATTTAGCCGGATAGATCCCAGATAGAGAAATTGAAACACTTTAAACTTTCTGCAACCCTGCAGATTAGAGAAAGGGTCAGTAACCTCATTTTGCTCACACAAAAAAATGGTTCATATTTGAAAATAAGGATCACATGATGAGAAAAAAATAAAAGAACAGTGAAATGAAAAAGTTAGTTGGGCTGGACGGATGGGTCCACTATAAATGTGATGGTCCTGTGATGGTTATGTGAAGAAAGTCCCTGTCCAAGTCTTTAAGACTGGAAGGACAAGTCTGCTATGATTTCAATAGTCTGCTAAAGATTTGGGTATGTGAAAATAAGTCCATCTTTGAATGGAATGGTCAGATGGCTATAAAATTGGTCATGCAAAAAAGTCCCTTTTCGAAATGAACAGATGATTGACTACAAGTGCGATGATTGGCTATAGATTTGGATATGCAAAAGAAGTGTTTAGGTTTCAAGGAAACAAACTCTGGCATATCAGAAATGCTGCTACATCAAGATGAAAGAAAGATATGTACTTTTGTGAAAGCTAAGAGAAAGAAGACAGCTTCAATTTATTCGTCACTCATGTTTGTTTTCATTTTCATTATTTACATTATTTCTCTCACTGGGGTAGACTGTTCTAGTTCCATGTGCCATCTTTAATGGATGTCAGTTTTCAGTTTTCAGTTATCTCCTGTTAATTTTCCCGCTGAAAGTTCTCCACTGCCTTAACCGAGTATTGAACTCACACTCTTTGGGTCCTGTCACTGGATCTAACCAGCGCCTTTATCCACTGTGCCAATGTCCTCAAGGACACATGGCACAGTGGATAAAGGGTTCAGTTCAACATTCCAACCACCTGAAGAAACATTGTAATAAATATGGCGACAAAAATAAGGACAATAGTCCAAATAATGTAAATAATGTACATAATACCTCATTTCAGAAATATAGACAGATGTTTTCATTTTGTTTACTGTATTTTTTTTATGTTTGTATTTTCATGCAAGTCTGACATGAGATCCTTTTTTATTACATGTTTCTCTCTGTTTGTTTTACCTTTTCACATTTTGTAAATTCATGCAAGTGTGGCACATGTTTTGTAACTTCATGCAAGTGTGGCACAAGATCATATGTTGATTTGTAATTTACCTTTCTGAGAGGATAAGTTCCCCTCCCACTATTTTCTCCATAATGTTTGTTTTTGACATATTTTGTTTTGCCAGTCTTTCATTTTCTCCATTTGTATGTTTTGATAATAAATTTATTCCTTGTCTCTATATATGGCTTACACTGCAAAATATACCTAAGTGCCAATTGCAACAATGACCATCTTCCAGTGAGATGTAAACTCAGTGAAACTATAGAAATTAAGAGAGCCAAAACAGCAACAAAAATTGTGATATGATATACTCCTGTTTTACGGAATGTGTAGGAGAAATATATGAAACACAGATCTGATTGAGTGGTTATCATAATACAGATTAAGTGCATATGACAATCCTACAAGAATAAAGACAAATAGCACACCAAACCACTGCATCAGTTTGTTTTTGTTTAAACAAAGACACTTATAGGATTATATTACTGAAGTTGATATCAAAACAACATACAATATTATCTGCTGTGATAAAAGTTACAAAAATTCTAGAAGCTCATTTCTTCTCTTTTCATGGGTTTTGGTTAAACTATTCCAGTTCCAATATTAGAGTGGACAAGTGGAAATCATATTTACTCAAAGAATTACTACCTAAATTTGTTTACAAACAAAAAAAAAAGACTTGTTTCATAAAAGTATATTTTTATATTTATATTGTTATTTACTAAACCTAATTTAATTGTTGTACAGCACAAAAACTGTTTAGCTCAAGGCCACAAGTACAGATCAAGTTCACTACTCAGTAATAATGATCAACTAGACAAGCTTGTTAACTATTACCTTATGTCATGGCATCTTAACATAAATAAAAACAAAAGAACTAAAATTATTGAATAGTCAATATATATTTCTATATCTAATTTGATACTCTAAATATTATATTATAAAAAGCAGTACTAACTTTTTATTTTTCTCACTAACAATAAATGCCAGTGTTCTCATTGTTACCCATGGTAGAATAATTGTTCAGGTTTGTGTTAAGAGAAAAATAGGAGGCCTTTCTTGTTTACTGATAGAAAAATCAAACTTGCCACTGCAGATTTCAGTCAACTCCTTTGAACAGTCAATGGTTAGATGACCAAGTAGCCTACATATTCAATTTTGGAGAGTTTTACCAATCATTCTAATAGGCTGTACTTCTAGACCACTTCTGAAATGGCTTTTAAAGCTATTCTGATATATTTCCTGTTTTCTATAGCTGTTCCTATTTGGTCTGATATTGTTCTTTAACCTTTAATTTCAAATCTCTTTAAAGAAGAAAAGATAAGGCATATAGAAAAGTAATGCTTTCCTGCTCATTTACTTGGGTTTTCAAGTAGTTTATAAGTATATTAACTAACTTGAACCATTGTTATCCAATGGACAGAAATAAATGCTAGAGACGAGAATTGGATCTCTTTCTTAAGTATTATTAAGATATTTTAACAGATTGAGATGTTTCAGTGTTTCACTCTATTTAATGAAGTCTCTGACAACAAAGTAGATTATTCTCATTTCAATCTAGATACAGAAATATACCACCTGAATATTATGTCATTATTCTTTGAATTCAATCACAACCAAGGAGATAAACCTGTAAACATAGCTAGCCTGGTGTATATATGCATACACTGACCTTGGGTGTCATCACAGTTTTCAGTCTTTTGTCAGTAAAATGTTAAACTAGACAGCATAATCTATAATGCATTATACTGTCTGTAACTTTTGAAAAGAAAAAGAAAACTGAAAAATTCATTACAGATTTGATTTTGAAAAATATTTGACAAAATTCTCTTAATGCTGAAATTCAAAGGCTAATTATTCAATAAATTGCTGTGAATTTCTGTGTACATCAGAATTGTATAATAGTGTGAAACAATGCTAATTCTTTGTAGCTACTTCATTAATTTATACTTAATGGATATTTAAAATGTTTGTGTTTTAATAAAAGACACAACTGTTTAATGGACAGATGAAATGTGAGAAAAATCCAGAGAGCATACAAAAGATAAACATTTATGTTATATATGTACATTGCAGTTAAATAAATAAAATACACTTAAAAACTTTCCCTTCATCTGCCTAAAAAGTTAAAACAATGTATTAATTTCACTTGTAGTAGAATCACTGGCAAAACCCTTCTAGAAGAAAATCTGATATCTAGTAAGAGTTTAGGAAGTGGATCAGGCTGACAAATTTTCAGCACTCTTCTTAAAGTTGGAATTGAATTAAAATTTTGAAAAGAATCTTGAAATATTTTCACTTAAAATAAATCATTTCAACATATTCTCTCAGTTAACATAAAATATACAGGGTGCGATGGATAAATTGTTGTCTAAATTACACAAAAATGAAAATAACACTGACATCTCATTTTAACAGATATATCTACCAAAATTACACAAAAATATCTTGAAATACTAAAGAGTAAATTTATTCAATTAAATCACCACTGGCTTCAAACATGGCCTCCAGATGACTTTGAAATCTTCTGCAACTCTTCTGAATGATTTTTTTGTTTAAGTTGATGAATGCTGCTTTAATCCTTGCCTTCAGATCATCTTTGGTGTTACAAGAAGTTTTTCTGGTCTCTCGCTCAACTGTACCCCATTCATTATAATCAAGGGGGTTGCAGTCTGGAGAGTTAGTTGGTCAAATGTAAAGGGTGATGTGGTTGCAGAAACTGTCTGACAGCCATGACTAGGTTCTACTAAATGTGTAGCATTGTGCACAGCCACATATAGGATCTTCCAGTTGCCTGCCACTCTCTTGAACCAGGGCAGCACTTCCTCCTTAAGGCATTTAATGAATGTAGGCCTCTGTGTTGAGTCTGAAGCTCTGTAGCAAGATGAATGAAGGCATAATGTTGCCATCACTGGTGATCACTCCAAACACCATGATGGTGACTGGATATATGAAGTGAAAGATAAAGTCAGTTACTAAGAAAAAGGGCACATATGTTTTGTATGATATGCTGAAGGCAAAATAACCAAAATAGAAACAAATCAGTCACAGCTGTTGCTATAAATGCATCTCAGAGATGCTAATATTGTTTGTACTCTCCAACCATTGACCAATGAAAAAACTGTACCGTTGATAAAAGCAGATGGTGTTGCAAACTGAGGAGAAGGATGTAAATGCAGCACTACCAGTTGTGATGCCTCTCCTACCTGACCATATCATTATCAGAGTACAACAGGACGACCTGGTATGGGCCAAGTGGGGTGTCAATGGACATGAGTTTGAAGTATGGGTTGACGCAGGCTCCCTTGCAACTGGAAGGTCACTTGAGTTAAATGGGAACATAGTGGAGGATGCATGCTGGTTGCATACCAAAAAGGATGTTCAGCATACTACAAGTGAAATTAATACATTGTCTTAACTTTTTAGATGAAGGGTAACTGAGTTGAACGCCATACTCAGGGGTGTTAATGAAAAACAAAAAAGTTGCACTTATTCACAGTTCATGCAGATGTATATGCTAAAATATCATTCTGGTTGTGGAGAGCAAATTGTTAGGAGTTGACCTGTTCCTCTGGTTAGGATGGGCATCACTCATCACGATAGTAAACATTATATGACACTGATTGACATTGGACCTGTAATTTATGATTTCAACATTTCTTTCTGCCCCTGGATCTTTGAGTTTGGACTTGTGATTTGTTTATTTCATTTTGTAATTGAGCTGCCATATCAATTTCTGAACATGCTATTATGGCAAAATTCAGCCAGTGTCATCATCCATTTAAAGGACCTATTCTTTGGACAGGGACCTCCTGCTGAATTTCTCACCAACAATGACACTGCTTTCCATAGTAAACCATTCAAGGAGTTTTTAGATAGGTCCATATCCATTTTCACTGTGCACACACCCCCTCCAGTAACAAGATAGTTGAATGTTGCCACCAAAGTGTAAAGCAAATTGCCATGAGGAAACAATGCTCAGTAATGGAATTCATATATTGGCACAATATTACACCCAACCATGACATGTCACCTTCCACCATGCCTGCCTGTTGATTTCAGTCTAGTGGGAATGACTGCAAAACATTTGTTCCTCCTCTTTAGGAAAACACACACAAATGCATGTTGGGATTTTTTCTTAACCAATAAAATAGGCCAGTTTAAAGTTTGACAAGACTCAGTCCCAATCTGCCTTTTCTAGAAGACAGAACACTATGTTCACTTGTCAGAATTTGCTTTTGTGTGTCAACGCCAATTCTTAGTTTGTGAACTTTTTGCTTTCTTACCATTAATTTGCCTTGCATATATTGTTTGTTTGATATTATTTCATTTTTTACCCTATTCCTTTTTCTTTTTTTTGTAAACTTTGTTAATTCTTAATTTTACATTCGACCATGGCTACTCCACAGGTTATGAACCTCACATGCTTCCACTGTGATTTACCGTTATAAAGTCTGGGCATGAAGTATTGATAAAACACCTCCATCAAAGCAAGAACTTGGATGATCGACATATGGATTAGTTGACCATGTGTGGGCAAAACCCCCTCAAAACTGATGTACAACTCAATATTAAGTGGAATGTGTCACGGAGATTAGAAACCTATGTGTGATTTTTGTTGATGGGATGCATGCCAAACACATCAACAAATGATGTTGACAGTGGGTCCTCTAACAATTAGGGACTGGTTAAAATAAAAGAAAACTACGCTCACTCTAATAGAAATACATCTGATGTCCCTTAGGGAGGCGATTCATTGGGAGAGGTGATGGTAGTTGTTTCTTTGAGAAGAAGCACAAGGCTTAAGAGACCCGTCCCTGGTTGCCACCAGTGTGATCTTGAGATCATGGGGGAGTGTGGCGAAAGAAAAAGTCACATATCAAGAAAAAGGGTAAGTGCATTCTGTACAATATGCCGAAAACAAAATAACCAAAGTCAGTGACAGCTGTGGCCATAAATTCATTTCATCAAGGAATGAAAAAATTGTTCCATCGATAGAAGCAGTTGGTGTTCTCAAATTGAGAAGTAGTTTATTTTTCAACCTCGTATGTCAGCTTGTAATTGACTGTTTCCTTGTCTGTTGGATTTCTGACCATTTACATGTATTGGGATTTTTGACATTGAACCTGTGATTCATGATTTCAACATTTCTTTCTGCAACTGAATCTTCAAGTTAATTGTGTTTTGTAATTGAGCTGCTATATCAATTTCTGTACAAGATATCATCCAACACTTCCTAAATCCTCTGCACTGACACCCAAACATTCTGAAATGTTCGCATTGGAGCTTCCAGCATGAATGCCAAGCAGTACAGTATGCCGTTTCCAAATTTCTGGCAAATTGAATTGTGTCATGGTGCTGTTTTTCTCACAGACAGTGCCTAACTGATCCTACTATACTGTGCAGTCAAACAAAATCAAAAACAAACAACCCACATGCATGAAATTAAAAATATATAATAGCGACAATTTACACATCGCAACCTGTACAAGATTCTATTTGTTCAACTAAAGTATTCATTTTATAGAAAATTATTTAACCAACAAATATATACTGATATAGTCATAGATTTGATTACGCCTGCAAAACAATATCTCTTGGCTTTCAAGAGATAAATGACAAGTTTATATAGCTGCATAGTTAGTAAAATTTGTATTGCTGTAGCAGTATAAAATATCATTCTTAAATATCATTATTTGTTACAATGAGAAAAATATGTCTAATCTATTCATAATTAGACTCTAGAATTGGCAATGTTACATTTTTTCTAACAAAATTTTATGTCAAAAGCCAGTTAAGTTTTCATACAGTTTTGTTTAAAATTGTAAATATTTTAAAACTATTTAAATAATTAATTAGTGAAATATGGCAATGTTTAAAAAATTGTATAGGATTATATTAAAATCATGGATTAAATATTGGGTTGGAACAAAATTTCATATCATTTGTCAATAAATGGTATGTGAACACATGATTTGTTTCGCACATGACTGAAATTTAATATATATATATATATATATATATATATATATATATGTGTGTGTGTGTGTGAAAATATATAGAAAATAGGAAAGAACTGGTTAGGTAAATAATCCAAAGTTCTTTAGTATTTTTGTTATTATTTTTAAAAAATAGTGCTTGATACAAAAGTAGAGCATAAATATAATTATTTATTTAAAAATATGATTCCAACAATTCAAATAATTATATTGAAGTTTTCGGCTCTTGTTTTGAAACATGAGAACTCTTATGTAGCATGTTGGAATCATATTTTTAAATAAATAATTATATATATATATATATATATATATATATATAAACCTAAAGAGCCAGGCAAACCTACCTAGGTTTCACCTAAACAGTTCGTCAGGGTAAAATGAAGTTACTTTTACTCGTTTTGGAGGTTTTTTTCTTTGAACTCTGATCTTGAACTCTGGACGATTGTTTTTGCCTCAATTTTATGTTCTTAGTTCTTTCTTTTTTAATTCCTCATTTCTCCGTGGGTACTGGTTTGTTCTACTACAAGCCGAAATACCCAAGGTTTTTCCAAGCAAATACCACTATATATATATATATATATATATATATATTATTCTGAAAGGTGATATTTCAATGTGTCTATATGTTTTATGTTTGGGTTGTGGTTTTTTTTACAGTAAAAGTTAAAATAAAAGAAAATGTTATGCATTTTCATCATTTGTTTTTTTTTTTCTCAGAAAGGAAAAAATATTGTACAAACAGCAAAAAAGATATATGCTATTTATGAAGATGGTGCCATAGTGTTGTTTGTAAATGACTTGTTAGTTTCAGAAATGTAAATTTTAATCTGAAAGAATGAAACCAAATTGAAATGCTATTCAAAAATACTCCACATATATGAGTGCACTAAGTCATTTGAAAATACTTGGATACATGAATCCATACAATGTTTGTGTTTCATGATTTAATAAAAAAATTTAATGGACTGCATTTCCATCAGTAATTCTCTGCTCAAACACAAAAACTATTTTTGAAAAGAATTATCACAGACAATAAAAAAATGTATTGTTTACAGCAATGTAAAGTGAAAATTTCCTGGAGAAAAAAAGTCAAGCGGCATACACAGAAGGAGATGCTGTGTATCTAGTGGGTTTGGAAGGGCATTGTGTTTTATGGACTCCTTATCTAAAATCAGACTTTGAATTCAGTGAAGTTGAATAACAATAAAAGCAGCAATCAAGAAAACACATCCAGAATTAACACATCAGAAAGATGTCATCTTCCATCAGGACAACACCAGACTTTGCAGACTTGGCAGAAATTGTTACAGCTTAGATAAAATATACAACTATATTTACCATACTCAACAGATATTGAACCTTTGGAATATCACTACAAAATTCTCTTAATGAGAAGAACTTCAAATCTCTGAAAGCCTGTAAGAACCACTTAGACTATTTCATCAACCAGAAAGATTCCAACTTCTGAGAATATGGAATCATAAAACTGCCTCAAAGATGGTGAAAGGTAGTGGAACAAAATGGCATATATGTTATTGAATAAATCTATGTACAAATATCTAAATATTGTCTTTGAAATTCACTTAAAAACACAACATACTTTTGTTCAAACTCAATAATTTGTACATTAAGAATTTCAAACTGATATTTTATATGGAAGTTATGATGTACAAGTCTGTATATCAAAATAATAGTGGAGAAGCAAATGAAAAAAACTCGTTAGCAACATCTTCAGGCTAATAATGGTTTGATTGATGATCTTATATATATATATATATATATATATATATATATATACACACACACACACACACACACACAAGGTGTTGCAGCAAAAAGAAAATGAAATAGGCAATAAAAACAAAAGTTGTATATGCAGAAAACCAACAGGATGGAATATGAGTGCAGAGCAGCAGTAGTTTTTTTGTCGGGAAGAAGGCGTGTGAGAACAAGGACGAGTTTGTCAAATGAAAGGCTCAAAACATTCATCCAGTATTGTCCTCATCTTTGTCGCCATATTTATCACAAGGTTTTGGCCTTCTTCCGGTGGTTGAATTTCAAACTGAACCCTTTATTTTAATCACTGGTGTAGACTGTTCTAGTTCCACGTGCCATGTTTGATGGATGTCAGTTATAATTTTCCCTCTGAAAGTTCTCCACTGCCTTAACCGGGTATTAAATTCACACTCTTTGAGTCTGTCACTGGATCTAACCAACGCCTTTATCCACTGTGCCATGTGTACTTGAGAACATCTGGGTATGAATTTCTGGGTATTATAAACCTAATGTTTTCAGCAACCATTTTTACCAGTGCTCATATTGCAATTTTGCTGTTATCATTGCATGTTTTTACCACAGCTCATATTGCAACTTTGTTATCATTGCTTTTCTCTGGCACTCCTTATTACTTGTTCCCATATTGTATTCATTTCTTTGCTTGGTCGGCTCAGGAGATTTTTGTGGCCTAGCATATGTGCTGATTCCTTAAGTTTACGAATTTTCCAATGGTGTTCCCTGTCTATGATCTCAACATGATCCCACAGGGGACAGTGATCTCCCTTCTCTCTCCATATGTGGTCAGCCACGCCTGATTTTTCTACTTCCTCTCGCGTTACAGCTTTCTGGTGTTCTTGAAGCCTTACCTTAATTGGGTGGCCTGTCTCCTCTTTATATTTCTTTCTGCAGCTGCACAGGATAGAATACACACACTCTTTAGTCATGTTCTCCTCTATGGGAAGGGAGTCTTACTTGGAAGAGATATCTGCAAAGTGTTGTCAAGCTTTTGAAGGTTGTCCTTTGTTATATGGACTGCAGATCCTTTGTATTTTCTCTGATAACCCCTTCACATAAGGCAGGCAGACTGTTTTCTGAGTGCTGTTGTCCTCTTCCTATCTCAGTTTTTTGCGGCTGCTGCCATGTATCCAGGGTAGTTGTTACGTTGTAGGGTACTACTTATACTGACCAATTCTTTATCTAACGTCTCTGGGTTGCCACTTATGACTTTTGCTCGGTGTTGTAAGCAACGGACGATCTCTTTCTTTACGCTGTATGGATGGTGGGAGTTGAAATTGAGGTACTGTCCAGTGAATGTTGGTTTACGGTATACAGATGTCTTGAACCCATGCTCTGTTCGAGATATTAGTACATCCAGGAATGGGAGTGTGTTGTTACTCTCTTTCTCCATTGTGAACTGTATTATTGAGTTCACATGGTCCAGTAGAACCTGGACATCTTCCTGATGTGGCCAGTGTACGTAGGTGTCATCTACGTACCTTAACCATATAGTAGGCTTTAGAGATATAGATTCTAATGCCATTTCTTCAAAGTATTCCATGTATATATTCGCCATTGCTGGTGATAATGGCGAGCCCATTGCTAAGCCCTCCTCACCCGACTGCAAACTCCCCCCCCACCCCCCGACTATTTCTTCTGGGGCATGATCGAGGCCAAGACCAACAAGTACGCCCACAACACGGTCGACTTTCTGAAGGCTGCCATCATGGAGGCATTCATCGCTATGGACAAGGACATGGTCGTCAAAGTGTGTGACTCATTTTGCTCCCACCTTGATATGGACGTCGCCACAGCCGGCAGTTACATTGAAAAATAATCTAGTATGTAACTCTAAATGTTGCTAAATAAACTGTTGGGTTTCTGCATATACAACTTTTGTTTTTATTGCCTATTTCGTTTTCTTTTTGTCAAGTGTCGGATTTTGCTGCAACACCCTGTATATATAGGGGGAATAGGGGAGAAATACAATGAATGCCAGTTACAGTTTACATTGAAAAGGTTAATGATAAGTATTTAGATCCAGGCTCATACATCATATCTCATTTCCTCACCAAACTACTGTTGATATAATGTGAGACAATTAAAAACAATAGTAATAAAAATAAAAGCACAGTAAAAGCTGAATGAGATCACCAAATGTAGATATCTAGGTATATCAGACATCAAAATTTAAATTTCAAGCTGTGTGTCTCTTTAACATTCTTTATGTAAAACTTTAACCCAAATTTTTTGTGTTTCTATCAACACCCAACCTTTCCCCCTATACATATATATCCATCTTTGAACAAAATGCATTACTAAGTTTTTCCATTTTGTCATAACTTATAGGGAAAACATTTGCCAAAAATGTTAATGAATCTCTTTGCTTAATAATATTGGAAAAATTAATTAATATAACATAAATTATAAATAAAAAAGCTATTAAATAAATTGCTATGTGCACACATCGCTTCAATAAATGTACATCATCATCATCCCCTTGACTTTTGTAATCATAGGAGAGATCTGAATGCAGATGCCACACTGAATCTCCTTCACAACGGTCTATCAATGGCACCCACCAGCAATTCTGGTATAGTCATAGAGTAACTTAAATATAAGATCAACTTAAATCTGAAATTCAACCCTCTCCATCAGCTTATCTTCTGCAGATAGAATTGATGTCTGACTTATTGATATTTTTACTAAATGCTTACAAAGCAGTACCAGTTTTTCTAGAAGTTTTTGTTCTATAGCAATGTATCAAAATTTTATTTTTGCTTATAACTGAAAATTATTAGCTAAAGAAATATAATCAATATTGAGCTATATCAATTCAAAAGGATTTTTTTTTAAATCATTAATTCATAAAGTTCTTTGATATCATATAATTACCATCAACTGACAATAATTCCCACTTGATTTCAAAGCAATTGTTTTGAAAAATATTTCATAAAACTGAATTTACTTGAATATCATCTTCTATGTGCCATATCAACTTCATGACATGGGAAACCATAGCTCTCCATATTTCCCTGTCCTTTGTAGATCTTAGTAATGTTTGTCTTTTTGCTATCTCTCCTAATCTCTGTTCTGACAACAGTTGAGCTGTTGAAATCATAACCCTACTAATTGTAAAACTGTTGGGTTATGTGTTTTTAATTTGTTGAGAATAGCAATTAGAGTATAAATAATGACATTAATTTTAATTACTGCTAATATATTTCTTTCATGACTTGTTAACAGAAAAAAAATGTTAAATTAAAAATATGTATAAGTTTATGCATTTACTGATGAATCAAGAATAATGCTTGCAACAAAGTTTTTATCAAAAGACAAAATTGGTTTCAAGGTTGAAATTATATTGCCACTAATGCAGAGCACTCCAACAATACCTCACAATATCACCAAATTTTGTCAGCTCTTTCCAACAACATGAAAATATATGAGCTATACAGCCTTGCTTAATCTTTGGGTATCTTTGCGTTTCCTTTTATGAACTGACCTGAAGACAATGTCAAGACACTAATCAACATGATCTCAGCTGAAAAGATAACATTGTAAATCCACTGAAACCTTTTAGTCCTTATGATTATCACATGTAATGTTTTGAAAGTATTTCCCACACTGTATATACATACCTCATAAAATCTATTTTTACCAAAATGTGGTAATCAGATTCTTTTGGCACTTCTGCAACATCTTGTAGCTTCAGCAAGAACTTTCAGTGCCTACTTGCATGTCAAAGAATATTTGTAACCAAGCAGGATGTACTTAAAGATTGCAGGCTTTCCGCATGCATCGCAATTATTTTTTTAATTTCCACAATATTAAGTGTTTATAAATAATATTTCATATACCTGCAGTGGCAATAAGAGATTGGGGATTAAATCAAAATAAACAATTTATCTTTAGCAATGAGATCACATTTATCAACAGACTATAAGCTATCTTACATCACCTCTGAAATTGTAAATCTACAACAGGAAAGATTTTATCACATTTTTCATGCATTATCACTTTATTCTCATCAATGAACAACTTCACTTATCTGGCAACTCCTTTTATTAAAGATACTGCAAGATTTATTTGTGCTTATAACATGTAAACTTCTGACTAAAATATTTATCTATAAAAACTTTCACTGTAGAGATATTTTTCTCTGCAATGCACAATATTATTTTCTTTATTCATATTTTATATAATTAAATTCTCTTTCAGTCACTTCTTTATGTTTACTTTTAGTTATTGGTCTTGAAGATAAGTTGTCTGAAGGTTGTCCAGCATACACTGTATCCAAGTTGTAGGATTTCACTGAAATCCTAGAATTTTGAATTCTTCTGGAAAATTTTAAAGCACACAGTATGTTCTATTATTGCTTTTGATATATGCTTTTCTGATTCAACTGATGTAGAGAGCTGCTTTGTCACTATCATTGGATTACAGTTAATTATTTTTACAAGTAATGTAGTCTGTTTATTCCAAGATCTGTGATCAAAAATATTGTTTGAATGAAGAGCGATATCACAAATGCCCAAATCAGCATATATCTTCTTTAAACACTCTCTGTTCTTTGAATTCAAAGTAGTTCTCTGAAATCTTATGCCATATGCCAGTTTTCACATTTTTTAATGGTGATTATTAAGCAATCAACCATTCATTTTATAAATTAAACTAATAGACATTTTTTATTTTTTAAATTAACTTTATTGAACAAGAGATTTACCATTTTGTTCCATTGCTTTCTGAAGTCTTTCATAAGATCATTTTATCTTTCTAAGCAAAGAACTATTTTACGTGGCTTTTGCAGTCATTCAAGGAACTGATTTTTGTTTCATAAAGAGATTTCTGCAAAGATGTAAAAGTGTAATATTTGCTGAATATAGCAAATGAGAGAAAACTTCTCAGCCAAGAATGACAAGCTGTAATGGTTTTTGCCTGATCACTAAAGAAACATGTCTAGCATTATCCCGGTGGAAATGTCTTATTTATTAAATGATTCTGGACACTTTTTGCAAACGAACTGTTGCTTTCAATTAATCTAGCTGGCAATAGTATTTTTTACAACCAATTGTTTGATTCCTTAAAAATGCTTATAGTAAAGAACTTACTTTCAATTTCATTATATTGTTTCTTTGGATAAACTCCGGTTTTTGGCATGCTTAGTTTTAGTTCATCCTGTTTCATTGTTGCATCATTTAATCACATTTTTTATAAATGATTATAAAGAAACAGTTTTGGTTTCTAACTAGCAATGCTAAGTATATAAACTAATCTCCATATATCTGGTTATAAGAAATAGCCTTCAAGGAATATATTCATATCATTTTTGTCTGAATTTTATATTTTACAAAGAAAATTTTGAAGAAAACCATATCCAATGATTAAATTCATGTAGCATTTGTTGGCATACTTTTTAACTGTTGTACACTAAAAATAATTATTTTACAATTAATGATAATTAAATTGGTTGATACTCTGAATAATACGATTGTACAGTTTAATTTTTATTATAGATCTAAACAATTTCAATGAAATTATTTGTCTTTGGGAGGTATACAGAAGACATACATAATATTAAATTTTCAGAATAAGTTCACAAAATACAGATTATATATTAAATCACTTCTCTGATTATGAACAAAAGAGAGATATGATTATAAAGTCACGCATTAATTCTGCAATTAAATGGTTGTGCCATCAAACTTTGCTCCATATATTTTGGGTTTTGTAAAGAACAGGATGAATCACTTAGACATGAATAATGTATATACATAAAAATAGAGTTAACAGTGAAATGACAAGGCCCCACTCCTTCTTCTTTTAATGATATAAGATGATTTAAAATACAAAAAAAAAACAAGAATTCAGTCAAATCAATTTTAAAGTTCACATTCCTGTCAGGTAGACAACACTTATTACCAGTCCTTTCATTTTTCCTTTGTTCTCTCACTCTTACTTGACACAAGAAAGTCAACATTTTTATTTTGTGCTTCTACTAAACCAGCATATTATTATGTCTCCCAGTCAGCACTTGTTTATTCACTTCTCTAAAAGTTTTTCTTAATGGCTACTTGACTTCTGATGTCTTTCATTTAATCAACATTCATTTCTATTCTGCTTCTTAGATCTCTTCTAGGTGAACCCCCAAAACATAGTCCCCCCTCTTAATTATATAAGTAACTATATCCTATCCAGCAAAACAGTATTATTTAAAAGTAACAAATTTGTTTTGTGCTCTTCATTTTCAGGTTTTTATCTTTAGATTTTTTATACTTTTCCAATCTTGAAAAGGTTATTCAAATATCTTTCTTTTTCATATACATTCCACTTCATTTCTTTCAATCTCATAAAAATAACTCTTTGACTGCCTAAATTTAGTCTTGCTGAAAAACAAAATTAATATTTTTACAACAGTATAATGTTTTCAATTAAAATCAGTTCTTCATAAGCAATGATAATTTAAATTTAATTCTTTACATTTTTACTGATATAGAAAAACTGGAATATGGAAAAAATATAATGAAAATTGAAATACTAATATCTTTATATGTTGTGTATAGTGATCATATAGTACTCACAGCCAACAAAGAATTTTAGCATATTTAGAGTATTTTGGGGTGTTGAATCCAGAAACAACATTTGCTTGATTGAATTACCACTCATTTTTTAGATAGTGAGCACCCCTCAAATTAAGATTTTTAACCCATTATACTATGAGATTATAGGCTCCAGGTTATCAAGCTACAATTTAAAGACTTTTTCTCTGCAGCCAGATTTTTTTCATACAAATGTAACTAAAAATATACAGCCTACATTAATATGGAATCAACTTTGATCTGCCAATGATCTACCACAAACATTATGCAAAACATATCATGTAATGAAAACAGTTATTTATTCATAAACCAGAATTTGAAGTTGAAACAAGTTATTTTCACAACCATTTCTGGATCATTCTCTGATTTATAAAACATGTTTACCAAGTCATCAGAAAGTATAAAGTAAATCTGGTTTCTAAAGCAGTGACTATATGTCTGAACCCAAATAACAATTCCTTTCCATTTTTGTTCAAGAGATTAATCACTGAGAATGTTGTTGGAACAATCCCAATGCATTCTGCTTATATTTATAGTGAATGCATGATACAAAATCAAAGGAAAAATATCTCTGGTTTTGCAAGGCAAGCATAATATGGGGAACCCAAGACTTATTTTGATCTCTAAGTTCCAAAATAAGTTTTGTGTTTCCCACAAAAGAAAAGTTTAAATGTTTGTGTATCTTTGCTGTGAAAAGAACTGCAATCCTACAATGATTCTTTTTAACACCTCTAAGCAATTCTCTAAAGAAAAGCTTAATTATCTGTTATGAGATCTCAATATGTCAATGCAAGCATTCACTGAACTTTTAGCACTTCTAATTTTTAGTTAGACCACAAGAACTGTCTAAAGTCAGAAGCTAAAATAATGATTCATTGGAAAAGAAAGTCAAAATAATTTTTTTTTTCCAAAGGAATATCAACCAAAAGATTAATAGTTTTTACAGACAGCTCTACTTGAAGCTTGAAGTATGTTTTATTGCACAATGCTAACTGCTATGCATCATTTTCAATTGTATTTGGGAGATTTTCAGACTGCAAAAGTGAAGCTTTTCACACAAGGAGAGTTGAATGACTTGCTTAGAGATCTAGCTTTGTCAAGTGGCAGCTGGGATTTTAGGCTCCATCATGTTTCAGTGAAGAGCTTGATATGGGGGCAAAAAATGTCAGAAATGAACCACTTGTTAACCATGATCACATCATCCTTCCCACGCTGCTTATCAAATTGTCTCAAAATTAAATAATTTGTCAAGACAATAGATCAAGATGGCATATGCTACAGTTATATTTGCTGAAAATTTCCTGATCTGAGTAATGAGAAACTGAAAGCAGAAATTTTTGATGGGACACAAATAAGAAAACTGATTAATGATGAAAATTTACTTTTCCACTTAATTGAGATCTGCTGTGTGTACTTCTTTTATTGCAGTTGTGAAAGGCTTCCAGAGTAACTACCAGGAACTAGTTGAAGTGATACTGAAACAAACTTCCAAGCTCTTGGAACAAGAATAAGTATCAAAATCCACTACTTGTTTAGCCATTTAGACATATTCCCTGAAAATCTTAGTGATGTATGTGAAGAACAGGGAGAATGTTTCCATCAAGACTATAGAGGAACGGTACTAAGGCCAATGGAATGTCCACATTATGTTCGATTACTACTGATTGCACTCAGGAAACTCATAAAAAGAAATATAAGAGAAGCTTCCTTCAGATGAATTAAAGTACAATGACATGGATAGATTGCGATATTGGGCTTGTAAGATATTATGCTTAAATTACATATTTTGTTAGTTTACTTTTGATGTGAAATTTTATTGGAAATCATATTTTTATTGGAGATGATTTTTTTATAATTTTTCATTAATCTCTTGTAATATATGAGGATACAACTGAAAAATGTTCTGACTCTTCTTTGTTCATTGTTAAAATAATAACATGCTGTAAGTAAATATCACATTTTAATTATTCATATACAACCAGAAAACTTAAATAAAAGTGATACATTTATTTAACATTGTTTGATTATCAATTAATAGCCTAAATTTCATAATAAATGTGGTTTTGTTGAAATATTCATGTACCAGTAACACAGCAATCCAATTAGTATCATTGTGTACAGATTCACAGACATAAAAAATGCATTTCAGCAATATCTTAAAAACTAGAGCCAATTGGACAAAACCAATGTTCTCCTTGAATTCAGTGACCATGATTTACCTTAGAAACAGTCTCACCTAATATGCCCACAAAAATTTTTAGCCAGTGATTGAATTTTGAATCTTGAATTATTTAATTCAAATATATTATATTAATTTTTAATTTATTTAATTAAAATATATTATATTTATAGATTAATTAGGAACATTCAAATTTTGTTGATACAGAAAAGATTTTATACTCAAAACTACAATGAAGTGTATATCAGTTGAACATGACCAGAAGTAAATTTTTATTCTTCAAGATTTTCTCTTTTATTTGAAAAAGTATAAAAGAAAATCTGTTGTAATATTTCATAAAGGTTTATGACAACCTAATTTTATGATTTTCTTAACTGAAATAGATCTAATAGTTTAATTTTTCCTTCATTTACAGCTATACAATTTTAAAAGTGCCCCTTTCATTGTAAATTCATCAGCAAAAAGTCTCCGTGACCATAAGCAAAACACGGTATACATTACTTCCTTGATTATCTGGACACCTTAGGACAGGGGTTAAAAAAATATGTTCAGGTAATTCAAAATTCCAGATAATTGAATATCTAAATTATCAAAAAAAAAAAATTAAAAAAAGTCATTTCCTGAAAGATATTTAACATTTATCTCATTAAATAACATTTTCAAATGTTTTGTTCAAAATTTTGTCCAGTTTATTTTTAGTGAAAAAATATATCAATTTTTGTCTGTCTCTATTTGGCCTTGAGTTTTTGTGCTTTTAACTCTTAAAGCTGGATTAGAGTAGATTTAATTGTAAGGATAGCTTCTGGTTGAAAGTACAGTTTGTTAAACTTAATCATTGCTTCAGTATTTCAAATTGGATATAGCTCAAATGTGTTATGCATACCTGAAAGTTGTGAAAGCCATAATGTCTAGCATAACCAAGCTATGATAATTTAAATGTATGTTCTTTGTATAAAAGCAATAAGGAAATAAACAAGAATTAACTGAACTGATTTTATTAATGTTTTTATCAAACATTGAGTATGGCTTTCTACATTATCTAAATGTTTGTTGAAGATAAAATATTTAATGTGTTTAGATTGGATAACTGAAAAATATTTGGACGATTTCAATTTTTCATTTCACATCCAGATAATCAAGGAAGTACTGTACTATTATATATATTATTTTACTTGTGAGAAAAATTCCATTTAAATAAATGAAGTTAAAGCTGCAAATACTAAACTTTAAATGTTTTTTATTTCAATATCTGAAAATTTTAATTCAATACAAATTTGTCCAATGGACAATGATGGCATTACAAATAATACTGTACATTGAAGATACGTGGCTAGAAACATAAAAGTAATTTATTTAAATCAATTTGAGCTGAATCTCAAAATAAAGTACATGTGCTGAAGCAGAGCCAGTATGTACTACCTCCGAAACCACCAACCGGGGGAGGGGAACCTGATTGGGGATCTGGGGCAGTGCTTTGAGACCCTCGCTATCTTATAAACATTTACTTTTTTCTACTTATATTTATATACATTACAAATGTCTATAAGCATAACTGTCTATTAAAGGATGAAAAATTTTGGCAGATATTTTTTTGTTTAAAACTGTGAATTTTTTCCACATGCTAAGTCTTGAAAAAAACATTATATAAAATTCACTATTTTTTATCTATAATGTTGAATGGGTTAAAAGTCTTTAAATTGCTGTAAAACATTGTTGATTTATTTAAGATAGAATGATCTATTCTGACATGTCTCTAATTTATAGTTATTAGGTTGGTGCAAAAATAATGTCGTTTTCTCACATATGTTCTATGTGAGAAAACGACATTATTTTTGCACCAACCTAATAGATACACTGTATTTATTTTCAATTTTTCTACTTTAATTATTCATCTATATTACATATGATCCATTATTGTACATAATTAGGTTACAATAAAATTTGTATTTTATATATTATTCTACTTTACAAAAATCAAGATTTAGTTGAATAGGGAGGTTGGTGTGTATCATAGATTCAGGGATGAGCTCAAAAACATTGCACTGGCCCTATACTGAAGTAAAGTATTAGGTTGGTGCAAAAATAATGTCGTAATAATGTCGTTTTTTGACGTATAACGTCAAAAAACGACATTATTACGTCATTATTTTTGCACCAACCTAATAGGTTGCAAACACTTTGATCTGAATCTCCAGAACAGATATATTAACTGACCAATTAAATTCTATTTGCAGTTCATATTAAAATAAGTAGAAAATTATATACAGTTAATTGAACAAAGTTTTAAAAGTTAGTTAGTTCACAACATCACTAAGTATACATTTAAAACAAGTATGTAACATTTTTATAAAAGCCAGGTATGTACAGATTTGATGAGGAGATAATTGGTAGATCCACACCTGTTACTCATTAAGATAAAATTTTAGGAATATGACCTAGTATTGTTGATAAGTATTTTAAAGTTTTTCATAATTTATTATTTGCAACTGGTAGGCCAAACCAGAAGTCCACTGATGACTAATGAAGATGAAACAACAAAGATAATAATTATTTGTATAGATTTAAGTTTACAATAGAATACATCTGTTAGCAACAGGTGATTTGTTCTAAACCAAATATTTAGGATATGTTTTTTTAAATATTTGATTAGTCCTAATTCATTTGATTGGTTATATTGCAATCAAATTAATCAGTCACTTCATATATATCCTGATTTTTCAACTACGATAGTTGAAATTAAGAGATTAATAGCAGGATTATTAAATAATCATAGTCACAATTAATAGAGTAAATAAACTTCCAAAAATTGTAGTAAAATTTAAAGCTGAAATTTATTCACATTTTTGCAATAGTTGTGTTTGTGTGTGTACTGTTTTTTTGCAAATATTTCCCTATTAAACAGGTTTTTTTTCAAATATTTCCCTATTAAACAGGTTTATTATTTGAAGTATTCATAAAAATGGACATGTCATATAAGGAAATTGGACATATAAGTAAAGTAAAAGGAAATTTTATGCATTTAGTAAAATGCCATTATTACTCACAGTTTACAAGAGAAAAGGAAGTATATTGAGATTGAAAAGCTGTGACATATAGTTTCAGTTGTTGATGAATCTTTTGTATAAATGAATAGCTGGTATTTTTAAATTGACTGACCACAACCATTTGTAAAGTTTCATATTTATCTGTTTTCAGGAGAGACAAACTCAAAGTTTTCTGAAATTACTTGAATCTGGTGAGTGGTTGAAAATTCTCTCTTTATATGTTATTATCTATTTTTTACTATAATGACAAATTTTAAATTTTATTTTCCTTGAAGTTACTGTTTTGTATGATTGTTTTGTTTTTTTGATATACCTCTGAAATCTTGATACTGTAGATATTTTTAATTATTAAAGGTTCATGCAACAATGATAAAGGACATATTATAGAAATTAATAAGAAAATGATGTTAAAATTTATAAATAAAATTATGCAGAGTTATAATTTTCATTTTTGGTCATTAAAATCTTAATGAAAATCTCACCCAGAAGAAAGATAAACTTTTGTGGGGGTTACTTAACCTCATCTGCCAGAATGAACACTAGGTTGCATTCTATTGAAGTCTATAAAAGGATAGGATCCATTCTCACTTCCTTTATTTTTTTAATATAGTAGCGATAACACAAGATTCTTCTTCTTCAGGGAAATACCTCCTGTCAAATTGATTAGTTAATTTCAAACTAACCACGTGGACATTGTGTATAAACAAATACACACACACTAAGTAATTGTTTCACTTTTTTTTTTTTAACTATCTGTACATACATAAATATAATTTTCTCTTTCACATCTTTTCTATGTTGTTCTTTGTATAACTATATGTATAAAATTTCTCCATGTGTTGAACTCATTTCTTTTGAAAACGGTTTTCATCCAAATCAGTTTTAATTCTTCACACTACAAACTGGTGGCCATTACTAACCTGTAGTACCTATTTGCTACATTTTTATATTAAAAAAAAAAAATTATATTTCATGAATTCACTTTCAAATTTATGAATATGTCTTTGATCCAATAAAAAATTCTGACATGCACATTACAGTCCATACTTAAAAAGAACCACTTAAAAAAATAAATAATAAATGATTAAAATTGCTAAAAATAACCATTTAAAAAATGCTGTATATTACAAATTTAACATTAACATGCTAAGTCATTAAATATTTATAGCAGATGTATATCACCATTTTTTTTTTTTTTGCTATTTTTCATTAAAAAAAACAAAAACAGTAAAAAAAATGTGGTTACACTAACACAAATGATATTTATCTTTTATGTAGACTGATATGTTTATAAGCTAAACTCAAATACCAAACAGAATATTAACAAGTTTAGAAAACCTATTTTGTATTATTAATTCCACAAACTAAGAGACAACCTCTCAACAAAATATTTTACTTTGAATTCTAAAGAAAATCTTCTTACAAGCACTGTAGCATAAAAAATAAATACTCTGACAAATTTACTGTTTATGTACAGGAATAGAGAACAAAAATATAATTATAAAATATATCTAAAATATATGTTTAAATAGAAAAAATTACAATTTTGAAAATTATCTAAAAGTTTGTAGGGGGTTACTCACATCATTGCAGGAGATATTAGCCTCGTGTTCATGGAGATAAAATCATACTTGACAGGAAATAAAACATACAGAAATAACAGGAAAACATGGTAAATTGTAGGTTAATTTCATACAATTTATTTATATTTTATGTGTTTATTTTTGGTTGCAAATGTTTTATGGTATATATAAAAAGAGGAAGAAGTTACTTTGTATTATTACATGTCAGAGAGAAGTTGGACACATGTTGCCTGTACAAAGGTTTGTGATGAACAGATTGAATTTAACATTGTTTGTCGAGGATGTCCATATTTGTGGCAGAAACAGTTTTTGTTGCATGCTGGGAGAGTTTTTATTATTTTTACTTTTTTTATTTAATTCATTTTAAAAAAGAGCTTAAATATTACTGTTTTATTTTATTTATAATTTTCATTATTATTATTATTGTTTTATATTTTATTTTTATTTATTTATAATAATAATGTCCCTAAATCACATTGCCACCAAATAGTGATAGCTGCTTATTTAAAATAAAATAGTCATTGTTTTTTTGTTTCTTTGTTATTATGAACTTTCGTTCCAGTGTGTGTAGCTGTGATTTTTTGATTTTTTTCAGTGGGTGGGGGAATCTGTTGAAGTGGTTATTTTGAAAAGTGTTAAGCAGTTTGTTTCAGTTTGTTCAGGAGGTAATATTTTTTTTAATTTTCTTGCTATCGTTTTGTGGTGTCACTGTTTTTTTTTTTTTATTATCTCTCAGTAATGACTGTGAGGAGTAGTTTTCTTTTTTTTTTTGTAGGAATTTTCTGTTATTAGGTATTTTCATGTCTGGTATATGTCCACAGAGTATGGAGGATTTCTTAGCTGAGTGTAATGGTCCTGATGTTTTTTTCTTATTTTTGGTAGCAGTAGAACTGTTAGGTTCTATTCATGGTTTTTAGAGATTGTTGATGGGTTCCAGTGACAACAATAGGTACATTTCTCACTTCAATTTGTAGGGCATTTATCCAGTTCATATTTTTTTGTTGTTTTTTTTTTTAGCCATTATAGTTGGGTTTTTTTTATGTTGGCACTCTATTATCCATTTGTTTGGGGGAGGTATAAGGTTATACAGTTTGGGGAAGGTATAAGGTTATACAGATTGGGGGAAGTATAAGTTTATACAGATTGGAGGAGGTATAAGGTTATACAGATTGGGGGAGGTATAAGGTTATACAGTTTGGGGGAGGTATAAGGTTATACAGATTGGAGGAGGTATAAGGTTATACAGATTGGGGAGGTATAAGGTTATACAGTTTGGGGGAGGTATACGGTTATACAGTTTGGGGGAGGTATAAGGTTATACAGATTGGCAAACATTTCACATTTTGCAAACCAGCCATTTGAAGGTATATTCATAAGTTCCGAAATTTTAACAGAAAATATGTTTTCTCATTCCATGTTGAGAGTGTATGCAAATAAAAAAATGTAGATAAAAAAAGAAATGCTTACTTGTTTTTGCTTCTTCACTTGGTTTTATTTTATGGGCAGACACATTGATTATCAGCAATGTATGGATGATAGTTGTTTTTGATGTTGCCACATGGTATGGTTACCACGTTACTTTTATTTTATTTTTTTATGGTGTGGTGAATTAGATTTCTTTTTTGTACGTTGGTGGTCACAAAATGATGTGGTGAATAGGAAGGTTTTCTTGTACACATAGGGTTAAACAAAATGATGTGCAGAATAATATGTTTTTTTTTTTTTGAATGTCAGTCACCAAAATGAATGATGTAGTTGGTTTTTATACATGTCAGGAGTAAACAAATGGTGTGGGTGAATAGGTTGTTTTTTTATGCATATCGGCAATCACCCAAATGATGTGGGTGGTAGTATGTTTTTTTTGTACACTTTAGTGGTCATCAAAATGATATGGTGAGGTCACTCACATCATTGCAGCAGAAATTAGCCTTTTGTTCACAGAGATAAAAGCACATGTGTCAGGAAATAAAATGTACACAAATAACAGGAAAAACCATGGCAAACTGTATGCTAATTTCAAACAATTTATTTATATTTTTTGTGTGTATTGGTGTGTGTAGTTTTGGTTGTAAATGTTTCATGGTACATCTAATGAGAGGAAGAAGTTACTTTGTATTATTACACATCATACTACAGAGAGAAGTTGGACATATGTTGCCTGTACCAAGGTTCATGGTGAAGAGTTTGAATTTAACATCTTTTGGTGTGATTCCCTGGCAGGAACAGTTTTTTTGCATGCTGGGTGCGTTTTTATTATTTTTATTTAATTTTAAAAAATGAGTTTGGATACTACTGTTTTAATTTATTTTATTTATGATTTTCATTTTCATTATTATTATTTATATTTTATTTTTATTTATTTAGTATAATAATGTTCTGACAAGTTACATTTGGGACATTTAAGATATTTCTTATTTGACTTTTTCTTTCCAAATGAGATTATAAAAATTAAAAAAAAAAAAGAACTACAAAAATTAAATTGCTTTGGTTCATTTTGATTCGATTTACTTTGATAATTAGAAAAAAGACTTTAAAAAATAAAATAAAGAACAACTTTGTAGATAATTCCACATGATGCTTGAATTGAAAAAAATTATGGGAAAATATGTTATTGTTTACATAGAATCTTTACATCTAATATAAAAGGAGGGAAAAAACATAGTTAATGATTTAGTTGGTTAATGACAGAGAAGTTGTTTCTCATTAGGTAAAAATTTTAAAATGCAAAAGGTATTTTAAATTCCTATTTTTCCTAAAATATTTTTAATATCATTTTGATTTTTGAAAGATGAACAGTGCATGATTTTTATGTCACTGATTATCATCTTACTCTCCAATTAATAAATGTCTTGAAAGTATATTTTCAAAGAAAAAATTAATTTAATGATGATTTTTATTTTACTGAGTAGAAATGAGACCAGCAAATTCAACAAATATATACAAATAAAATACTAACTCAAGATTTTTGCTGAAGAATTTGGAAATACATGATAAATGATTGATGATTCCTGTCAAACACTATTTTACGTCATACTGACCTTAATCAAAAGAATTCCTTAATAAATATCTAGAAACAATTGCACCTGTGTTAACAATAACATTGCTTGCTTATGATGAAGCTTTAGCAAGTTGAAGAAGAAATATCAACAAGTTGTCTTATGTGCCCAAACAGCAATATTTTTCAAATGCTGATTATTTTTTGTTCATTAGAAGTGAAGAAAATCGTATATGTGAATAATTATTTAACAAGCTTTAGGCAAAACAACAAACTATCAATTAATTAACAAAACAGGAGCTACTTCTTTAGTAACTGATAAACCTGATTATTGAAATTAATGACGGCTGGACTGGGTTTGACAAAGTAGGCTTGGTGATGCTCCTTTCTACGTTGTATGAGAGATCTATCTGGATAATAGTACATAAAGGATTAAAACGGCAACTTTTTCTAAGTTATCAAATAGAAATAATGAAATGCATGTCACAATATTTCTCATTCCAGTAGAATTTTTTAGTATTTTTTCAACAGCGTATGCATTTTGATTTTATGCATGATGGAAGTTTAATGCATTGGAGACATGGATCGAAAAAAATATTTGAGTCTTCCCTTATTTCAAAGTAAAAAAAATAATAATCAGAGGTTGGTGTATTTATTTGTTTGATAAATCTTTCAGAAGTAAAAAGTCAGTTTATAGTAATTTATATACTTAAGTCATGTAACAGTATACCAGCTATTTAAAGAAAGTGGCAAATAAGTTTTTATGCTTCTATATACGCTTCTTCGGCTTATTCGTTTTTACACTGAAAAATTTGTTTTTTTTAAATGACAGGCAATAGGCATTCATTTATTTTTGTTTTTTTTTTATTTTTATCCATTTTCTAGAATTAAACCATATTTTTATTTTAAGTTGAGTTTGAATAACAAAGGTTAATTTTAAAAGAAAAAACTAATGATTTTTAATTTTAATGTTTTACCGAATTTTTTCCCCTATGTCACATGTGGGTCTATATATTAATTTTTATATTCAATTTTACATTTTTACAAATTAGTAGGCCTGTTCAGTTTGTCTTATTATTTCTTAGAAAAAAAAAGGAAATTTTGAACCTTGTGTTACCCTGTTATTGCTTACAAATAGGTAAGTTGGTAAATGAAATAAAAAATGAATTTCGCATTTAGTAGCAACTTTAGCCGAAAGGGCGAAATTGGAGATACGGAAAATGGACTTAGTAAACCGAGTTCAAACTCTAGCTAAAGTAATAAACTGTATTCATTTAAATGCCTTTAGGAAAAGCATGAATCCACCTTTTCTAACAGGTCAGATCAAATCATCTATATTACTCCTTGCTGATGATACCATGTAACCCAATCTCTTGGAGATTGTCATTGACATATAACCTCAGTTACAAATTGTGGGGAAAGAAAATTTTAAACTTGAATAAACCCATAAAAAGAACATTACTTCCTTGCCAATCCATAAAATCTACAAAATTCATGATATTCTTTATGGTTCAAAAAAAGGATTGAAAAATCAAGCTGATTAGAAAGAGAAAGTTCGAATCGTCATGACTACAAATAATAGAAACCTTGATTTCAAAGACAGAGCTTTTGTTTCTGGAAAGTGATATTCTCATAACACACAAGACTCTGACAAATATTTTCTAGTACTTCTTTTTCAAATTTTCACCAATGAAAATCAAATTATGTCCTAGAGAGTAGAACATCAGAGCCACACACTGAATGGGTCCTGTTCATGTATATTGAAACTGGTAGCAATTTAGTTCAGCAGTGGGAGAGAAAATATATGTATAGTAAAGAATGAAGCTATCTAGTAATTTAAATGGTGATGAGTGTGGGTTATTGAATACATTTACTGTCATCTACTGATTGATCTTGAACATAATGTCAGAGTAAAAAGAAGTTTGGCATAATGAAGTGGAACAATCAACTTAAATTATGAGAGTTAATTTTAAAGCAATTTCATAAACTTCATTATTGGCAAAATATTGAAATTTAATAAAATAGACTTTTTTCTGGCCGTATCATACTTCTGACTTTTTTGATTGATTCGTTTTCTACAGCTTATCAGCCCATTGCAGATTATTTAAAGCCCAAAAATTCTTGATTGTAAGAATTTTTTTGTTGAGATAATAATGGTTCAGTGATACAAGTTTTACTAATTAACCTATAGCTAGGGGAGAACAGGTGGATTTATGTCTTTCCCAAGGGTATTTGCACATGTGAATATAACAAACACAACTTGAATTAGAACTTGATGTACCTATTAGCAATTCCAAGCCATAATCCATTACACCAACCGTACATCTAAGATTATAGTTTCTGGTATTCCAAAGGGTGACCCATCTAGTACTGACCAAGCACAATGCTTGACTTCGGAGATCGTACAGGAACTGATATTTGAATGTGACGTGACCATAAGCCTTTGTGTGTGTATATATATATATATATATATATATATATATATATATATATATATATATATAGAGAGAGAGAGAGAGAGAGAGATGTTTCATTAAATAATTTAGACAAGTTTTGTCTACTTATTTTTAATAGTATCCTCTCGTAATTATGAACAAGTTACTTAGTATCCTTATTAAAAAAAGAAATAAAATTACCATGTTGATGCATATTCATTTTATTCCAAGTACTTTCAACATTAGAACAATGTCATCATCAAGTTCTTGCTTCTAGGAGTAAAGGAGTAAATATACATGTCCTCAAATTAAAGTGTTTCAAAATAATATTGTGTTTTCAACATATATATATATATATATATATATATATATATATATATATATATATATATATGGGTATATATAGATGTGTATATATATATATGTGCATGTGTATATGTATGTATATATATATGTGTGTGTGTGTGTGCATAACTTATATATAAAATACAGTGCATTTGTGTGTGTTTGTGTCTCCAAGCAACTCCTCTGCTTCCACTGGTTCGATTTCAATGATTCATAGCTCATTCAAAATTGCAAGAAATGTTAGGCACAGGGAACGATTTTCATTGAGCTCAGTTTACCAGATTATGCAAAGTTAAAAATATATATTAATATATTATACTAGCCATTATCGTTGCTTAGTTCAAGGGGAGTAACCCTTATTTTCCTTTTGTATCCAAAACTGCAGCAAGCTAAAATTTTAAGGCAGCTTAAAAGCTGCACTAACAAGCAGCATTTAAGCTAGTTTCTGTGGAGGACTCTTGGTTTGGTCATCATCACAATAACTAAGAAGGAGTAGATGTGATAGGTATCAATAAACTATATAAGAACTCAAAATTGATTGCTGCATTTAAGTATTAAATTAATGTTTAAGCTTACCTTTTAAAAGTTCAATGATAATTCTTCTGCTGCCAATTAATTTAAAGACGATTTGATGTACGTAGATCCATATTTTCTGTACAATTATTTTTATTTCATGGGTGACAGAACAATGCACAATTTACAAGATAAAATTAATATAGTGTAAAGATGGGAAAATAGAAATTAGAAATAGTTATACATCCAACAAGTTAGAGAAACATATTAGCTAATTAAGTAACACCCATATTGTTATGGGGTCCTCCCCTTTTTCATATAAGTGGACTCAACCAGAGTGTTACTTGGACTGCTGCCGTTAAATACCCAGTGTCAGTCAGAATATAGGGAGAGAGTGAGCAGAGATTGTGATTGAGTTGGAGGTAGAGTGATAGTGTGAGGCAACCGCTTGTAGAAGTCACAGTTACAAGCACGTTATTGCTACTAACGGCGTTCCTGGATTTACTAACAGTATTACCCATTGTATCATTGTGTAAATACATTTAATTTCTTATATTTAATTCTTGCGTTTGTCATTCATTGGAGACCGAATTTCATCTTGGAATCCACAACACATATTATGGAATCTATATGAATAAATGCGAAATTGGAGCTCAATTCTCCCATGAATTCTGAGATTAAAAAGTCCCGGCTCTACTTTATAGGAATTCGGTATTTACTTGTCGGTAGCCCTGGCCTCGGTTGCGAGCACCGATCCCTATCTCTGGTGCAATGAGAGGGCGTGGCTTCAGACAGCTGTTCCTCAGGGCTAAGGCACCTCTTACTAAAAAAAATCCTCAGCTGCAACTCTGTCCTTTGACAGAGTTGCTCCTGAGCACACTCTGTCCAAAGACAGAGACACAAGACACTGAGAGATGATAAATAATGTGTTACAAATCACTCAAAAGAACGGATATTTACTTGACCGCCCCCAACCTACTGATTCAGGTTTTAACATAAGATCAGTTTTTAACGTGGTGACCCGAGTGTCTTCATTATTAGCTGGTCATAGCTTGTCCAAGCTAGTCATAGCCGTGATACTACCAGCGCAGAGACGTATCACTATGCCCAGTAAGTGTGTAAACAACTCGAGAGAGCGGTTGATTTACTTGACCGCACCCCACTGAGTCAGGTTGTAACACAAGGTCAGTTTTTAACATGGGGACCCGAGTGTCTTCACTCGAGTCCAAGCTAATCATAGCTGGTTTAAGATGGCCAGAGCCTGTCCAAGCTAGTCATAACTATGATACTCTCAGTGCAGGAATAGATCCCTGTGACCAGTAAGTATCAGAGTGTGTAAACCACTTAAGAGAGCGGTTAATTTACTTGACTCCACACGGAATCAGGTTCTAACACAAGGTCAGTTTTTAACGTGGGGACCTGATTGTCTTCACTCAGGGCACTGGTCTAAGCTGGTCATAGCTTGTCTCATCCAGTCATAGTTGGTCACAGCTGGTCAGAGCCGGTCCAAGATGGTCATAACTGTGATACTGCCAGCGCAGGAACGGATTCCTGTGACCGGTAAGTATCGAGGGAGAAGTTGATTTTCTTGACCCACACTGAGTCAAGTTGTGACACAAGGTCAGTTTTTAATCTGGGGAAGTGAGTATTTTCACTTAGGCCGCTGGTCTTAGCTGGTCAGAGCTTGTCTAAGTTAGTCATAGTGGGTCATAGCTAGTCCAAGCTAGTCATAGCTGTGATACTACCAGCGCAGGGACAGATCCCTCTGACTGGTAAGTATCAGAATGTATATACCACCCAAGAGAGTGCTTGATTTACTTGAACCCAAACTGAGTTAGGTTGTGTCACAAGATCAGTTTTTAATGGCGGTGATCCGAGTGTCATCACTCTGGCCGCTGGTCTTAGCTGGTCATAGCTGGTACAAGCTGGTGAGATCTGGTCTAAGATAGTCACAGCTGGTCTTAGCTGGTCATAGGTTGATTTACTTGACCCACCACCACTGAGTCAGGTTGTGGCATAAGGTCAGTTTTTAATGTATGTATATATATAAATGTGTATGTATATATATGTATGTATGTATATACATACACATATATGTATGTATATATATACATGTTTATAATGTATAAATGTATGTCTGTATAAATATGTACATATATGTGTGCATATTTATGTATATATATATATGTTTATATGTATGTGTATATATAGGTATATATATATGTGTGTATATATATATATATGTGTGTGTATATATATGATATATACGCTGATGTCGGAGTAAACGGACGTATTTTCATGGCTCTAAGAAAGCGATGTTAAAAAAAGTGTAACGGTGAGGATTGTAGATAGACCAATACTATTTATATTAACGATATTTCCAACGTACAGGATTCAAGTGAACAACAATAACTCCAAATTGTTAATCAACAAATATACATTGAAATAACATACAAGAACAAACATGCAATAAAATTGTGTTCAATGTATAGGTTAAGGGAAAGAAGTTGTTCCCCTTCAACTGTAGAATGATTTGTAATTGATTGTTCGAAGAAAATTCTCTTCAGAGAAAAATGTTCAGAAATCAATATTACAGCAAGTATGCATGTTAAGAATAAATAACACAAGAATACAATTAATTAAAAATGTTTTGTGTTATAAAATGGATTGAATCAACAGAGTTCTGGTTGACTGAACTTGGCAAAGTCACAGAGAGAAATGTAATTTTATTTTACGAAATTCTGTGTCTGTGTGTGCGTTTGAAATGTAATGAGTAAAATCGTGGATTTGTGCTGACAGATGGAATCATACGGGATCTAACTGACGACTTGTGAAAAGTCGCCCCTTTTAAGAAAAAAGGGTAGGCTCCCACGGCAAAGCGGGAAAACTTAATCTTGCATATGTGATCGGTTTAAAAATTAACCAATCACTACATTCGTACTAACAGAACAAACAAGCAAGCTCAAAACCGAAGTATTCAAAGAAACGACTGCGATGGCTAAATTGTCCTATATGAAAGTAGTAGTGATTTATTAGCCAATCACAGGCGAGTAAAATGTCGGTGTGGAAAAACATAGCAACCGCTACAAAAGTCTCGATTGTTTTCTTTATTTTTAATCATACATTAATCTTCTTTTTCTTCTTGTTTATTATTTTATGATATTTTTTAGTTATGTTATTCATTTACAGTATTTAATATATGTATTTTGTAATTTTATTGTACATGTTTAGATAAACATCTTTAGTCGTGGTATACAATGATTCTTCTTTTTTTCTTTCTATCTTTTTTTATTTTAAAACAATAGTTGTTTCGCTAGTGAAATTTCTCGCTAAGAATTATAAGAATATTTAATGTATTTTATTTGTTAGACTAATTATATAGTGGCATGAATAATTTTAATTTATTTAAACGTAACATTTATTTATCTGTTGTTGTTTTTACGAAAGTGGTGGTAATTTTCGGAATTAGTGGAAAGCATTTTGTTTATTGTTTATTTTGTTTATCTTATTTTTGTTTATCTTTGACTAGTGGCTCGAACCCAACTTCTGCCGCTGGATTAACCTCCTGTATCGCTCCCTCAGTGCTGTGGTACAGGTGAACGGGAAGCTGTCGAGTGCTTTTGCGCTATCGAAGTCGGTTCGTCAGGGTTGTCCACTGTCGCCCCTACTTTGGCGTTGGAGCCTCTCCTTCGCCGGCTAAGGGACAGGACATGCAGTCTGGCCCTACGTGGAATCGCCGTTCCTGGAGGGACTCGAGCCAGGGTTTCCGCGTACGCCGATGACACATCTGCTTTCGTGTCGTCCCGCAGCGACATTGAGGCGGTACTGAAGGCGCTTGATCGGTACGAAAAGGTGACAGGGGCCAAAATTAACCGCGACAAGTCGTTCGGCTTGCGGTTAGGTACCTGGAAGGAGGTCGATCTTCCGGGGCCCTTCGGTTAGACGGACGTTCCTGTCCGCATTCTTGGAATGTGGTTTGGACCCGACCTCCAGCTGGAGAAAAATTGAAGTACGAGCAAAGGTCGACGCGGCCGGTCAGACTTGCAGTCGACAGAGGTTGCCCGTGAAGGGTAAGGAGGAGGCGTGTACCACTTACATTTACCCGATTTTTCTTTATCGATTGTCCGTACTTCCTCTCTGTAAGGACGAAAGGAAGCCGCTCGAGTGCTCGCTATCCTCCATTTTATGG
>OZ010595.1:41110433-41165433 GCA_963932145.1 Acanthosepion lycidas | reverse complement strand
CCATCTACGTGACTGTTGAAGGACGACGCCTTCTCTGTTGGGCCTGTGGAGCGGCCGGTCATGTATCCAAAACGTGTCCTGCGAAGAGACCGGAACTGCAACCGCAACCGGAAAATACAACGGCCAAGGAAAGCACTGACACAAGTGTCAAAGTAACAAAAATGGTCCTGGAGAGTGGACGGAAGTGGTAAAGAAGGGAACAAAGGTTACATCCCCATCACATCAGCAGCACGTTCCAAAGAAACCCAAAGAGCCTCTGCATAAGCAGAAACGCGACCAGCATCAGCGGCAACAAAAGGGGCGAACAGAAGAAGACCCAATTGAGCAGGAGTGTCAGCAAGAGCAGCAGAAGTAAAAGTCACAGGAGATGCAGCTTAATGACCCTCAGCTGGAGCAGCAACAAGAAGTGGAAGTGGAGGAGATGCCCCCACTGCGGTCTGCCTCTTTAAAAAGAGGGAGAGAGGAGGAGGAGGAAAAAGTGTCCAAGAAAGAAAAATGGGCTGGTCGAAGCAGGACAGAGAAGGTTTGGTACAAAACGAAGTTCAACTCCGTCCCTGCTTACCCAGTCAAAAATTGGAAAACAAAAAGAGCCTTTCTTGTTCCCCTATTAGTTCTCCACTTTCCCCACTTCCCAACACTCTACCAGGCAAAACCCCTCCTCCAATAAAACCTTTTCCGAACACTTCTCCTTCCAACACCCCTCCTTCTGACTCTACCCCCACCAACTCCGCACCTCCTAGCACTTCCCGGAAAAAGAAGAGGCCATTCCCTAGAGGGGAAAAACATGTCAAGTAGGAAGACTATAGAGTGGGGCCTTTCCTCGCAACAAAAAAGCTTTTCTAGGGCCTATCTTTAAAATGACTTCGGTCGGTGAAGAAGACCCCCAAAATTTCCCGAAAGCCTTAGGTGTCCTAACAGTGATTAGGGATGTGGGGAGGGGATTAACTATATGGGATCACCTTTGGGGGGCTAAGGAGGATTTCCTAGATATTATAATGGTGGATATATGGTCTCCTGATTTGAAAAAAAAATCCGTCGGGGTCCTTTCAGCTGCAGATATCCGACCCGTATGTGAGAAGGTTTTTGCTCTTACTCTTATTTTTTTGCAGGTCTAGAAGATGTCAATTAAGATAGCCAGTCTGAATGTGAAGGGCTTGCCAAAGGAGTTTCTTTGCTGGTGAAGCGGACTCTTGATGCGAAGGTGGATCTTGTGCATACCGATGCCGGGGGCCGGTTGATCGTGGCCGATATTGCTGTGAAAAGTGGTTCGTTCCGAGTCGTTGCGGAGGAGCGGGTCTCGTTTTTTCGGCAGTTGGGGCCGTTCCTGGTGGATTCAACGCGCCTAGTTCTAATGGGGACTGAAATGCCATCCAGGACCCCGGGGGTGGGGTGCTAGAGGGTGTAGGGGCGATCGTAGCTTGGTTGATCTGATCAACGATTTTGGTCTCGTTGATAGATACTGGGTCGATCACCCCGGGGGGAAAATGTGGACGTGGGCACATAATTGGCCTTGTGACCAGGTGGTTAGCTACCTAGACAGAATGTTAGTTAGAGGAGCCGACGTAGACTTGTTCCACGTTCCACTGGGTAGGCTATTCAGATCAGAAACCCGTTTGTGTTCGGGTGGCGTTAGATCGTAGGCCTAGAATGGCTGGTTACTGGAAGTTCAATCTGTCTTTACTGGACAGGCGGGACTTCCAGGAGCAGCTAACTAGCTTAGTTCAGCGGGAGTTAGTGGGGTGGTTATTGTAGAATAACAATACAATAAACAGCACTTACCAGCGTAAGGGTCCCAGCTAGCGTCCAGCTGGCATGCAAAAATAAAGCAGGTTGTAACTCAATACAAACCCTGCAAACTAACTGATGAATCAAGCTGGTATTTATACAAAAATACCTCCACTCATGTACCAGCAGCCAATCACAGCCCAAGCAATGGACTATCCCACTTGAGCACAATGAGGTGCTCCATGGCACCATAAATAGCTCTCTTTCTCAAGGTGGAGTGTTTATTCACTCAGCTTGCTCCACAACTGAGTGTTTATCTTGACTACGCGATTGTTCTACATGGCACTGCGAACAGGATATATGACACCCTAAAATTGGGAACTCTTCTTCATTGAAGCAGGCATAACCACCGACTCGGCCAAAACTCATGCAACAAGGTTTGCGGACGTGCAGCTGACAATTGAGAGCTTTCAAATGTTGGATCGATCTATGCTTAAGGAGCTATGGTTCACATTAATTTTTTTTTAAGCATTTCACCTCAGGCAAGGCGGGAAGCCACTAGGATGCAAGGAACATTTAGAGCAAGATCAGATAGGAGTGATAGAAGAAAGGATGAGGAGAAGGATAGTGGATAGATCAAGGCAACTGGAGATGTCGATTGACATTACACTTGAATAGGTGGAGATTATAGCTCTCAGAGAAACTGGTATAGGGAAGAGAGTTCCACGGGCGAGAGGTGCGAGACATGAAGCTATTGGAGTAGAAGAGACAGCTACATTTAGGAGTTTTGACAGTGAAGGGGTGAGAGCGCCTCGTAGGGCACTTGAACTCATGAAGTCTGGGAACCAGCGAATGCAGCTCCTCGGAGCAATTTCCATGAAAGTATTTGTAGAACAGACAGAGAGAGAAAGTGACTGTAGACGAGATGCCAGAGCAGGGCCAATTATATTGCACATCTGCCTCTGGAGCCTATCAAGAACCCCGAGGCAAACAGAAGGGGCACCAGACCATATATGGCAGTAATACACCATGCAAGGGCGAATTGTTGATTTGTAGATCTGTAATGCCATAACCCTGGAGCTTGCGAAGAAGGCCGGCATGCCAAACCCTATCAAATGCTTTGGAGATGTCTAGTGCCACGGCACGAGCTTCCCTCTTATTTTCAAGAGCTCGGTAGACAGTTTCAGTGATGGCCGTAAGCACATCAGCTGTAGATCAGGCAAAGCGGAAGCCACATTGCTTGTCTTAGGGCAGATCATGGGATGTGAGGTGGTTAACCACCTCGGTATTGATTAGGGCTTCAAAGACTTTGTTGAAGAGGGGTAGGAGACTGATAGGACGGTAGTTAGAAAGGTCAGAGTGGTCGCCAGAGTTCTTGAAGACAGGAACAATCGAAGAAGACTCCCAGCAGTCAGGTAAACAAGATTCCTTGAGGCAGTAGTTGTATAGTTTAGAAAGGGCGGGCGCCAGTTCAGGCGCACATTTCTCCAAGACAATGGCTGGTATCCCATCTCCACCACTAGCCTTGTTGGGGTTTAAATTGGAGATAACGCCCAATACCAAAGACGGGGTTATGTGTAACCCATTCAATAGGGCCTCAGTTCTAAGAGGGAAGTCGAGTATGGGTACACCGGAAGAGTCGAGCGTCGAGTTGAATGAAAATTTCCGAGCAAAGCATTCAGCCTTGTCGGCAGAGGAGGTCAGGACTTTGAACTGGTTGAACAAAGGAGGTATATAGGGTTTGCAATTGTTAATACGCTCTTGCAGAGACGTCAATAATCTTTGGAGCCAAATTTGCGAGATGCAATACGCGCCTTCATCCGAGCCGCAAATAGTTACTTAGCATCATTGAGGACACGCTTACACTCGTTACGGGCGGAGGCAAAGAGACGTCTATTGCAGTCAGACATGTTGCTACGGAATAGGTGAAAGTAGTGGTTCCTATGGGCGATGGCGGCTGAGCAAGCAGCGGAGAACCAGGGGGAGGAGCGCGATTTGACCCTATATTTCCTTGATGGGATGAAATCGTCGATTCCAGCTTTAACCCAGGATGAGACCTCGGAAGCAAATTCTTGGACGAGGAGCGTAAAGACTCCATCTCAGTGGACATCGCGGAGGAAATCACAGAACGCGTCCCAGTCAGCTCGTTGATAGTAGAACAAAGTTCTAGTGGTAGAAAATTCTTTGCAGGGGGTGGATTTGAAGGAGATGTTAACAGATACTACCGCATGATCAGAGTTACCAAGAGGGTAGAGTTGCGTGGCGCTGCAGGACTCGGGGATGGAGGTAAAACACAGATCGTGAAGAGAGGTTTACCTTCCCGGTTGAAGGCAAAATGAGTGGGGGAGTTAACTATCTGCGTGAGGGATTGGGAGAATAGAAAAATTGAGCGTTTGAATGCCTGCGTGGTCAGTAGTATCATTCTTAAGCCACGAGGTATGATGGGCGTTAAAGTCGCCAAACACAAATATGTAAGTAAACAGGTGGATGGAGAGAGCCTTGTCTATGCTGTCAGAAATGCTATCGAGTATCACAGTCTTGAGAGGATGGAGAGCGGTAAAGGTAAGATAGCTTACCGCATTGAGGAGAGATAGTCGGAGACACATGTACGACTGGTCTGGCGATTCGAGAGAGAACTCTCTGGCCAGAGGGAGATATTCCTTGACATGGGAGAAGCCCTGTATATCATCAAGCAGGCTAAGGAAGCCACCACCCAGACAACCCACATTCAGGCACTAGCAGCCAAGTCTCCCCGTCTCGATCTCGAGATGACACCACCGCAATTCAGGAAGTTCCGAATTGACTGGGATGTCTTTACCAAGATGACAAATATGCCCAGCTCCCAATCTAATATTCACAATTGTGCTGACGAGACTGTGCAAAACGCCATAAGCAACACACACCCTGACTTCTTTACCACTGATCCAGATAAGCTACTTGACATGGTAGAAGTGTTGGTCACCCAGAGGTCAAGTCCTATTGTCCATCGCCTTGCTTTTGCCTCCATGTCTCAGGATGAAGATGAACCAATACAAAGTTACCTTGTCTGCCTCAGAGCCGTAGCCGTTGACTGTAACTTTACATGCCCCTTGTGTGAGCATGACCTGTCTGATATGTACATCAAGGACCAGATCATACGTGGAATAGCAAATGACACACTCCAGGCTGACCTACTGGCCAAAGCTGGGGCACTTAAGTCCCTTGAGCAAAATATCCGTCATGCTGAGGCATTTGAATCGGCATTGCGAGACCAAACCTCAATGGCCGGCACTTCAGATACAGCCGCTGCTCGGCTATCAACATACCGCAGACAGAAGGGTACGCCACAAGGCAACAAGAGGGATCTCCGTACCAGCACCTATTGCAACTGCAATGCTAAACCAAACCACCAGACTTGCTTAGGTTGTGGCAGCCACCTCAGGAACTGGATCCCGTCGGCTAAAATACCCAGCATGGGGACAAACATGTAGTAATTGTGGGAAGCCCAATCACCTATCGAGGGTATGCCAGGCTAAGAAACCGGCTCAAGCGGTCAGGAAAAGCCCAGGGGCTAATGAAGCCGCCATGGACACACTTATCGCCCACATCACATTCAATCAAACGACGGGCACATATACATCTAAAGACACATGCAAGGTAAGGGAGATTGACGTATATGTTGTCCCATTCTCGCCAAAACCGGATCCCAGACAAGTTAGGAATATCCCCCAAAATCACAGCACTAGGATGACAATCTTTCCCGACAGTGGACCCACCATATGTCTCGGGGGACTTTAAGCACCTTCTGAATATGGAGCTCAGTACCAACAACCTCATCCCATCAAGAAAAGTCGTCCGAGCTGTGGGAGACTTTACATTTGTATGTCAGGGTTGGCTCCCCGTGGAATTTATTGCCCAAGAAGAACAACTAAACAAGCCCTATACATATGATAAAAGATCCAGTGGCTATACTTCAGCAAAGCAGCCTGAGTTGACGTAGGGATACTGTCCAAAGACTTCCCGAACCCGATGACTACAATATTACCCCAAACAGTAATGCAACACATGCCCTCAACAAGCACACATAAAAAATCAGACGCGAGCCCCAAACAATGCAAAGTCGAGGAACAACTTCCGACGTGCCCCCAAAAACTCCCTTTCCCCTCAACAGAATAAAAGATTGACAGGCTCAAGAATTGGCTATTGAATAAATTCACCGAAACGGCGTTCAAAAGCAATGGTGAATTCCCAACAATGTCTGGCCCCACTGCTCATATACACCTCAAAGAAGGAGCAGTCCCCAAAGCCAGACATAACCCAATTCCGGTGCCTTTTCACTTCAAAGATCCCATAAGGCAGGCCCTTTGGGAAGATGTGAAAAGGGGTATCATAACCCAAGTACCCGTCGGCATGCCCACTGATTGGTGTAGCACTATGGTAATTACCGCCAAGAAAAATGGCAAACCAAGAAGAACCATGGACTACCAACACTTGAATTCACAGTGCAAACGGGAAACACACCATACAGGGTCACCATTCCAGCTAGCACTACAAGTGCCACATAAGCAAAAGAAAACAGTGTTGGATGCTTAAGTTTCGCTCTTAAAGGTCTTGGGCGCCAGTGACGGGTTATTTCAGTAACCCTGAGTTTTCGCTTACCTGGCGATTGGCTCGGAATCGGCTGCCTCTCAATGACAAGGTCTTCATATGGGGCTTGGCGGATTTGCCAGACTGTGAGCGGTGTGGCCTTGGTTTAGAGGAAACGGCTTTGCACGCCTTCTACCATTGTCCTCAGGTCCACCCCTTATGGGACCATGTCGGTCCCGAAAAGCTCGTGCTCATTGATCGCGCATACGCGTGTGACAACGTCACCCCCGTATTCTGGGGTGAAACGAATGGTGTTTCTGACGCTGATGGCCACGGCCTGAATGGGGATTTGGACGACGCGAATGGGGCTAGCCTTGATTTTCTCTTTTAGGTCAACCTATGTCACATCGGGGCGGCTTCCTGTGGAGTCCCCGCCTCGTTAGGTTAGACGAGTTTTGTGTACCTAGTTAATGTAAGTGTTATTCCCGGCCACATCTTTGGTTATGATCTAGGTTGAGATTCCCAAACTCCCCAGTTTGTTTTGGCCCCATTTTATCTCGACTAGGTCAGCTTTATATTTTCCCATGTCCGTATGATTTTTTATCCTTTTCCCACTCCCTCTCCCTTAGCAAGAGAGCTTCTTGATTTTGTTCCACGGGCAAAATACAGCGCTCTCTCCTTTTTGAGGGTTGGACAGGCCCTACTAACATCAGTTAAGTTTAGTTCACTTTGTGTTGAATTTTAGTTTATTATTGGGTTCATTTCCCCGCCCTCTCATTCTTCATTATTAGATTTTTATGCATTATAATTTATTATCATTAAATTTTTATGGCATATGGCGCATTTTGTAGGTCTACCTTGAGAAGTATTATGGTGTATGGAGGATTGATTGGGGACAGACAAGTTCTTGTGGTGAATGTGAAAATTGTAATGTATAAATGAGTCGTGAATCGGATTAGCTAGGTATTAGATAGTTAGTGATGACAAGCCTCAACCCCTCCCCATTTTGGCCTCGTACTACAATTTGTATTCTGAATACAATAAATATCAATAACTGATGTATTTTGGCTACTGTGTTCATCGGTGAGTGAGTTATTTTTCTGACTGGTACCGTGCATTGGAATTTGTGAGTTAGTACCTGCGAATCGAGTTTTCAGCATTTCTTTCTGCTCCCTATATTCGAGTCTGAACTTACAGTGATTTGTTCTTTGCGTTGTGGAATTAATCTGCGACAAACATTTCCTTTGCTTTCAGAACGCTTGCATGTATAAGGAACTGGTGTTTGAAGTCCGTGAGAGGATATCTGGCTGCACCCTAGTACCATTTGATGTTGGCTGTAGGGGATTTCCTGTTGCTTCCTCAAGGGAGCTGGTATCAAAAAGCCCAATAAGGTAATAAAGACTAGAAAGCAGTGTAAGGCAGTGCATGGATTACCCAGAAATTTGTATTGAGTTGTGTCCAACTAACAACATAGACTGGTTGCGACGTAACATTACCCAGCTGTTGCAGGCCCACTGTGTGGAGAGGTACTGAGCTTAATGGGCTGAAACTTTGCTGAAGCACGACACTCAGCTGAAGACTGCAGCCAGTCTGGAGTACTTGATGTGTGTATATATATATATATATATAAATATATATATATATATATATATATGTAAATATATATATATATATATATTTTAACATTAACATTGCTATTTACTTCTTTGTATAAATTGTTTCTTTATGATATAAAATATAAGCGGTACACTATACACACACATAGATTATATATATATATATATACATATATATATATATATGCATACATAATACCATTCAAATTCATTCAAAACTCTGTGGGAATATTTGAAAGGGTCTGCCAGCCAATTATCAGACGGGTGCTTGTATGTGTGTGTGTGTGTGTGTGTGTGTGTAGAAGTCGGTAGAGGACATTTTGAACATTTCTTATGAACATTTTACTTTGTGTTGGTGTCAGGAACCCACCCCTGATGTTTGTAAAATTATTTTTGATACACCCTGTGTATGTGTGTATATGTATACATACATACATATATATATATATATATATATTTATATTTGTGTATTCGGCAGAAATCCTTCTTTCATTCACATTTCATTGAATAAGACAAACAAGGTGGTTTGATTTATTTTTTTTTTATACATTTTCTCATGTGATCTAATAATTTTTCCTTTTCAGATGATACATTATATAAAAATTGTCCAAATGTTCTTTTAATCCAAGCACTTTCGGCTATACATTTAGCCATTTTCAAGGTTGAAATATATTAACTGTTAAAAAGAAATAGTTTGTTGCATTTATATAATAATATAATATAGTTTGTTGTATTTATATAATGTTTTCATTTTCAAAACATGGTCAAGATATATATATATATGCTAAATACCAAATATCTGACCAAACAATATTTTTAAAATTCTGTTTTCACCATCAGTATCTTTTGTATAAAGAGATATTTGAAGAAATTTTCATATACAACCAAATATTGAATCATTAGGTTGCATTAATCTTCAAAATGAAGGAGTGCCAGCTGGCCTTTATTTAGAATCATTATTAGAAATCTTAGATTTAACTTGGGCTTCAATGATAGTCAGTGATACTAATGGATATTACAAGTCTTTCCTCAGCCATTTTGCTAGCCTAAACTTAGTCTGACTCAAGGCCAAACTAGTTGAACATGCATTGACGATTACAGTAAATTTGTGAGATGAACCTGCTCACATTCACATTATGGTAGTTATTGATATAATTGCATGCACATATTTCTTAATACTTTAAACACTATATTTTTAGTGAATACCTGTGTTTGATTACATGCCCTGTTTTTGAAATAGTGTGAATTACATCTACTGACCACTAGAAAATACAATCACATTACAATGAAGAAATATTTTTGTATTTTTAGTGTACATGGAATATTTCTTTAACTCTTCAATACAAACTTTTCATAAAAAATTTGATTTAATATTTTTGCATTGAAAACAAAATCACATTTTTGAGAACAAAATCACAGAACCTGTTCTCATGCTTTTTTTTAAAATTCATGTTACATAAATAAATTTCTTATATACTGAATGTAAGCTTCACTTTGATATATTACTAAATGCTTGATTTGCTAAAGCCATTCAAGATAAAAAAGCAATCATTCAGTTATTTGAAATATTAAGAGATAGCATTCTTACACTTTGAGAGATTCCTGTAGATTTCATGAACTCTTACTTTTTGAAAAAACTCCTTTTTTATAACAGTTATAGAGAACAGTCTTTAATATATTCCATATATTTCTTTATAAATTGCACAATTTGAATCAATTTTGTCTTTCTCACACTTACATCTTTGATCATATTACACTTTTGGAATGTCATCATTTCTATTCAATTCCTTATCTTTTTCCTTTACTTACTATTCTGTTCCTATCTCACCAACTTTCTGCTTATGACTACATTCTTTGAAGTTTTCTTCAAGCTCCTATCTTAGTAATCTTATACTATGTCACATTATTTGTAATCTTCAACCAGGAATCTTTTTCCTTCAGTTTTTCTTAACAATCTTGATTTAAGATATACCAGAAAATACCCTGCAGGTGCACATTCTCATTTTTTTTTTTTGGTTTCCTTTTTCCAAATTAAGTTTAGCATTTCATATTTTAACATGTTTCATTGTGAATATTTGGCATCCTCTTCTATCAAACAGATATTACTTCAACACAACAATTGACACCTCTATTTTCACACAGACATAACAATAATAAACAAGAGCCTTTCATTATTCAAAGAGATCAAAAAATATTCTATTATACAAATTAAAATCTGCACAAGTTTTTTTAGAGCAGTTATTACTCTTTCACGGATCAAATTTAAGAGATAAGCTATCTTCTTTTATGGAATATACAACCAATCTGCATTCACAATATAAAGCAGTTAAAATTGTTAAAATTCAAAAAGTTTACTATTTATATTATTTGGACTATTGTCCTCATCTTTGTTGCCATATTTATCACAACGTTTCGGCTGTTGCAAGCTCTGGCCTTATTCAGGTGGTTGGAATGTCGAAGTGAACGCTTTATTTCACTCGCTGGGGTAGACTGTTCTCGTTCCATATGCTATGTCTAATGGATGTCAGTTATCACTTATCTCCTGTTAATTTCCCTCTCCAAATTCTCCACTACCTTAACCAGGTTCATGTTTTACTGGATTATATGAGCTCAATAAAACCTTCAATACAGTTCATGATGGAGAAAGAGAGTAACAGCACACTACCATTCCTGGATGTTCTAATATCTCGAACAGAACATGGGTTCAAGACAACCAGATACCGTAAACCGACATTGGCCGGACAGTACCTCAATTTCAACTCCCACCATTCATACAGTGTAAAGAAAGGGATCGTCTGCTGTTTGCAACACTGAGCAAAAGTCATAAGTGGTGACCCAGAGACATTAGATAAAGAATGGTCAGTATAATTAGTACCCTACAACATAACAACAACCCTGGGTACATGGCAGCAGCCCCAATAAACTGGGAGAGGCGGGTACAACAAGAAGAGGACAACAATACTCAGAAAACAGTCTGCCTGCCTTATGTGAAGGGGTTATCAGAGAAAATACAAAGGATCTGTGCTCCATATAACATCAGGACAACCTTCAAAAGCTTGATGACATTTCGCAGATATCTCTCCCGAGTAAGACCCCCCCCATAGAGGAGAACACAACTAAAGACTGTGTGTACACTATCCTGTGCAGCTGCAGAAAGAAATATAAAAGGGAGACAGGCCACTCCCTTAAGGTAAGGCTTCAAGAACACCACAAAGCTGTAACACAATGGGATGTGGAAAAATCAGGCGTGGCTGACCACATATGGAGAGAAAAGGGAAATAACTGCCCTCTGTAGGATCAGGTTGAAATCATAGACATCATTGTAAAATTCATAAATTTAAGGAATCACCACATATGCTACACCACAAAACCTCCTGAGCCGACCATAGAAATGAATACAATATGGGAACCAGTAATAAGTAGTGCTAGAGAAAAGCAATAATAACAACAAACATTGCAATATGAGCTCTGGTAAAAAACATGCAATGATAATGGAAAAAATTGCAATATGAGCACTGCTAAAAAAATTTTTTGCTGAAGACAGGTTTATAATACCCAGAAATTCATACTCAGATGTCCTCAAGGACAAATGGCACAGTGGATAAAGGTGTTAGATCCCGTGACAGGACCTAAAGTGTGTATAGTTCAATACCTGGTTATGGCAGTGGAGAACATGGAGAGGGGAATTAACAGGAGATAACTGACATCCATTAGACATGGCATGTGGAGCTAGAAAAGTCTACCCCAGCAACCGAAATAAAGGGTTCAGTTTGACACTCCAACCACCTGAAGAAGGCCGGAGCGTACAATGGCTGAAATGTTGTGATAAATATGGCAACAAAAATGAGGACAATAGTCTGAATAATGTAAATAGTGTAACACCTCATCTCAGAAATATAGACAGATTTGAAAGGTTTCTTTAATATTTTAACTTTAACAAGTTGAAACAAATCTTTGAAATTCTGCTGTCTTTGCTGAATATTATTAGGTTGGTGCAAAAATAATGTCGTTTTCTCGCATATGTTACTATGTGAGAAAACGACATTATTTTTGCACCAACCTAATAACTAATTTATGAAGTTATTTTCTTCTTTCCAACCTTATTATTAATCTAGGTGTTTATTATTTGTGGATTTTTTTCACACACTCTGCCACTTTGTGACAGATGTTGTTTTCAACTTCTTGCATATTGCATGAAGATATTTTTTAATTATAATTTGTGTCAATTGAATTGCCTGTTCACAGTAAAAACGGTATTTTCAATTTTGCTGTTATTCAATGTTGGTGAATTTCATCTTAGGATTGACTGCTAACCCTCTTTTGATATTTGATAATTCCTGCTTAAATCTCTCTGAAGTGAATGTATATAAGGTGTATTATTGTTAATTAGTATATCTATTAAGTACTAAATTTGAGTAAAATGATATATATGTGTTTTTAAACATTTCACCCCAAGTAAGGCTACTAGAACACATGGAGTGAAAAAGAATAAGAAAACTGTAGTGATGTGAAGTGAGGAAAGGACAATAAAGGAACAGGGTTCAAGAAGACAGAAGATGGTGATTGATATTGCATTTAAATTTTTGAAGATTGTAGGTGGTAGGGAAGCAAGAAATTGGGAGGCAGTTCCACAGGTGAGATGTGAAAGAAAAGAAATTGTTAGAATAGAAGTGGTGGCTGCATATAGCTAGTTCAACAGTAAAATGGTGAAACCTAGCTACTAATCTAGTAACACACTTAAATTCATGTAGTTGAGACACTAAGGAAAAAAAGGACATTAGAACCATTAACATTAAAATATTTGCAGAAAAGACAGGGAAGCCACATCACATTAGTGAGAAAGTGAATGAAGTTGAGATGTCAGATCATGATTGATTACATTACAGATCCTTCTTTGAATTTTGTCAAGAATCCTGAGATATACAGCAGGAGCACCAGACCAGAAATAGCAGAAGTATTCAATGCACTGATGAATGGTAGATTTAGAAATTGATTCTGATGAGAAAATTTTTCTGGCATGATGCAGTGAGCCAACTTTTCTAGCAGTAGACATTAATTCATTAATTCAGTATAATCACTCCACTTCATGTCAGTTGAAAATATAAGCCCAAGCAGGCATAGAGTGTTGCTCACCTGGAGTTTAGTATCAGCCATGCTGATGGCAGGCAGAAAAGGTTCTCTATGGTAATTAAATAAAAAATTTGTTTTGGAGATGTAAAAATTTACAAGCCATTTCTTGCTCCAGTTAACCACTGATTGGAGCTTCACTTCAAGAGCACTTGCCAGGTTTACTTTGTCAGATCTGTCAGACTCGCTACTAAGACAGGAGTAAATAATTGCGTCATCTGCATAAATACCTAGTTTGGAACTGATGACATCAGGAAAGTCATTGATGAAGATCAGAAACAGTGTAATAATATATAGTTTCTCATGAAATAGTTCTGGCACTTAAAAGAAACTAATAAAACACCTACAGTAAAATGGAAATTAATAAGAAAAGCTAGAATATGTAGGTCATTAAATGACCCATGTCATTTATGCATACATGAGAAACTATATATTACTAAGTTTATAAAAAATAAAAATTTACTGAATCAAAGAAATGAAATAGCTATTCTTTGCCGACGTTATCAAAAATTTTCCTTAAATAATATTTAAAAATAAAATAAAATAATTAAAAAAAAAAAATTGGGAGCTGGTAATATACATATTTATATTTGATATGTAATAATAATTTTTAAATAATTTAAGTAAATCGATTACATTTATTTGTTTTAAAAAGAAATATAGTCTATTAGTAACTAAGAGTAAAAATAATATTTCAAAATTGTAGTTCAATATAACATATTCTAACCTAAACACCTCTTTTAGAAAGAATATTTATGTATACAAGTATGAATTTAATGGGAAAAAATGCCAAAACCTTTTTCTCATTGATAAAAAAAACAGACAACATGTATTGAACAGATGTCAAAATTCGTTGAAAAATGCACCCCTACCTAGACTTAACCTCTTTTTTGAACATAACTCATAACTGATACAATAATAGTTAATAAAAATGAACACACTACTGCCCCTGTCTAAATGATTGGATTTCTCTGTATCCTTGGAAACAAAAAATTATGAATTGTATGTGCATTTAAAACTCAGTAAATTTAAAAATAAGTTATTCCAAAATTCACTTGAAGATGAAACTGAACTAATGCTTTTAATTTAAGTATATAATTAAATTTGAAGTTTTTAGCTTCGGTTTTTGAAACATGGTAATTCCTGTGTAGCGAAGAAACCATATTTTAAGTCAGTTAAAAAAAAGTTAAATATATATATATATATAAAATATGTGTTTTTGTATGAGTATAGAAATCAATGATGCATGTTGATTATCAGTTACATGCCTCAAACAATCTTTCAACTACGGCCCACCCTATATGTACAAGCACACTATGAAATTGAGCACTCTTAGCTACTTGATAAATATAGCCAATTTTAAACAATACAGTTATATATATTAGACTTATAGGTGTTGAAAATTTCTTGGTAAAACCAAGAAGGGATTCCATGCCAAAATTCTGATGTTGGTGATTTGGTTAGATTTTGTAAAGTGAGCCATGATGAAAACTTTTCAGCACCCCTAGATATATGGAATTTGAGCAGGTTGTAATTGCATTGAAATTTTTTACCAAACAAATTCACATTAGTTTGATGTTAATGAGATAACCATTTGCTGTCTGCTTAAGATTAGAAACCTTCAATGCACAAAATTGTCTTACAAGATATATGATTAAAAATAGTTTAATTTACTTTTTAATGCTTTAAGAAACTTTTCATGATATAAGAAGAAAGTATTGTATTCTTCAATATGATCCAGTCAGAAAAGAATTGTTTTATTTGATATGAAAATGAAGAAATTTCTTATTGTTTTATATATGTTGTTAAAATTTGATGTAACAAAATTGTCTAACAATTGTCACATCTTTATAAAGCAGACGATTCTATTAATGTGTGTGTGTGCATAGACATAAGTAAATGTACTGGTGAAGAATAAATCAACATTTTATAACTAACAGTGAAAAAAATCTTTAAAAAAATAAAGACTGCACTAGTTAAGTGAATAAATAGTGAAATATATGTTAGTATAAAAGAACAAAATTACACAGAATTCTCTTAATACTTTTTCTACTTTGATAACACATTGTTGTGATCAATGTTTTACTTACAATTTTGGGGCATTTTTCATAAATATCTTCGGAGAATTTTCAAATGTTTACATTAATAAGAACTAACAAGTGTTCTTGTCAAATTTCAAGGATTTAGGTTGTATAAATTATTTATACAACCTAAAAGATTTAAAAAATCTTTTTTTATCTTCCTGAGTAAAATGTTTCAAATATGCTTACTATGAGATCTGTGATGAGTACTTCAACAATCAACACCCTATTCACTTCCATTCATCAGCGTTTTTTTTCAAGAAGCCACTTTCACTAAGAAGACTATCTTCAAAGATTTTTTATAGTCACTATACAGTACACTGTATATATATTTAGATACATATCTAAAAACTGGATTTTCTTCTACATTTACTGCAACACATTTTGTTAAATTTAATTGAACAAAGAACAGTTTTGTAATGAAAATAGAAATCATGTTGTACATTGCCCATAACAACTTTGAATTTTGTCATCATTTGTGTGCTGCAAAACCATTATTTTCTTCCTATCAAAGGAAGGTTATTGGAAATATTTGCATTTTAAATAATCTGTGCATTGCTGCTAAAAAGAATTTAAAATAAATGTTTCATTTTATTTTTGAGATTTTCTCTTTTATAATACTCTAGCTAGAACCTTTGTGTAGCAAAATATTATATACATTTAGCTTATAAATGTTACAAAAGTTATTATTATTATTGTGTGTGTGTGTGAGATATCTTGAAAGTAATCCATTTTTTTAAGCTTTTAATCTTGGAGATTGAAGAAAAACAATCTTTCTTCATGAAAACATCTAATAACTTTTCTTTGTATTGATTCAAAATATTAAGCTTAATTAGTGTCAGACTTAAAAATGAGTAATGGGCTACTCTAGCTGCTAGTATGGGCTGCAGTCTAGAGGGGCCCCAAGTCTAGAGGGGCCCCCAAGGACCTTCAAGTATTAGGCCCCTGATAAAACTAAAGAAAAATAAAGCTAGTTCAGAGGAGAATTGTTCATTTTTTATTTAATTTTAGTTGAAGCATTTCATGTTTTTCACCAAAAATTAAAAATATATGTTATATTAAGCATATAGGCGAGGGAAAGGAATAACAAAGATTAGAGTGAAACAACATTTATTGCTGGTAGATAGTACAGAAATATGGTCGCATGTACATGCAACATCAGGGATTGGACCATTTTTTATGCTGGTATGGCTCAGGTCACAAGATATGGTTAGTGCAAATTTTCTTGATTGAAGTCACGGTTGTAGGTCATCATATCGTGGTAAATTTGTTGTATGGAACAGATGCCACTGAGGTCAACTGCGAAGAAGTGCCTTGTAAATGAGCTGAAGTAGGACGAAGTAGGTCAAGGTAGGCTGATGTGACGGTGGGTTTCGGGAGGCCAGTTCTGTGGAACGGAGGTAGCTGCATTGACTGTGAAGGGTGCTTCCTAAGCAAGCTGAGGTAGAGCTGTTCTGTGGAACAGAGAGTATCTGTGCTGACTCTGAAGGGGTGTTTCATAAGTGAGTTGAGGTAGAGCTGTTCTGTAGAACAAAGTGTAGCTGCATCAATTTTGAAAAGTGCTTCATAAGCGAGTTGAGGTAGAGCTGTTCTGTAGAATGGAAAGTAGCTGCGTTGACTGTGAAGGGTGCTTCTTAAGCAAGTCGAGGTAGAGCTGTTTTGTGGGATGGATATCGTTGGGGTTGACCACAAAGGGAATGCCTTGTAAGTTGAGGTAGGTGGATGTGATGGTGGGCATTGGTATCGATTGAGGACATAGCTGAGAGGAATCGAGGTAGAGATTTTGAGTCAAAAAATGGATAGCCGAGGTTGTAGGTCAAGCCAGGATGTGGTAACAGTCGTTGAAATGTGCAGTTGTGTTGAATGGTGCCAGTGAAGATGGCAACTGTGGTGGTAGTAGTGCTTTGCATGATGTCCAGTCCACCACTCTGTTGTCACGGTAACAGGGTTATGGCAGCAACAACAGCAGTGACCTGTGTGATGGCTGGCAACCATGCTGGCCACAACTGTCCCTTGTTCGTCCTCAGAGCCTGCTTTTAAGCAGTTCTGGTAGTCCCAAGGGAAGGAACATTTTACTTGTTGCAGAATTGAAGAATGGGTAACCTGGAAGGCAGAACTTGTTACTGTTGTTTTTACTATTGAAGAGGTTAATTTCTTCGACTCAGCAAACGTAAATTCAAGGAAAAGGAATACAACGTATTTTGGGTAAATAAATGTATAATTTATTTACATGTATACAAAGTCATCATCTGTTGCTGTTGTAAAAAGAAACAAAGTGGGAGAGGAAGAAAGAAAGAGAAAGAGAAGGAATGTTGGTAGCTGTTGGCTGATGTTTTGTGAAGACAGCAGCATCTGTGGATCAAACTTGAAAGTGATAGTATTGCATTCAGTCTGCTTGCTGCGTTCTTGACCAGCCTCTGTGTGTCGACATTTCAGCCAGGTCTCTCTCTCTGTCCTTTGCAACATTGAATCAAGGAATCTATATCCATTGTATCAGCTCCAAATCACAGTCTGGGTCTTTTAGTGGGAGTTATTTCTACTGGCCAATATATAAAGTTCAGTTATTTCATTCAATACTGAAAACATGTGTCGAGCCATGTTGCACAAAGACGCATTTTTGCATTCTGCCTTAGGTTGTTGAGCACTAGCAGTCAACATCCAGTTTAGTGTAAGAGACAAAACAAAGCTCCCCCTTCTAGAAAATTGATTAGGTAAAAGCTGTATCAATTAATTAGTAATAAATGTACATTTTGAAGTTTGTGGGAAATGTGACTTTTCTGCGTGATGGGGTTTGAATTGTTGGTGTATTATTGGATTGTGATGTATTTTTAGATTTGGGTGTTTCTTGTACATAAGGAGAATATGTGTGTGGTTGATTTTCTTTTTCTAAGACATCTGATTTCAGTGAGCCCCTAAGGACCTTCAAGTCTTAGGCCCCTGATAAAATTAAAGAAAAATAAAGTTAGTTCAGAGGAGAATTGTTCATTTTTTATTTAATTTTAGTTGAAACATTTCATGTTTTTCACCAAAAAAGTAAAAATATATACATTTTTGTAGACACGGGAGGCAAAAATACATAATGAAGGGGTCTCCAAATTCTATTAGGCCAGGGAGGGGCTTAGTCTTAAGGCCTTAAATCTGGCTCTGCTAGCTTAAGAAGTATCATCACTGCTCTAACATTTTCATTTTAGCAACTTTCCTTAGACTCTCTATAGTCTTTCAGCATCTCTCCCCATATTTGTCCTACACATGCATTCATATTGGTGAGAAGTAGTTGAATGTGTTTGTTAATTACCACATATTTTTAGTTAATTGATCATCATCAATTAATGAAAATATAATCAATCTGAAATATATTACAAAAGTATACTTTTATTTTACTTTTACAACACCATCATTTTCAAATTTCACACTAATTTTTAGAGAAATAAAAGACGGCTGCAAAATGTAAAAACAGAGTTTTTTAAAATATCAGATCTGATTTTTGCATTTTGCAGCGTTTCTCTCTCTCTCTCAATTCACTGGCAAAAAAAGTAAATATGCAATGAATCAATGATTCATTGTAAACTTTAACATCAGTCCTTAGATTCTGAGGTTTTAATTTTAATTCCATTATAAACCTTGAAAAGAAAGTAAACAATTTCCTGTAAAAATAATTTTCATAAAATTAAATTTTATTTTTAACTAATTATTAAAGAAATCTTGCATTCTTTCCTAGTGCTACCAAACACTGGACGTAAAAGATTTTAGTTTTTTTAGTTAATAGATCAAGTGCAATAGCACGTTTTTCAAGACATTCGTTCGATATGTATGCTTTGATTAATGAAATTATTAAAACTTCATTTTTGTCAAACAAAAAAAAAAATGATTCTATTAAGTTGGTGCAAAAATAATGTCGTTTTCTCACATAGTAACATATGTGAGAAAACGACATTATTTTTGCACCAACCTAATAAAAAGCTGTAAAGCACTATCTTTCTTGAACTAAAACATGACTCAGGTTTTGATCTCTAATTTTACTGGTGATCACACTGCAATTTGTATTACACTGAAATAGAAGAAACTCAGTTTTTTTGGTGAGGGTTTTAAAAGATTACTGAGTGAACTCCAGTTATCCTGGGTGCAGAACTTTTTTAAGGACTTCTTAGTTTTTGTTAATTTTTTATTGCTTTCAATATTCTCTTTTTTCTATTAATGTTCTTTTTTTCTACAGATTCTTTGTTTTCCATTGTCATCTAAAATATTTTTTTATTGTTCTATCTTCCTTCCCAAATAAGTTTATTTTAAAACCTGCTTCGATTTCTAATTCATTCCGAACCTCCTCCTTCTCATCATCATCATCAACAACAACAATAACAACAACACCACAAATGACGCGAATTTACTCAATTTCCAACCTTTCGATCATGATTATTCTTCTTCTCCGTTTGTCTGCGAGTGTCAACAAAGATTACTTCTCAGCTCGCGTTTCTTCTCATTTTTTCTTCGGGAACATCATTCATGATTGATGAGTATTATTAATGTTCGTCAGTAGTTCTATCATGTTTAGTTCGTTCATTCTTTATCTGATACAAAGCTTTTAAAACTCTTTACGCTTGATACTTGCCTTCTCTCTACGTAGTTTTTATTTGCAGATGTTCAGTCTGATTGTTTTTAATTTCTTTCTATCATACTTCCTCTTTTTTTTTTATCTCTTCCTCTCTCTATACATGCCGCTATATATCTTCTTTCTCCATCGTTGTCTTTTTCTTCTTATGTTGCCCTCTCCTTCTATTCTTCTCCCTCACTCTTTGCAACCTATGCGTGAATATGTGCCCTGCTAGCAGTCATTACACGTTCAGCTTGTATGTGTGCTGCTACAAACCAATGCAGATCAAACATAAAACACTGGACTATATACACAGAACACAGGACGAAAAATACACAACGGATAAGCAGAAAATAACATCTACAACCAGTAAGCAGAAGATCTTTTTATTGGATACCTCCAAACATAAATGACTTTGTAGAACTATTCAATTTTGCCAATGCTAACGGCTAAAAATGGCATAAAAAGCATTATTATTCATCACTTCAGATTTTTTAATTGATGCTCGAAACCTGCTACTTTCTCTCTTCGTTGCACGCCTTCCTTTTACTGAATAATTTATTATAGCATAAATCTATATAGTGAATGGAATGTCTAATTTAAAATTCTCATTCATTCATCGTTTGCCTACAAATAATAAGGTTATAAAGTTTTAGGAAGTAAAAATAGCTTATTTTTAAAAGAAACATGTATACTTTGTTAGTTTTGGGGGCTATAAAAATGTAAACATTAGCTTTGAGTCATGTTATTTTTCATTGATAAATTTAAAAATGATTATTTTGATGTCGTAAATCACATCAACAATGCTTTTTTTTAACTAACACATGTGCAGCTCATTTTTTGATAAAAAAAAGAATTTAATTGCTTATTTCCGTTATTTTATTCGTAAAGATTTTGTCTTCATTGTTATCTCTTATTGTCTGTTGACGCTATTTATTGTTTCTTAGCTTTTTTTTGTGTGTTTCTCTTTTTGATAAAGACAAAAAGTGATTTTTTTAAAATACTTTTTTTACTTTTTCATTTTTGTTTGATTAGCAGTTTTGGGCATTTAAAAAAAAAATCAAAATCTACCAATAAAGATTTCCGAATTTTTAAAATCGAAAAAGAAGCCTACGACAAAAAAAAATATAAAAAGTTAAAAACCATTTTTGCTTTATATTTTCAAGTGTTATTTTTGTAATTGTTTCATTCTATTTGAGAGAAAATGATAAATGCCCAGGAATTCTTGGATAAATCGATTTTTTCCTTTCTTTTCTTTTATTACTTGAAATTTGGTTATTTACTGAACGTAAACTTACTTAAACATTCGTAATTTTTATTTTTTTTATTACAGTATAACCCGGATATAAGAGAAAACCGGATATAAGAGAGATTTTCTCTGGTCCCAGATTAGAGCCATACTTACATAAACAAAATAGACCAAACCCGGATATAAGAGACTTCTTCTCCGGTCCCGACAACTCTCTTATATCCGGGTTACACTGTAATTAGTTTTAACTGTTTTACTGTTTTTTTTTTTGTTCTTTTTATGACAAACTTCATTATCGATTCACAATTCAATTGGTTAATTTAATTTTTTTTTATTTATGCTAATAATACACTCTTGTAACTTAATATCTGAAAATGTTTCTGATATTCTGAGGAATTCAATGATGCAGATAATAAAACTAAAAACTAAGCTTCTTCCTGATTCAACTTTATGCTATTTTTTGTCATCTCGAAGAACATGCAGCTTCTTAATTTAAATTTTCATTTACGTTTCTTTCTTTCTTTTAAGATTACGAAAGAAACAATTCTTTATTAAACTGAAAAATTAATCTAATTATTAAAATTATCAACAAATCCAATAAAGTTTTTAAACTAAATAACATGCTATGAATTATTATTTGATCATAAAGCGAAAGCCTCACTCAGTTCACAAAGTGACAAATTCTTCCTTTTTTTATTTCTGTTAGTAAAAATCATTTAATTAATATTAAAAATGATTTTTCTATCCAGTCATAGTTATTTAAGCTGCGGAAACTGATTTTTAATTTGAAAATAAATGTTCAATTAAAAAAAAATTATATCTGTTTCTCGTTTCGGCGGTTTTTTTTTTTCATTTCTAAAAATTGGAAATAATGTAAAAGTAAAACTAAAAACATTCGACGTCTTAGTTATAATCTTGCTTTTTGTGTACGCTTTATCAGATAAACATTCAAAAGTTTTAAATACTTTTTTTCTCTATGAATTTTGATTGTAATCAATAGCTTTCCTCAGATTTTCTTTTTCGCTTAAATTTTTCTCTCCTCTTTTTTTATTTTACTAACAGGCCATCACTGGTGTATATGTTACTACTTATTTTAAATGTTATTTGAACCTCAAATACGTAAACGAAACTGCACTTCCAACCTACAAGTAAGTCAGTAGATCATGTTTCTTGTAAACATCTTCTTGCTACAAACAATACAAACCATCTTTACGCCAAAAAAATGACTTTCGGTTTTATTTTCAAATTTTCTCCCCTCCATGCATGTATATTCCACTTTTTGTCTTTCTAGTAAACCATAATTTTCTCGGATCACCTATTTCTCTAAAAATCTTAATTTCCAATAACCTTTCTAAAGTGTCTCTCACAAACATACATTAATTTTGTAACCAAATAGTTGTAAATCTCCACATGACTGTCCAGTGAGTGAGGAGATAGCTTCAACGAGGAAGCAACTACATTACAACTATTATCGCTACATTTAATTTGCAGACAAACTATTAAGAATGATGATGACTCTCTCAATTATGCAGTTACATTCATAGATCTTTCTTTCACTATTCAGTTATATAACCAATAAATTTTTTGGAAATATGCATGATCTCATATCCATCTTTATTGATACTGGCATCTTATTTTTTTAGTTAGTAGCTCACTTGCATGCTGACAAAATCATGGTAATGAATGACATTGTTTTGTTGAAGCATATTGTGTATTTTACTTTTTTTTTTTTTTTATCTATCTCGCGACTAAAGTATGATCACATGTGATGTGAGGGTTTATATTTTGCTCTTTGTACATATTTTGACTATTTTCTTGTGCAAAAAAACACGAAGATATTTGCAAAGTTTCACCCACAACACGCGTGTCCTAACCTCCAAATGATCATTTCAGTTTTTTAATGAATTCAACTCACAGCTATGAATTAATGTAAAAACAGTGTTTTATCTGTTGAATAGTCATAAAACATTTTAAATGTTAAAGTGTGTGTAGAGTTATGAATGGAATATGAATAGAAGCTATTTTCAAAGTAAACTTCCGAAGATATCTACTGCTGTCGCTGCTTTAAGAATTACATTTCTTTGAGTGTGTTCTGACATTAAGGTAGAAATTGTATTCGTGTAAAAAGGAAAAAAAGACAAATGACATCTTAATGATTTTTTTTATTCAACTAAGACAAATTTTCGAAGTTATAAAAAATCAAGCTGGTCAAAAACTAATTTTTTTTATATATAAACAGATTTATCAATAAATTTGTAGAAAAATAAAATGTTAACTCAGAAAATGAATTTTGAAAATAGAATATTTTTGTTAAATTTGAAAAAATGGGTGCTTTAAAAATTTAAACTTTCCCATATGCTGTTAAAATTGAAAGTAGAAATCGAGCGTTTTTCTAAATTAAAAAATACGTTTTGTTCAAAATATAAGTACTTAATTCAGTGATGAATGAATAATACAACCAATGTAAAACAAAAACATTGATTATTTTTTATTAATATAATGGGAAGTTGAGACATTGTTAAAAGAAATTTATGAATTGAATTTTTTTAATTTTAAACGTTACTGAAAAAGGATAAATTCCACAAGAAAAATAATTAGTAAATTAAATAAATATTATTGTAAAACTACACTGTGTTCTGAAAGTATTCCTAGTTCAATAGTTCATTAATTATAATTGATTACCGAACTTTCTGTAACTGATGTAGAAGAATGTTTTTTATTCAGTCTGGAATTTAAAAACAGTTAGGTTCTAAATTTTAATTGTGTAACACTATCCTTCCGTTAAAGTTTTTAGTTTAATAATTTAAATTGGCAAAAAGTGGGTATTTGCTTCATGTTCATGTGATGAAACTGAAAGGCTTTAAAAAGCAAAACCTCTTTCTGATTTTTATATTTTGCCCTTATTGCATGACAACTAAAAAAAAAATTGCATGAACTAAAAATTATTTACATGCCATCCTTGAATATGTTCCTAATATTGATATTAAATTATGAAAGAACGATTATGAAAGAACGATTTAGAATAAATTAATGAATGTATTTTTCCGCAGGTACATGTGATTAAAAAGAAAGTACCATTTGAAAACCACTTCAACTTCAATAAACTAGTTTTTGAAGAGGGTTACTTGAATTATTGAGGAGAGAACATTTCGTGAATGAATCTTAGATAGAGTTTGTGAGATTAAAATTACAGGTTATTTAAAGATTCATAGTAACTTTGTCTTTTTTTTTTTTGAGTTTTTACTTTTATTGACCTTATGCTGCGATACCATGTGAGAGTGGTTAGGCGAATTGCCGAAGGAAACCGGCCAGATTCTTTCTTGAAAGTTGGTTTAACTTTATTTTTTTTAAATATTAGTTTGTTTTTTGACGAATTATAAATAATTTATATAATTATTTACCAGTTACCGGAAACAGTGATAAGGAAAAAAAAGTTACAGAAGAAAGGTCATAAACATCCATATACGCTTTGTTTGGGTAAGAAAAAAAAGTCGTTGGAAGAACTTCGGTTTGTGGTAAAAAAACGAACAAAAAAAAAAAACAGACTTCATTTAGGTAATTTAAAATAAATAAGTGATATTTTTTTTAAATTTATTTCTTTATAAAATAAATCATATTGAAATAACATCAGTAAATTTGTTGATATTTTATTTGTTTAAGTACTCAAAAAGTAGTGAGTGAGTGAAATAATTCATCAATTAAATTTTAAATTACTTAATGAAATTGAAAAATGTTACTCTCCCTCCCCAAACCAAAAAAAAAAACAGAAAATGTAAGTTATGAATGTTCAATATGCAAAAAAAAAACACAAGTTAAGCAAAATAAAATTTAAAAAAAAAAGCAATATTAGGAGTTACAACTCATTTGCGCTATCTATATATTTTTATTATTTTAAAATAAATCAAATTTTGTCGTGACTTACTTGTGTTGTGAGGAAGGCGAATTTTCATTCCTGCATTGATTACATTTTAAATGATTTTTGTTCATTGCAAATATTTTTACATTTGCCATCATTTTTTTTTAATCATTGATTGTTTCCTTTAGAAATATCTTATATCTATCTTTCTTTTTTTCATTCATTTTTTTTAACTTTATTCAATTCAAGAACCTCCACGAAAACACTAAAAAAATCAGCATACATCGTGATGAAAAGAAAAAAAAACATGTTTCAAACAAAAATGTATTGAAAACATAGTTTTATCGTCAATGTCGTTATGTTAGAAAAGAAAGATCAAAGTATCTTTTTTTGATTATTTAATTAAATTTTTTCTTCTTTTTTAGAACATTCGAAATTTTGATTAAAAAAAAAGTTATTTTTCTTGTGTCAACGGACGGTTGTATTTAAATTTTCGCCTCTTTTTGGTGACACATTAATTTGGAAATTCTTGCAAAAGTCAAATAATTGTCAGATTTTAATGAGATTTTCAGGACTTATTTATTATTCACAAATGAATGTAATTATTTTTTTTTTAATTTTCTGTTTCAAGATAGTAAAATTATTATTTTTTTTATTTTATTTTTTTTTACGAAACATTATTTATGAAATAAAACCGGAGAAATTCATCGAGATAATTTTTTAGTGACTATTAAAAGCAGAATTTTTTTTTTTTTTTTTTCTGGCAAAATCTTACCGAAAATCTCTTCTGAATCGAAAAATAAAAAAAGAAACGCAATAAAACTTAGACATTATTTAATTTGCTTTTACGAATAAAGACAACAACATTGTTTGAAGAAAAAAATTTTTCGACGAAAAATTTTTTTTTCATTTGTTTATATATTATAATTTTAAATTGAGTAATTTATAAAGTTAAAATTAATTTTCAATGAGATAATTCTTAGGAAATATTAAGTAAAAGACTATATTTACTTTTTTACAGTAAAACATATTCCAATCTGACGATCCCAAATAGTTTTAAAAGAATTTCGATTTGTTTTATGTGTGTTTAGGTGCAGAATTTCAGAAGTGTGGATGTACAAGCCGATAAATCTAGCATTTAAAGGTCACGTGTTTTAATGGTACCCCCACCACCATGGCAAAAAAAGAAAAAAAACTTTGTTTGCTTCACCATTTAACTATGTACACGTTCAGCTGTCAATCAGATGTAAATAAATTAACATCAGAAAAGCAAGGCCCAGTAGTTAAAAAATGTTTGTATACAACATTTTATGCTATAAATAATGTTTCAAATCAGATTAACTTAACTTTAAATTTGCTAATTTTCCTGAAATAACATTTCAGAAATATATATTTTATTTTTGCAAGATTTTTAAAACCAAGAATTTTTGTTTACAAAGGCGTCAAAATTGTCTATTTTGATCGATTTTTTATTTTTATTTTTTTATGAAAAAACAATCCATTCCAATCCATATAATTTGTGTTTGAAATACACCTCAGAGTATTTTGCTTACTAGAAATAGTAAATTTTAAATCCTTTAGCTTTCAATTAAAGCTATAATTAAAGCTTTTTCATTTTTTTTAAATAATTTTAAACCTAACATATACCAAATTAGAGGAGGTACCTATAACTGTAAAATTTATTTCTAGTTTTAGAATTTAGATTTATTTTTAAATCTGTTCACTTAGTGTCTCTTTTATGCTTTGTACGATCATGGCTTTCTTCAATTACCTAACCTTTGTTGTGGCACTAAGCAATGTTAGTCCCTTTCTTTTTTAGTTTTTACTACTCCTGTTCGGCCAACCATTTACACAAGCTCGTTAGCTAGGTTAATGTCAATGTCATCTGTTCTTTAGTTTCTTGTAGGAAAGTAAAATAAAGTTTTTGATAATGAGAATCAATAGAGACATCATTACATTACCAACTGACATATTTTTACCTGCATCCCCCCAAAATGATTTATTTACAAGACAATTTTTTTTCTAGTTTATCAAAATCTGTCTACATGTGAACACTTTTTTGTTTTATTCAAACTGCAACACAACTGAACTTTTGTCAGTCAAACAAATTGTAAATTCTACCATATTTTTTTCAAACCAAACGATACTGTCATCAGTAATCCATGCATATACTTAGTAACATTTTTTTAATTTTTAAATTTGCAATATCAACTACCCGCCCACTACTTTGTAGTGGTCCCAATCATTGGTAGCTAACATAAAATGATGCACTCACTGGTCTGCTTTCCCCATTACATTTGTCACATTGTCCCTGAGATTACAATGGTGAAAAATTCAAATAGTAACCTTTTTTTCTTTTTTTTTTTTTTTTTTTCCCCATTCATTCACCATCTGTCAAGAACCATTAATTGTAATAGTACCTTTATTTACTACTAAACCAAACAAATGTGCCTTAGTGTGGAACAGTGGCTTGCAAACTATTTTCCCACAATCACATCATTGCTACCGTAATGAGTTCAATCCTAACTGGGTGGCCCACACTGGTAACAATTGTACTGTAGTAAATTCAGTTTTAGTATTTTTAGGTTACGTCTTCTTGATTCCCTTTTGTTAAATTTAGATAACTGTATTTTATTTTTAATAAAATATAACAAATTGTGTCTCCCTCATAATAGTTTTATTAACAATCACATGCTTGTTTTAACTTCCTGTGTTGATTAAGCATATAAAATTCACTTGATTTTTCAGTTCCCTCTCTATCACTCGCACACACTTTGAATATCGCAAGCCCCAATTGTGTAGCCTTGATGCAACCTTTGAGACCTTACTGCACATGTGCAAACAAAACTTCTCCTATAATGTTACTGAGTGAGCTTATATATTGTGCATCGAGTTTTTCTGTGGAAACTATTTGAATGATTCAGAATGCTTTCAAGGATCATTTACTGAGTAAAGCCCAGATAAAATTTTGATACTGCTGCTTCAAACTTGGCTAGGAATCCATTTTAAAGATTTTAACTGCTTATTCTTTACATCTACTTTTGGGATGTTTGGCAAAATATCATAACAGCCAACTTATGACTTCTGGTTTTCCCATAACTAAAATCCTCATTGAAGGTGAGGATATTTAAGACAGTAAATGAGATATGAAGGTGAATGCAACAAGATGTTGGTCCCAAAAGAGCACTTTGTAGATAGTTTTAAAAAGTGAAAAGGATGCTGCAATAAGTGTGTTAGGTACCAAAGTGTCTGTTTTGAAGAGGATGATTATGCAATTACCATAGGTAGGTTATTTTTTCTAATATTAATTGGTTGGATCATTTCTTTAAAGACTGTGTATATCATATAAGGATTCTGACTCTAGTCAGCTTAAAGATCTGACCTGTTATATCATTAACACATTTTTAAATTGATTAAAGAATGAACAGAATATGAATAATACTTTTTTTGAAAGAATCTTTTCAGTTTAGTTTTCTGTATTCAATTGGGCATTATAATTATTATTAGCATTGTTTTCTGCTTTAATTAAAAGAAAATATTTTTCTTGTACTTTTATATTTATTTTTTTCGTTAAACTATTATTGACTAAATTTTGTGGTTGTTGTGTAGGTTGTTTTTGCATTGTGATTCAGCATTCCATCATTTTCCTTTTTCATTTTACTCATTAAATGATCCTTGAAAGCCTTCTGAATCATTCAAATAGTTTCCATAAAGAAACAATGCTTAATACACAAGTTCATGCAATGGTACCTCTGTGGGGGAGGTTTAAATTGCACATGTGCAGTAAAATTTTCTCTGATTGGTTTCCAAGTTACTTGTGCAGTTTTCAATCATAAATTACTTCATTAATTAATAAATACTTCTCCTTATTTTCAAAAAGAACAAAAAAAGACAAGCTAGTGAAGAACTTTGAAAATTGTTTAGTGTGCATATTTTAACTAAAATTATTTAAAATAAAGTGCTAATTTTTTTTGAGTGAAATTTTGCAATCATATTCTGACACTTGAAAAGGCATATCATCTAAAATGAATGAATAAATAATTTGAGATGATAGCTTTAAACCAGATCTACAATTGTTTAGTTTTTTATAAGATATACATTTTGAATTTTTTGAGTTTTTATCTTCTCAATGTTTAATATTATTATCATTATGTGCATTCTGCATCTGAGAGAAAATTAAATGGTGGAAATTGACAAATGGAAAGATTAATATTATAAATTGAATGAATATTAATGAGCACAAACTTATAAATATCTCTGATTTTTAATTTTGCTGTTCTTTGATTATCATTTGATTCAATAGGACAAGGAAAAAATAATTGGAATAAAATGTAAAAATATCTGTTTAAAATGTTTAATGTTTTTCCAATGTTTTTTTTTGTAAAAATATCTGTTTAAAATGTTTTGCAATGTTTTTTTCATCATATAAATAAATTTTAGAAGTTTGAAAGAAAAGAGATAATGTAGAAGAAGAAAAAGGATAACTGGAGAAAAAAATTGCCATAAATATTAAAGTTAAGACTTTATAAATGATTTATCGTTATGAAGTGAGTACTAAAACGGTTTTGGCTCAACTAATTTTGTAAAATCTGACTAAAGAAGTTGATTTTTCAGCACCTCATATTTTTCTTATTATTTTTCACAATTCTTATTCTCTATTAACTGCAATATTATCTTTTCTTTTATTACAGAAAGATTTCAAGTGATCTTAATTTTAAAAAACTGGATGGGATTTTTCATGATTATAAAAAGTTCAAAATGTTAGTGCTGTATTCAGACAGTTTACTTACAGATATAAACTTAGTTTATTTTAACAATTTTTAAAAAATTAACCCCGTTGTCAAACATGATAATCAAAATAAATATTGTATATCAACTTTCTCTAAAATGAATATATTTTAAAAACTTTACCATGAGATTTGTTCATAAATGTTTATATTGACCAATTTGAAATGCACATTTAATTTTCTTAAATTTTTTTTTTTTTTTTTTTTAAACCTAAAGCCCAAAAAGCTGTAAAATCTGTGGACAAATAAGTTTAATACTAGCAAATATAATATTTCAAAATGTACAATATAAGCAATTAGAAGTTCTTAGTTAAACTAAAGCCATATTACATTTTTTCTAATAGCATGGGTAGATTACAGTATTATCCATAGTATATCTTTTTGAAGACAAAACGTAATGCTGTAATTTTTTAAAATAAGATTAATGTAAGTGAAGCATATAACTACTTATTGTTGCTTTTTTTTTCATTGCATGTTGAGATGATAGAGCACTAGACCAATGGCCTGAAGTTATATAGCAAAGAATTGAGTAGTAACATAAATGTCAAAAAAGAAATCGTTATGTGTTGCGTGTATTTTTTACCAAGTGCCATATTAGTAGAAATGAGAACACCGGCATGAGTGGTATGGTTGATTTGCATGCATTACTACATCACTTGTATATACAAATCATTTCACCTAATAAAAATGTGGATATCAAAAGAATAGGCAATGAGATATTACATCAGTCTTCGATGTTGTTGACTGACATAATGGATAGCAAATCTGATTTGAAGTTAAACTCAAAATTTGATGGCTCAGGGTTCAGTCTGTCCATAGTTGAATGTATACAAACGTGGAGTTAGTGTGTAGCTTGGGCAGGTTGTATTTCTGCACCTGATAGGAGAAGCATATATAATCTTCCAGTAGCTGAGTATAGAGTAGAGGTCAAATGCAAACTAGATAAAGAATGTTACAATGAAAACAAGAAACACTTTAATGTACTATTTTATCAGTATACTACAGTGTTAACCATAGTTGGCCACAGATAATTATTTATAGTCACATGACGATGTTAAGAGCCCAGTTTGCATCTTATTTGTGAAAGTTCCATTAAGGAGTGGTAATATGTCATTCTTCCTTTGTACTTTGTACACATCAAAACATTTAGGGGTTTTCTGATTCCAAGTGATTTACAGAGTATTCAATGATCCAAGGTCTTGTTTGGTGTCATAGTGGATACATCTAATTCTTTGAAGAGAGATGTGAATTATTCATTGATGACTGATTCTTTACTTTCAGGGAATGGTTTATCAGAGTTGATTTTCATGGGTGTAGTGGAGACCTCAAGTTGTTTATCTGCTATTTCTATTTGAAGATTCTGGAGATGGTGCCCGGTCCCTCAGTTGACTCACATCCATATTTATACCTAATGGTAGTGTAGTATAGATTAGTATGGAGTAATTCAGCTTCATCCACAAGAGGATCCTTTTTATTTCTGACAAACTGACACATAATCACAGGACAGGGGTTAGTTAGGCAAGTTGGTAGGGATGTTCCAAAAGAATTTTGTTTGAAATTGAAAAATCATTTCGGTGGTGTAGAGTTAACAGTAGGGATCTGATAGTAGAAGGCATCAGGAAGTACTAGTTCCCATTGTCAGTTGTCAAGTTTGTTAAATTTCAGCAGTTTGACAGCTTTCCATGTAATGTCACTGTATCTTTTAACTTGACCATTTCCAATAGGGTGGTATGGTGTTTTACTTGATGAAATAACCTTATTTGAGTGGTATGTCTTCATTTCTTTAGATAAAAAGAATGTGGCGCAATTGGAATAGATATATCCAGGAAAACCAGTTAGTGCAAACAATTTGTTGAAGCATTTATTAACAGTCTACATTCATCTACTCAATCAGTACCTGATTGAGTAGCTGAAGGCAAACAATGTTTGTTTTGGCAAGGAAAAACAAAAGGGAATTATGAATATTTGTCCACAACTAAGAGGATATAATTGTTACAAGAAGCTGAGGAAAGTGGATCTATAAAGTTGTTGCTTAAATATTCCATGGGTTTAGTAGTGTTCCATTATAAGAGTGGAAAAGGCTGCATTTGAACTTAGTACAAACCCTGCACAAGAAACATATCTTCAGAAGAAGAAAAGGGTTAAGTGTTGATGATGACACAGAAGCACAAAATGCCCTTGTTAACACATCAGGAGCAACATTTTCTTTTCCTGGTCAGTATCTGATTGAATAGTTGAAGATGGTTCAATTCTCCCCTTCTGGATCTTGCTATTCTTAATCTTGGTTTTTTTCCAATTACCAAGCATAAAGTGTCAATTTGTTATTAGAGTGAAATGTTGCCATGCCAGTAAATGGATCCACTTTCTAACAGTCTCAATGTACTAGAAACAAAATGTAGACTGAGATGCCTACCACCACTGATAATGGTACCCACCCCTGTCAGGCAAAGAGATGGCATCTAGTGTGCTGTCTCTGTAAAAAGAAAGAAAATGGCTGCCCAGACAGAACAGCCAGTGCAAACCCCAGGACGTCTGGATATGAAGGAATAAACACCCTTATGAAATAGTCAGGAGGGTGAGTTGAGCGATGTTAGTTATGCATATGATTAATTTTGCTAGCCAATCACTAATGACAGACACATTTTCTGAGAAGGAGTGGTGGGCTGTGCTGAGCATATGATGTGATTGTCATGCAATACCAAGGATTTCTGTTACCTGAAATTCATTCATTCTCGTGTTTCTGGTGTCTTAGCTACATTTGTTCCTTACATGTGGTGTTCCTGTATGGAAGTCCTGTTCATACTCTGCTTGTCTTAATCTTGTATTCATCACTTTTCACATTTGGTTCCAGTGCTGCTATGCCAATAATTTTTCCATCCCTCCTGAGCTTTGAGGTTCCTATTCATTGCAGATACCCAACCAATAAGAATAAAACCATCATTGCTATTGCTTCCTTTGCAACAATGGAATAGTGTAAATCACTTCCTTGCAGAGTTTGAGACATAAATGCTGCATGTCTTTCTCTTTGATCCAAGGTAGTAGAAATAGCAATATCCAATGCATCACACTCTACAAAGAAAGGAAGGTCCTCATCTATATTATGCAATTTTGCAACTTTGAATTGCTTCTTTAGGATGTTAAATGCCTCAACTATTGTAGATTTTGTTTTTATCAATGGTTGAATTTTGTCAGAGAACTGTGGTATCCATTTTGCATATATAATGAGAGAATGCACTTACCTCACCGGGTGAAGCGGGCACGTACCTATTTGGCGTATAAATCCAATCATTTGCAGTCATCCCACTACGCATGCATGACAATACTCTTTTTAATACTATCAGTCATTTTCATGTGTGATTGGAAATAGTAATAAATAGTGGATCCCACAGTCAGATGGAAAGTGAACTGGTAGAGTTCAGAGCATTTGTTTGGATCGGAGTTTGTAGAAGTTTCTCTGTGAGAGTTGAATCCTGTTGATTCATTGTGCGACCTTTGCATGTAGATCCCCGAATTTTGACCATTGACACTCCCCACCTCTAGGTTTTCAATTTCCTTCTCAAGAAAGTCCCTGTCATGCTTTCCAAAATGCCTTGATTTTGTAGCAATCAGCTTGCACTTAAGTGACAATTAGAGAAGAGAGGGTTTATCAACAAGCAACTGAAAAAGTCTAGATGGGTTTTGTTTGTGAAATTATAAAGTCAGTTTTAGGTCTGTATTCTTTCTAAAGAGATTATGCTCTCTTTGGGAATCTTGGCCAATTATAAGATCACTGTATAAGTCCTTTAAAACTTTCAAGTTAGCTGACATATAATGGATATTATTTAATTTTAATTCTATAAAACAAAAGCCATAAGTCTGAGTATTAATGTTTGTTAAAGCCATTGAGATCTCTTGGTTTTGTGGTTCTATTTTAAGGTTAAGTTTGGAGGCAATTATCTCATTAATAAAACTTACTGGACTGTTTGAGTCCAGAGGCACAATTAATTTATGTTTGTTAATAAAAACATTAGTGGATGCTTGGGATATACTTTCTGGGATTGTCACCATAATGTTGCTTAGTGTCAGTTTGTATATGGTTGCCATTAGGCTTTTGCCAGACTCAGATTTACACACTTTAGAGTGGTGTCCTATTTTACCACAATTGTTGTATGCTACTTTTCTAGTAGGACAGATATTTCTTTTATGTACCATGAAAAAAGAAATTCTTTTTAACATTACACATGGGGAACACTTTCTTTTTATTATATGTGACAGCAAGAGGAATACTTGTGTCTGGTATTCCTTTAGCTTGTATGGTAGCAGTTCGTGCCATTTATCATGGCACGAACTGTTGAAGAATTGCAATCATCAGATTTTTTGAACCAAGTCCAAAGTATAAGCCTGGTTATAGGCAGATTGTAAATCCAAACTTCTATTTTCCAACAGTCTTTGATGTACGACTGGATGCAAGACCATTAATAAACAAATCTCTTTTTAACTTCTCACAATATTGTTCTGCAGTTACTGCTTTAAAAGGATAATTCTTGCAAAAATTCATCAAGCGATTCTCCAGGTTTTTGTTGATGAGTATCAAGAAGATGCCTGAAAAAAATTTAATTTGGCGTCTTAACATATAATTTATCTAAAATGTTGATAACGGAGTCAAATGTCATACATTCCTCAATGTATTCGTAAACCTCTACTAGGGTTCAGTATTTGTCTAGGGTATTTTCACCACATTCTTCAAAAAATTTATTTAAATTATCACCCAATATCTACATTCTTTAGCCTCTGTTGGGGAGTTAGTGTCGAAGTCTAGTCTTGCCAACTTTAACATTTTCTCCATGTTTAAGTTAATTTGTTTTCCGAGTTTTAGGCAATATTTATAGCATATTCATTGAAAAAATTAGTAAAAATAAATTGTAATAAAAGTAAATAATACTTATTAGGTTAAATATGTTTTAATATACTATTTCATCGGTATATTACAGTGTTAACCATAGTTGGCCACAGATAATTCTTTATAGTTGCATGGTGACATTAAAATCTCAGTCTGCATTTACTTGTATGTGAGTGTTCCATTAAAGGGCAATAATACATCAAATGTATTATATACTACATTTGTAATAGATGCATTTGTGATGTATAAACAATTTATAATGCAGTGTCTGCAGTTGGGCAGAACTGTGGAAATTAACAGTACTGTTTGTTGTACTGGATATGGCCTGGCATGCATGTTTATAAAAGGACTGTTAGGTTATATGGAATAGCTTTGTGCTGCTTTCATTGAACAAAAATCATAAAAGATTTGACATCAATAGAGGGATCACTTGTAGCCACTGTGCAACCAACACAAGATGATACAGATATGTGCTCCACTACTGCCAATCTCTGTGGCAACATCATCTACTACGAAAGCAATGGTAAAATCATTTAGCAAGGGATTGATTGAGCCAGTAAGATAGAGAACTGGCAACATGTAAATGCTGCTACAGAGCTGATATCATGTCTCAAAATTGTTCAGGAAAAGACTACCCCTGCTCAATAAGGACAAGTTTGTGCTGGTAAATAGACTAAGAATAAAATCAATTTGACTATGATAAATGGTGAGATATATGAATATTGGCTATTCAAATTGGTCATAATTCATATGATAATTGTGAGATTAGCTGTTTCCATACAGGAAATATTTGACATTCATAGACTAAACAGCACTACTCTCAGTTGAAATTTAAAAATCTTTCTCATAAAATGTTTTCAGAAATATAGATTTCTCAAGACCACTGTTATTGTCTTTCTAGCATTGATGGGACTTTAATTCCTAACCTTTTGTTTAAATCAATATCTTGATTATATCATTATTTTTCCTTCTAGTTACATGTGCTACTCATTTTAATTGTTGCTGCTGTTGGTAATTTTTTTTTTTTAATGATTTCATCTCAGCCAAGATTATAAAAGCCACTAATATTTAAGGAGTTATTGAGAGTGAAAGAAACAGAGGACAATAAAAGAACAGGATGCAAGGAGACAGATTATGATGATTGCTATTGCATTTAAATTTTTGAATATTGTAGCTGACAGGAAAGCAGGAAACCAGAAGAGAGTTCCACAAGCAAGAAGTGCAAGAGAAGAAACTATTAGCATGGAACTTATGGCTACAATTAGCAATTTCAACTGTAAAATGAAACCTAGCTGCCAATTTAGTACTGCAATTAAATTTGTGAAGTCAAGGTGCCAAAGAGAAAGTTCACCAGAACAATTATTACTATGAAAATATTTATGGTAAAGGGACAAGGAAGCTATATTATAGTAGTGGAAAGTGACTGAAGATGCCCTATTCTTTTTTGAATTTTGGCAAGAATCTCTAGATATATAGCAGAAAGGCCAGACCAGATTCCAGAGTGGCAACAATATTCAATGTGTGGATGAATGGGCAAGAAAATTGTCCAGCACAACATAGTGAACTAACTTTCTTAGCAGCAGATTTAGCAATTGATTCAATATAATCTTTCAGTGAAAAACCCCAAGAGCAAAAAGTTACAGTGAGGTGCTCTTCTGAAAGATAGCATTATCCATGCTGATAGAAAGCAAAAAAGGTTCTTTAAGATGATTAACAGAGAGTAGTTTCATTTAGGGGACAAGTCACTTCTTCCTGTCTTCAAGTGATATGTTTTTTGTTATTTAGTAAAGTTCTTTGCTTGTGATTCTGTAGCGCCAGTTTATAAGATCTGATGAAGGATTGTCATTTTCAATACATAGAGGATCCATTCACTAGAAGCCATTTTTAATTGATTTCAGAAAATATTTGAGTATTTAAACATTTCTGAAGGATTGGATGCCATGAATGGCATCTATATGAGAGTTTAGATCTAGTAGGACTATTTAAGTACATAACTAGAGTTCTTAGGTTAATATTTTGGGTTTATAGCATCTGTCAGTGTTAGATTAACTACCCCTCATGCAGCCTTGTTCAATTTCCTTATCTTCTATACTAAATTTAATATAACTGATCCATACACTTGGGCATATGCACAGCAGGAACTTGGTTGAATGTCCTGATATTAAGAGATAAGGTGCTTTTGTCCAACACCATAAAGGTGGTATGTGGCATCCACATTACACAAATAGAGCCATACAGTATGAATAAGGTGTACTGTATGCAGCATTCTGTGCAGAATTCAATCACTGGCAAAGCAAGTGGACTGCATCATAGAAATGATGTAGTCTGCTTGGTTCCAGTCAAACTGTGAAACAGTATGTTTGAATATTCTGTATCTACCTAAGTCAGCAATAAATTAAGAACAGGATCATCAAACATAGATTGAGAATGGCTGGTTGAACAAAAAACTTTGAACCTTGCCCCCCCCCCCCATACACACCAAATAAGAGGCTCCATTCTGCAGATGGCTGTGGTACAACAGAATGAGGTAAAAGTGTGACTAGTGATGGACGGCAGCAAACTTTAATGTATTCCTACTGAATCTCTGAACAGCCTACATTCAAGTTTGAGGCTATGAATCTAGCCATAGCAAACAGTGATCTTCCATGGGAAAAGATACTACCTAACAAGATTGAAGTTTGGACTGAATATGGCACTGCAACGAATAAAGTCAATCATTGGTGCAGTGCTATCTTAGGTGTAGGCAGTCAAAAAAAGCAATGTTAGGATGCATCAACATTTACATTAGTAAAGATATGTTATCAATACATACCAAAGCTAAGTTCGACTAGCATGTAACAACTCAGAACAGCTGGAGAATGAAGCCCATGTTAGGCTTGAACATCTGGGGAGAGTGTGGTAATGAGGAATCATAGTTCTGTACATTGGAACATTTTCTGTCTGTGTGGGGTAAGTTTTATGGCTTCTCCCAATGTGCAAATAGCTTCATGTAGCAACTGGCATAATGAGACAAAGGAGGATGGAGGATGAAACAAACCACCCCTAAATAAGGAGGTTGGTGTGTGAAGTGGTAGGAAATGAACATATTGGTCAACACAAGTTCCCAGATAGTAGCAGTTCTCTTGGAGAATGGAATATACTAGAAGAAAGGTTGCAACCAATGAATGATACCCAATGCATAACTGACTGAGTTGGATCCCATGATGAGGTCCATCAACCTGGCCTTTTAGTGTCAGACCAAAATACATTTTTTGTGTACAATTCGATTTTATACTCTAACTAGCAAAACAAGGATACAGCACTAAAGCTACCAGTGATATGCTGCTACAGAAGAGGAAACTAGTCTAAGAATATAGGCTAAAATTTAGCAAACATATTAAGTAGGGTGCTGCAGAAAGTTCATAGTGGATGATACCTGATGGAGATTGACAGTGGACATAAACTTCAATGGAAATGACCATTACCTTACTTACCAACTGTAGTCTGTCACATTTCTCTTGTGTGGTGACTGCTGATTTGCCAAAACATATCAAATATGGAGTCTGTGTTCTACAAGCAAGGTCTGCAGCTAAAGTTCCTCACAGACAATGATATCATGTTCTGCAACAGGGATTTAGGACCATTGTAGAACAGTGGAGCTCACATCTGCCTTTCTAATGCATGCACATCCCACCAGGAAATACAATAGTAGAAGGCTGTCATAAAAGATGTAAAAAAAAAAAAAAAAAAAAAATTGCATCTAGAATGCAGTGTCCCATTCAATCCAAGAAGTCATAACTGTTACAACTCCAAAAGATGACACCTTGTACCTAATCGCATCTGCAAATGAGGTCTATTCTTGCAACATTCAGCTGAAAGGAATTGATATAAGACCAATGCCAGAACTCAAGACAGAATAAAGCCTACAAGATGGAGGACCTTGTGTGAGTAAAAGATTTACAAAACCAGCTCCAGATGGGATAAATGACAGGGATTGTCAGTCAACATTTGTTGGTTATTATAGGTTGCCACACCATGTAAAAGATCTTTGTCTTTTCCTTAGCTTAAATGTACCATCAAGTGATAACAGTAGTATGTAATCTGAGAGTGAAGGAGATTGTAATAACAAACAAGTGTCCAGAAATAGGTAAATTAAAAATGAAAATTTAGCAGAGACAAAAACAAAACCCTTCTTCACTTACAGAAGAATCTGTGATGAAAGACAAAAGTTCAAGACTAGTGCGAACGTGCCTTGCCTGCAAGTGCCATCTTGATAGAAGTGGGAATGGCTGATTCGCATGCATTAGTAAATCCTTTATGTATGCAAACCACTTCACCTAATAAAAATTCTGACATTGAACAAGCAAACATCAAGATTTCAGTTTGGATCTGTGAGGTACCATGTCAGTCAGCAACTTGAAAAAGTGAGAACTGGAACACCATTACAAGCCACAAGTTATATCTCAAGAGTTAATAAGCATAATAATAAAAATTTTACTTCAAATAGAATTAATAAACTTACTCCAGTTATTGTTATTATACTTATAAAAATTAATGTACCTGAGTGGTATAAATAGTATATTTACAATTATAAAGAAATAAATTAAATCAGCCTTACTTAATTGTAATAGAATTTTAGTAAAGAAAATTGTATTTGTGTATTTGAATTTAAAATTTATTACAGTTACTGTTATTACTGACAAAAGATACAGCTGTAATTAAAGGAATAGTTGTAACAGTGAATTTAGTTTACCCTTTGAGTAAACCCTTCTCTTTCCACATGTCATAAATTGTCACTAATAGAACAGAACAAACTTTGGGACAGAGTACAGAATAGGTAGCAAGGTAGAGAGCATTGCCTACAGCAAACTTTGAGCATCTATTCTCTCTATATACAACTTGTGTTGGATCTCAACATTATTTCTCAGATGGTCTACTCTCCAAAATTCAACCATTTACTTATTTGAACTTTTAAAATTTTGGAAAAAGTTGTGCTTCATATGTTATCAAAGTGACTCTACAAATCAGTATATAAAAATAAAGTAAATTTTAAAGGAAACCTTTTTCTAAATTTTCTAATAATAAGTAGGCATTTGTTTTTAGCTTTTGAGATAAAGGTAGAGCACTGTTTTGTAAAAAAAAATAATTGGTCCTTTGGTGAGATTAGAGTGACCACTCCATGGAACAAGCCTGGACAATGGTATATTGAGGCAGTGTGCTGCTCAAACTACATGACCTCCCCACCTGACAAGATCCAAAGGAATACAGGGCATTACATTTGGGACCAGTTTGGCTGCAGTTGCCAGAATGTTGAATCTCCAGCCAAATGCCTTCAATGCTCCACTCCAGGATTTCTGTCTGGATTTATTTCCATAGCCTTTTCTGTGTTTGGATATGACTGCCAGGTAGCAGAGGTTTAAAATCAGGGTTTTCCATACCCTAGATGGACTGCCTTCTTGGGCTGTTGTGCTCCATCTATCTGAAGCAACCAGTTGTCTGCCTTCATCCATTCTCCGGGTTTTAGTTGTCAAAGGCTATTTGAGATGCATGCCACAGAAGCATTTTATAGACAGTAGGTGTTATCCCCACTATCACCCTATCACTATGACAACATTTGGAACATATATAATGTATGTATATAAACATATACATTATGGGTTTTAGAAGCACTTAAAAAAATTAAGTTTTTTTTTTTTTTTTTAAATATATAAAACTAGGAACCTCCACAAAAACACAATACCTAAGGATTAAAATGAATTTTTAAAAATGAAAAATCTTTCTTGAAGCTTTTATTTTAGTGTTAATTTCAATGGTTAAATTTAATATTTCAATAAACAAAATATTTTACTGTATTTCAAAAACTAATTTAAATTGATTGCAAGGAGTTTTTTTTTTTTTTTTTTGTTTATTACTAAAATAGGTAATTGGCATCCTTTTTAGTCTCTTTATTAAAAAATCTTCCAAAAATAAAATATACTTTTCTGAAACTTTATTTGAAGAATATTAGCTGATTTAAAGTATAATTAATCTGATTTGAAACAAATATTATTTACTTCAAGTTTAAAATCTCCCTGAAATACATTTTTTAACCCAGGAGTATCTGTGTTTTTAACTCGAGAATAGCTGTTTTGACAGCCTAGTGACAGCTCTAATGTTGTTTTATGGAGACTATCTGCAAAACATAATTGAAGTAAATGACTCAATCACATTTTTTATATAATTTTTAAGTACTCAGCAATCTTAAAAATTTACGAAAATATTCTCCGTAATCTAATATTGAATTTTAGAAATGTTGGCTTTAAATTTGCTATAACTATTGCTTATATTTTCAGATTATGCTGTGCATGGTCACTTACAAAAATCAGCACATTCATACACAAAAAATTCAAAATTCTTTTAAAAATATTGATGTATGATGATTCATATTAAGTTTTACCATTTATGATTAGTAAATATAGTTTTCAATTAATATTATTTAAAAGGCTGAAATTAATACAGAATTTAAAAAGATTTAAAACTTAATAATTTTTTCTAATATAAATTTAAAAAAATGAAAACAATTCTTGTAAAAATTCATTATTCATCAAAAAAGATTTTTTTAAGACAATAGTGTCTTAATATATCTTATAAAATCAATTTAAAGCTTTCCTAATTAAATGTCATAATTTTATTGCATTTTTATTTTACAATTCAGAGATTTCCACTAAATGGTGTTTCTATTTGACAAAAACAAATTGATGGATTTTAATGAAATTTTTAGGACTTATTCACAAATGAATAATTTTTTTTTTTTTTTTTTTTTTTTTTACATCTGTTACATTTAATTTTATGAAATTTCAAGAAAACAAAATTTTAGCCTCTGCATATTAATTAAAAGCAGGGACTTCTTGGAGAATTTAACTCCAAGGAGTCTTGCTTTTAACTAATATAAATATGCAGAGGCTGAAATTTAAAATTTTTTTTACCAAGATTTTCTAAAAGAAAGAATTTAAAAAATAATTTCATTCACTTGTGAATAAGTCGTGAAAATTTCATTAAAATTCAACAATTATTTGATTTTAGCAAGAATTTCCAATGTCAAACAAGATGCTAAAAATCTCTATACTGATCTTTGGCTCACTTGTTGACTCAAGAAAAATAAATTTTTTTAACCAAAATTTTGAATGTACTTGAAAGAATTAAAAAATTTAATGAAATAATCAAAAAATACTTTGGTCTTACCTCAATAATAACATAAAGATTTTGATAAAACTTTGTTTTTATTAAGTTTGGGACAATTTTTCATCATGGTATGCTCTTTTTTGAAAAGTTTTGCAGGTACTTATATAAAATGTTAGGTAAGCAAAAACACTAGAAAGCAAGACAAATTATAAAATAGTTGTACATGAATAAACAAGCACAAATATTGAAAAGTTTGTTAATTTTGGAAAAAGAAAGAAAGAAAAAATGAAAATATAAATCAGGATTTAATCTTAAAATACTCAGACATTATGAAGTCATTATTTATGACATACAGTGTAACCCGGATATAAGAGAGATTTTCTCTGGTCCCAAATTAGAGCCATACTTACCTAAACAAAATAGACCAAACCAGGATATAAGAGAAACCCGGATATAAGAGACTTTACTTTATTTTATAAATGCCACCCTAATGAAAAAAAAAAATAATTCCTTACATTGAAAGTATTTTAATATTTAGTATTTTTAATATTAGTTTTAATATAGTATTTTTATATTAGATTATGTTTTTTCGGTTAGGCTTAGAATCCATTTATTTCTTGGAACTTAGAATGGATGTGTCATCTCTCCTTGAATTTTGGAACACCACAAATTATACTAATGCTTGTTTATAGCAAGTCAAATGCACATGAAACATGATTAGCCAATGAAAATCAAACAACACAAAAGTAAAAATACCAGAATTTCTTTATCCATATCTCATTCTCTTATAAAGCTTTAATAAAAGTGAAAAATGTTATGTTATATTACGTGTATGGTGATAGAAACAAGACAGAGGTTTAAGAAATAGATAATTGTATTAAAAAAATACAACAAATGGTGAAGTATTGTGAAAGTCTTTTGTTGTAAGAAAGAGATAAGTAAAGCTGTCCACAGTGGCTTAAGGTAGTAGAGGGTGAGTTATCCTTGGAGATGGGAGGCCAGTTGTCTTTTGGGTGTGGAGATGGTGTTCTGACGAGCATGTGAACCCTGGCTGTTGTGCCAACCGACTTCCAAAGATGTCTCTCTGATGGGCTTTTAAGTCCTTTTGTAGGCTCAGATCAGCTCCAATTCCTATTTAACTTCTTTAGGCAGGAGTGGGTGCTATTGGGTAAAAAATTAGATAGTATATTTTTGGGGGTGGGGTGAGGAAAGCGGAAGGTGTGTGTAGAGCCCATGCCTGTTTGATGGAATTTTTAGTTCGGTCTTGGGATTGGGAGTGTTCACATCCAGCCAGTATAAATAAAAATTAATAAAAGTTTCAATTTATTTAAGTAAAGATAAATAATCTGCTAATTATGTATCATAAAGAGGGAATATGTAAACAGGTTGAATCACCAATGCATATTTTTAGCTCCTTACTGCTGTATGTGTGGTGATCTTTTCATATTTGAATTCATGTGTAAAATTTTATTGTCACTGTGTTGCTTTCATCAAACTTATTGCGAAGTAAGCATTATATGAATCTATCTTGACTTTAAGCTGAATGATTTATACTAAATACCTCCAAAGAAACACGACAGCTAAAGTTTAAAATGAATTAAAAATTTTAAAGTTTTTATTTTAGTTTTAATTTCAAGCAAATAAATTTTAAGTACCTCCATTATTTCACAATAGCTATGGTTTGAAATGAATTTTTATAAATGAAAAAGATTTCTTGAAGCTTTCATTTTAGCTTTAATTGAAAACTAAAGGATTAAGTATACTATTTACAGTAAGTAAAATTCTCTGATGTAACAGAAATCATATTGATTGGAATTAATTTTTTTTTTCATCTTTTTTTAGTCATCTTTCATTGCAACATAATTCTCTGTATTAAAAAAATCTTCCAAAAATATACTTTTTTGAAACTTTATTTGAGGAATATTAACTGATTTAAAGTATAATTAATCAGATTTGAAAAAAATATTTACTTTAAGTTTAAAATAACACAAAAATGTATTTTTAAAACAAAGCAGTAGCTGTGTTTTTAACCAACATAGCCATACTTTACATAATTGACAAGTTGATGACAGGTGATTTTATAATGATTGTTGTTCTACAGACATTATCTGTAAAACATAATTTAAGAAAATGACATGAGCACCTTTTTTATGTAATAATGTACACAGTAATCTTAAAAATTTTGGTAAATATTCTCCGTAATCTAATTTTTAGGTATGTTGACTTTAAATTTACTATAGTCATTGCTTTAATTTTCTGATAAATTCATGTATGGTTGATCATACTTTCAAAATGGGCATGTTACATAATATTTTATATAGATAAAAAAAATTAAAAATCATTTTAAAAATCTTGGTGCAAAATGATTCATATTTAGCTTTTCAATTTTTGATTACTAAATATAGTAACAATATTACCTAATGAGATTAAGCTAATGAAGAATTTTAAAAGATTTTAAAACAATTCTTGTAAAAATTCATTATTCATTGAAAAAAATTTTTTAAGACAACTGTTGCCTTAAGAAAAAAAAATTTTCAATGAATAATGAAATCTTATTTATAAAAGCAACTAAAAGCTTTTCTAATTAATATTAGTTCTATTACATTTTTTATTTTACAATTCATAGCAGATTTTTAGGAAATGAGTAGCAGTTTGAAAAAAAAATATTGAGGATTTACATTTTTGAAGGAGTCCTGCTTTTAAGTAATAAAAAAATTTGGGAATGAAAATTTAATTTCTTGAAATTTCATAAAATTAAGTGGGCAGTAACATGTAAGAATAAATTTTTTTTTTACAAAGATTTTCTAAAGTAAAGAAATAAAGTAAAAAAATTAAAAAATAATTTAATTAAGTCCTGAAAGTTTCATTAAAATTTTCAAGAATTTCCAAATCAATGTGTTTTTCACTGGAAAAAAGGCACTAAAACACTAATCATAAATATTACATTGTCCGCTAATGTAACAAAAAAAAAAAAGAAAAGCTTTTTAACCAAAATTTTGAGTGTACCAAAAAGGATTTTAAAATTTAATAAAATAATCAAAAAATATTTTGATCTTTCTTCTTTATAATATCATAAACATTTTGAGGATAAAACTTTGTTTTTATTAAGTTTGGGGCCTTTTGTCATCATGCTATACTGTTTTTCTGTGAAAAACTGGAGGGACTTAATTAAATTTAATATTTCCAATAACCAAATTACTTTGGTATATTTCAAAACTAATTTAAATTAACTTTTTTTTTTTTCTTTTTTTTTTTAAATCACTAAAAATTGCTGATTTTTAGCCATTTTTTAGCACAATGTAATTTTCTTTTATTACTTATTTTTAGTTTAAAATATTACAGAAATGTATTGACCACTCTATTGACAGCCAGAAGTTCATTTAATTTTTTTCTATAGGAGATATATTTGTAAAAATTACTTGACAAATATAACAAGTGCCTTTTTTATATAATTTTTAACTCCCCCATAATCTTTGAAATTTAGGAAAATATTATCTGTAATTGAATATTATCTGTGTTATTGAATTTTAGGTACTTTGGCTTTAAATTTACTATAGTTATGGCTCTTATTTTCTGATAATGTTGTGTATGGATGCTCATATTTACAAAAATCAGCATACAAAAAAATTCAAAATTCTTTTTATAGTACTGGTGGTCACTGAATTGTAGTAAGCTTTTCCATTTAGGATTAGTAATTATAGTTTTTACTTAATAACCATATCACCTTAAAAAAAAAAATGAAAAAAATTCTTGTAAAAATTCATTATTCATCAAAAAATTTTTTTCTTAAGACAATAGTGTCCATAATATATCTTATTCATAAAAACAATTAAAAACTTTTCCAATTCAATAATGTCTTAGTTTTATTGCATTTTTTATTTTACAATATAGAACAAGTTTTTGGTAACTGGGGATCCCATTTTACAAAAAAGAATTGATGATTTAAATTCTCCAAGGGGTTCTGTGTATAACTAATATAAACATTAAATGGTACAAAAATGAATTTCTTGAAATTTTATAAAACGGGTATAAAAAATATATATTTTTATCAAGATTTTCTAAAAAAGAAACATTTCTAAAATAATTTAAGGTAATTTTTTTCCCTTTTAATACATTTTTGTATTCCAACTTTTTCAATAAAAACTATCTATTTATTTATGCATTTATGAAAACCTTATGGGATACTGCCCTAAGTAATTTTATTCTAGATAATATATTTATTACACAAGAATGAATCCATGTATGTGTCATACTCTTCAATTGACTTCAGTCAAATTTTGTGTATTAACTAAAAATGACTTTTGTAATAAAAAAAATTTAAACAGATTGCATTAACAACTTTTAAAATATATTTGAGTATTTGCTATAAATTTTAGATGTTTTTAACTTTCTTTTAAAGTATTATCTCTGATTAAAAAATGATTTATTTGATTTGTTTGGCAATTAATACTTCTACTTGAAAAGTAGATAAAATTCAATAACCAAAATATATGAAAAAACTCATCTCATTCATTGAGAAATATGAACAAAGTTTAATTATTGGTTATCAATGAAGTTTATAGAATCAACTGATAGAATTCCTGTAGTCAAACTGAAAGGGAAGGCTTTTAACATATCCATCATAGTTGTACACCAACAGCACAAAGTAAAGAAGAAGAAGTAAGTGAAAAGTTTTACACTAGATAATGCCAAAGCTCAATGTAAATTGCAGAAAATTACAATTGTCATGGAAGATCTGAATGAAAATAGGAAAGGAGTGAGATGGTGAGATAGTTAATAATTTGGTCTAGGAACTCTTTAATTCATTCAGATAGGTTCAATGGTGCACTGTGAATGATCAGTTTCAAGAACACCCAAGTGTTAAAATACAATCAACTAAACGGGAATGGAAATTCAATGTGTGACACATTAAGAGATTTAGTAATATCAGCAGACAAGATCACCCCAAAGAAAACTAGACAAGGAAAAAGAAGAATAAGAGAAATAACAGAACAAAAGACATGCTCATCAACAGGATGCATAAAATCCAAGGACGGGACACTCTGATATTAAAGTAAGAAAAAATACTTCAGAGATAGAACAAATATAGTGGAGAACTCTTCCACAACAAAAGAGGACAGCCCACAATTCACATAAATACAGAAGGACCAGAAATATTAAAATCTGAAGAGAAATCAGCACTGGCTAAATTGTAATTTGTGTAAATGGTTGGTAGATCAGGAATTAGGAGAGATAACAAGATGTCAAAACTTACTATGAGCTACAAGGGGCAGGAAATTGTTGAGAGCCATGATTGCCCACATCCTGAAGGGACATTACACATACAAGAAACTAGCAACAAAAATGTAATATTTCAAAAGATTTTTTTATTAAACTCATGATTTCAAAATGTAGATTCATTTTAGAACCAAATACTGTAGAGAGGTGTACTTTACATCATTTCTGTATTTGCCAGTTTCTTAACATTTATAAATTGAAAGTGGAAAATATAAATAGAAAGAAAATCAAAAAAAGAAAGAGAAACTACTTTAAAATTTTGTTAAAGAAATTTCAAAACCAATTCTGTAAAGACAGTGATATTGCAAATTATAGTATACCATAAAATATTTTCTAAATTTATAGAATGATAAGAAATAAAAGAGCCTCTTCAGTTTTGGATCTTCCATCTTTCCTGATATTTTCTTATTGATGACATTGAAAGCTGAATTATTTTAGGTATATAAAATGTGACTTTAAAATAATATTAATATTTACATTACAGGATATGCTATATTGTAGCAAATATACAGAAAAAATATGAGTTTTTGTAGATATTTATTGATTTTTATGTTTAATTTGAATTAGCAAGAAAGAAAAATAGTTAAATAAGTAAAGTAGAAAGAATAGTGAAAGAAAACTGTTACATTTGAAAGCCATAATAATCTTTTTACTATTGATTTTGAATAATTACTTAAATATTATTTTTAAATCCCATCAGTTATGTCACTAACAATGTATCAAATTCACTTTGCACTTTCTTCTCCATAATAATTCACTTTAAACCTATAAAAAAATAATATATCATATTTTCTGTATATCAACTATAATGCCAAATGAACTAATTCAAAGTAATATATTTGTTTTTTTCCATAAGGTGAATATCATATAACCACTTATCAAAGTTGATGAATCTGTTGCTTTTGCCTGCTTCAGGTGCTGTTTATCTAATGGTGGTTATAAAGGAGGATAAATATGGAGGTAGTATATACTTCACCATTAACTGAACAGCAGTCAACTATAACATATTTTATCTTGATTGAATAAAATTGACATTTTCATAATTGATTATAAATATGCCAGGTAAATATTTTTATTTGAAATCAGTAATAAATATTTATTTTATCTTTATGTCTGCTTACTTCTGATTATATTTTTGGCTGTTTTTTTAATATTTCATGTTTATTACTTATGTTGTTTAGACTTAATACAAAAAATACTTCTAACAGCAATTTCTGTTACATTTACATTCTTGTTAATGCAACAGAAATTCTTTTTTTAAAAATATGTCACCTCGTTTATTTCATAGTAAAAAAAACTTTATATGACCAGGTTCATAATTGATAAAGAGCATATTTATTTTCTATTTTTGCAAATCTAATTTCATTTTAGTTTTAATTAAAAAATTTTAAAATGAAGGAGATATTTTATTGCTATTAAAGTATTTAACAAATAAGGGGAAAATTAATTTTATTTGTAATGATTTCCAACTAATTTTTCATTTTTCTTGATCTTAAAATTATCAAAGTTTGCTCAACTCTTGAAAATTAAATTCTTTTCATTTATAAAAAAATTCAGTCATATTTTTTCATTTCTGAAATGAAAAGAAATCATTTGAGAAAGAAAATTGATTAGGATTTTGTTTTCTGAATGAAAGATAAAGCTCTTAATTATGAACATAATTCCATTTACTGAATATAAACTGAGTAAGATCTTCAATTAGTTTATATGCAGTGTAGATGTACTAACAGTCAGTAGTATTGCATCCCTGAACAGATTTCAAATCCTTGAAGAGAGAGTTTGTGTTCACTTTATACTCATGTCCTTTTAAGAAAAACATCTTTTCTCCCTCTTTTGGTAAAATAGCAAGGCAGACTGGAATATCTATTTTTTATTGGCAACCAGTTTAAAAGGACAACTTTGAATATACGATTGTGGAGAAGTAACAGAAAACCACTCTGCTCTCACTCTTAAGATCATGGTTATACACAGTTTAAAGAAAAAAAAGTTGTGGAGAACCATGATTACATTGTTTGAACTATTGCCCTAATCTTTATTGCCATATTCACAATGTTTCACATGCTGTACACTCAGGTCTTCTTCACATCATATTAGCTGGAATTTTGAACCAAACCCTTTATTTAATCCACAGGGGTAGATTGTTCTAATTCCACATGCCATGCCTTTGGATATTTCAATTTTAGTTAATTCCCCTTGATAACATAACTCTCTGAGTTTTTATTCCCTCTGCTGTGGCCAGGTATTGAACTCATAACTCTTTGGATCAAGTCAATTTTGGATCAATCAACCAACTCTTTTATCCACTGAGCTATGAGACATAAATGTGGCAATAAAAATGAGGACAATAGTCTAAACAATGTAAATAGTGTTATTTCAATAATGTATATCCACACATGCAAACAAAAGAGTAAAATGACTAGCTTTGTAATATCATAATAGTAATTACTGTCATTTATCAATCGCTAATAATGGCTAATAGGCTCGAACTTTATTTTTCTATTGTTTCAAAATTTTAATATCGCATGAAAGAGAACAATTTGAATCAACTTTAATTTTTTCACTTTGTCTTATTTTATGGAATATTTTTGGTGAAATGTTTTTCTCATAATTCTCAACTTTCTGCTTAGTTGTCAGTTTTTTCCTCTTGAAGCAACCACAAAAATGGAAGCTGACTATATATTGGAAACTGATATTTTCAGAGAATTTAAAGAAACTGTATTTTATCTTTGTGCGTGTGAGATTTAATCTCAAAATGTCCACAGAATGTGCAAATTTTAAAAAAATTATTGAAAATTCTTCATTCTTATATTACTCATGAATAGTAGTCAGAAATTATTTTGAAATACTTTGACAATATGGATGGTAGCATTTAAAATTATTTTTTTGTTACACTTTGTTATGCCAATGTAAAAATTACACTATTTTCATCTTATCAGCTAAAAGAAAATTGCTTGGTTTCAAACTGGAAAATATTGTAGTAAAAAGATAAAATGTTAATCAAAAACAAACATTTCAGACATAAACTTTTGACTGCATACTTTTATTTCATTTTTTTTTTTTTTTTTTTTTCATACTAATTTATTATGTACAAAATATATCCTTTGTAGTTCTATTTTTCTTTATATATGAAATAACTATGTGCTCTTTAGAAGCAGTACCAATCTTTCCAATTTTGTTGGTATTACTTTATTATAGTTTATAAAAGTAACATTTTAGATGACCATGTTTTAATTCCCCTCATAACTTAATTTAACTCTGTCTAGGAATATATCATCCAATGTGTTCCTCACCATGCAATCTTTGCATATCAACTTTTTATTTTAAACAATCATCTTTCATGCACACATTTTCAGATTGTATAAACGATTCAACCAATAAATTGGTGATTATTTTAATATAGACTCTTGTTCCTCAGCATTTGCACACCCTCATCCTTATTATCCTGCCATATAGTTTCCATGGCATTAACTAGGGATGATACTGGCAGCAATTTTTCACCATTACAAGTTGTCTCATTTCTATGGAAACATATAAGAGAAATACTGGCTTATGATGACGTCAAATAGACCTTGACACTCAATCCCTGTTAATGTGCAAATGACAACATCCTTTATTTTCATTTCTTTCCTTCTTGTAAATCATTGTTTTTTTTTTTCATATGCATTACTTTCAGTTTTTTTTACTTTTTTCTTTTAATGACTTTGTTACGATAAAGATTGTTTTGACTGCAATAATGATACTAATAGTGTTTTCTTTGAACACAATAGATGACTACAGTGACAAGTATAAAGCTAAATAGGAGGATAATAATTTTGCAGGTTTATTATATGCCTTGTATTTTTATTGGATAGAACTGATTATCTTCAATACTATTACTACTACATGTTATCACAGAAGGAAAATGGGGTTTTCCCATGTTAAATATAACCACCATGTTTACTAAATAATACAATATTTACTTTTTCTTTTTTAGATCAGTTTCTATTTTTACTTCAGGAACTTTTTGTAAATATATGTATACATACACATACATTGTTTATACATGTGCACTCACCCACATGCACATAGTTTTCACTTTCTTAAATTAAATAATTGATGTTTAATATCTGTTTTCTGTAACTTTACTATTAATAATCAGTTCTTACTTATGTTTCTGCTAAAATGGAAGTTTAAAAGACTGATATAAAATTGCATTATTTAAAAATCATAATGTATTTTGCCTTAAAACTAACTTAATAGACAAAATGTAAAAAAATAAATTGAATAGAATGTCCTTCAATTACCAACTCATGAACTGTAGGTTATTGGAATTTGAGTCATTGCAGTTCTATGTTTCAATGGTAGATGACAAAAGTTTTGTCATTATAGTTCTGTTACTCTGCTTCAAATAACGGCATTTCTGCCACAGCTAATCGATTAATTAAACTTTCATTTGAATATATAAGCAGTATTTTTCATTTATAGTACCACTTCAAGGCACTCAAACTTCCTAAGCCAGGTTAGATTAACTGTTTGAATGACATTTGTTATCATTGGTCTGACTGATTACAAGGTTGAATTAAATAAAAGATAGACTGTTTAAATTAGTTATCCATTTATAAATCAATAATCATAAAAATTATGTTTTATATTAAAACTGACATTCATACAAAATAATTTTTTTAAGTTTCTTTAATTATGTCCACAACAAATTGCCATTTGTAGAAATCAATTTCGCCAACTTCATATGTAACATTTTTCTTAAAACAATATCTCAATTATTAAAGCTATAATGAAAACATGAGTTTACTGCTGTTATTTGGTCATTTTGGTACTAACATAAATTTGAAATCTTGATTGTTTTGCCCCAAAAAAAGATTATGATAAATAGTTTCACTACTTCAATTTGATAAAAATCTGAATCACATATAAAAACAAGAATAAAAAAAATATTTTCTTTATAGTCTTTAGAAAAAAATATCGCTCTCAGTTTTTTTGTCACTTAAATGATTTTCACATGTACATTTAAAAAAAGTAGCACCTTACATATCTTATTTGGAAAATGGATTAAATTCAGGAAATCCTTACATTTACATTCTAATGTCATGATATAGAAGAGAAATAGGTCTTAATTTTTATGGGTTTGTTTTTGCATATGATTAATTCATCAGAATACATTTCTACAGTAAATAGTTGATATGGATTGTTTTTACCTCAGCATCATACAAAATACCTTCTGTCTGAATTCATGGGTGAGGTGTTATCATTATTTACACTATTTATATTCAGACTATTGTCCTCGTCTTTTCAGCCATTGTGCTTTTTGGCCTTTCTCAGGTGTATATCGATCTGGGTAATCTACAGAGAATTCTGAACTGAGCCCTTTATTTAATCTAGAGGGTAGACTTCTCATTTGACTACTCATGTCTAGGGATATCATCTAGTTCTTACATTTATTTAATACTCTTTAGTTATTGCTTGCCCATTTCCACTGAGTACACACTGTCTTGTACAGGGATTGAACTCACAACTACTATGTCACCAAATTCATAAACCAACAATTTTATCCTCTGGGCAATTGTCCTGTATGTGAATATAAATAGTATTTAAAAAAAAAAAAAAGAAAAAAAAAGACACCTATTATCACTTTTTGTGTGGAAATTGAATTTTTCTCTCTTTGAACATAGTCATAAAGATAATCATAGATTATGAAAGTTTAAATTTTTCTAAAACAGAATTCACTACTAAAGATTCTTAATGAATGTAGTTACTTTCATTTCAAAGTTTAAATAATTTGGGTACTATGTGAATGCTGATTTTGTTCATCATTAAGCATCTTTAGAAAATATTTCCAACAGTTACACATAATCCATAAAATGTTCTTTTGCCATTGATCTTTCATGCTCTACTGCCACTTGCCTTAATATTTTAATTTCATGTTATTGTTGAAAGATAGATAATTTTGTAGATTATTTGTTTTTCTGTTTTTTGGCTTTCTATGTACACATATTCAAAGGTTATATCACAGTAACAGTTAATCTTTGCACAAAACAAAAACAGGCACCAAAAAATTAAAAATCTAACATATTGGATTTGAAGTTATAAAATTATTAAAAAAGTATAATTTAGGATATAGTTTCAGAAAATGTCTCTACAACTTTGGATTATTGAATTACAAAAAGAACAAATATATTTTATTTTTAGAACAGTTACTATTAATCTCAGCAAATCTTGAAGTTTGTGTTTTTATGTAGATTTCTATATTGTTTATCTCTGTATAATCATTGATATTGTGGACACGTTATCATACACATGAAAGATGACATTTAATTTTCTTATTTTTTTCTTTATGTAAGAAAAGGTATTGTTATATTTTTGTTTCCTTAGTAAATACGATTATTGTACTTACGGATGCTTATTATTGGTGTAATTGAGACAGATATGTACTTTCTACATATTTATTGCTTTTTATTTTAAATGTTTCCATTGATTAAATAATAAAAATGAAATTATAGCTTCCGTTGTCTACAAAGAAAATTTAAGAATACAGTTAAAAAATATTCGTATTTTTAATAAGACAAAGATCATTTAATCTTGTCTGAAGTGATAGTGTTGTAACCATTGTATATTGGTTCACTCAGATTAATTTCCACACTTTTTTTTCTATTACACTGTATCAAGCCACTTTTTCTTTCAAACTTAGTGTTTATTATATTTTGGAATAGAGAGTTTGTTCCCTTTTTTATAAATGTTACTGTCAGTACTTCATTTGTACTTCTTGGAATTGTTTTCCCACACAGGATGTTATCTGATTCATACTCTGAACTTTTACCCTTCCAGGTATACACAGCCATATCATGTTGAAACCACCAGTTCTCATACAATCACCAAAGTCATGTCATGCCTTTTCAGTACTTAGATGAGTGACTATTTGAATGTGTGGGTGGTGTAATGGATAATGGCTTGGAATTGGAAATTGGAGGGCCAAGTTTCAATTCCAGTCAGGTTCATTATATCCACTTACGTGCAAATACTCTTGGGAAAGGTATGAATCCACTTCTCCTTCCACTGAGCTATGGATTAATTAGTGGGACTTGTATCAGTAATTATTACTTCCCAAAAATTATTATCTCCAAAACATTTTTACAATCTAAAATATTTTCTGGCTTTAAATAACATGCAAAAGGTTTATTGAAACCTGAAATTTATCTTTTTATTTTTAGTCAGTAGTTCTCATATGTCATTAATATCTATACTTGACCTTCAGTCTTCTTATTCTTCTGTATCGTGTGTCTATTAATTTGATTACACATAATATGCATGCTGATTCCTTCAGTCTTCTCATTCTTCATATCATGTCTGTTATTTGACCATAGAGTTTACAGTGCTTTCCTACTTCTCTCTGCACACAATCAACCCTATCTGAATTTAAAATCTACAGATTACATTTTTTCAAGATTTCTCAATTTTTTTTTTTAAGAATTCAAAAGAAGGGTCACCGTAAGTAACATTTATAGGTCATCCTTTAACATTAAAAAATACAAAGCTTACTTTTGGAAAACTGAAGGGTATAGTGACCAAAACATGATAAGAAAAAATAAGAACAAGATGAAATTTATCCAAATGATATATATATATATATATATATATATATATATATATATATATATATATATATAATACAAAGATAATTAATTTGTCTCTAGTAAATTATTCTTTGTAAAGTTGTTTTAAACTGAATAAACAAACTGAATGGTTTGCTGTAAAGTGGAATCTATATGATTTCTTTCATTACTAAAATTTGCCCTTTTCTAAGAATAACTTAGAACAGCTTAATATAAGAAAACACTATCCTGTTTGTTTTTTACACTTATCCTTTGACACTGATTTCATAATAGTTTCCTTAATAGCCACTTAAAGTTTTTATTGTGTAGATAAGTTTATATCAATTTTAACATGATCCTAAGCATTTTTAGAAATATCCTGTTTTGTGTGATCATATTAAATACAAATTATATAACCTTAATAGTAAATGCAAATAGAACTTGGTTTGTTTATTTAATATTATAGAAAGGGAATATTAAAACATACTGCGAAAACATTTCAAGGATTTTCAATAAATACACTGCA
>OZ010595.1:41031442-41096442 GCA_963932145.1 Acanthosepion lycidas | reverse complement strand
ATATGTATATAGATATATATATATGTGTATGTATATATATATATATATATATATAAATATATGTATATAGATATATATATGTGTATGTATATATATATATATATAAATATATGTATATAGATATATATATGTGTATGTATATATATATATATATATATAAATATATGTATATAGATATATATATGTGTATGTATATATATATATATATATATAAATATATGTATATAGATATATATATGTGTATGTATATATATATATATATATATATATATATAAATATATGTATATAGATATATATATGTGTATGTATATATATATATATATATATATATATATAAATATATGTATATAGATATATATATGTGTATGTATATATATATATATATATATATATATAAATATATGTATATAGATATATATATGTGTATGTATATATATATATATATATATATATATATAAATATATGTATATAGATATATATATGTGTATGTATATATATATATATATATATATATATATATAAATATATGTATATAGATATATATATGTGTATGTATATATATATATATATATATATATATAAATATATGTATATAGATATATATATGTGTATGTGTATATATATATATATATATATATATATATATATATACATATATATATATATATATATATATATATATATATATATATATATATATATATATGTATATTCAAATTGATTTAATACAAAGAAATTGTCTTACTCCATTAAGTCATTTAAACCTACCCTTAAAAAGGCATATCATGATTGTGGTTGTTGTCTGTGGAATAACAATCTCTTTGAAGGAAGCGTCTATGTGAAAAAAGAACTCTTGCTTTTGAAATAGTCATCCTTTTTAAAATACTGAAATATCATTATGGAAGTTTATTTAGACAACCTCAATTTGAATTTTGGCGAAAAGCAAATCTGAAATCAGAAATTTAATGATGAATTGGTTTTAAACCCTTCACTATTCAATATTGAAATCTATATATATATATATATATATGTATATCTATAGTATTTATCATTTGGACAGATATATTTCCTTTAATGATGCAATGTGGCACATTCTGGGCTTCAAAATCCATCTGCATCATTCAACAGTAGTGAATGTAGCTGTTCATCTTGAAAATCGCCGGTGTGTATATTGCACAAAAGATACTACTAAAAACATAATTGAGTATACACCTTTGACAGCTTTCTTCAAATTATGCCAAAGTTACCTGTTTGCCTGTTCATGACTGTATGTTGAAGTTCCTGTCAACTACACCTAGGCACACAATAGATGATGCAAGCAGTACAAGTTGAGCCTGGGAAGAAAATGCTGTCTACAGAAATACAGGCGTATACTGTGCACCCCAATCAACAGGAGTGCTTATCTCTGTGTCTGCTGCAGCACAATGTCAGAAGTCCTACATTATTCACATTCATGTATGAATCCATTATAATAATTCAAATTATAAACTTAAACGTTATAATATTTGAAAATCCCACAATGATTTATATTGTAAAAATAATCAGTTTCTTCATATTTACATTTTTTTTTCTTTATCCAGGATTGCATCTCAGAGGAAATCAGCATGGAGGACAATTCTTAAGTAATATTCCCCTTTTAAGAATCTTACAGGTAGGTTTTCTATACTTGTAAAATATTCATCTTCATTTTAATAAAAATATGGAATGAATTTTTAACATTGAAGTGATCCTTAAAAATAGATGAAAGGAAAAATTATCTAAAATATTATGATCCTATAATTGTGGAAGAAAATGTATAAATCATATAATCCAAGGAGAATAATTACACATTATAGAATTAAAAAGTACCTATTCATAATAAGAAATATTTTTTAAAAATATTTCTCAACAACTGAAAAAAAATATTTTAATGTGATATGTGATTATTTCTAACAAATAAAATTGAATTATTCTGAGAAGTGGAATAATTAAAATCAGTTATATTCTTTTAGGAATTAATTACATAAAGTTATAAATTTGTTGGTAGGTTAATTTTGTATAAAAGATTGACTATCAGATGAAATTCATTTGATCAGACTAGGATTAATTTCTTGTTTGTTTTTAGCTTATATTTTCTAGAACATTTACAAATATTTTCTCAACATTACAAAACAATACTACCTACAAATTCTTACTGATTGTCATAGGTTTTTTAAGAGCTGTAACTAATAAAAAAGCAGGGAAGGAGTCTACACTAATCATTTCCATTTTGGAACAATTATTGATTAATGAGATATTGAAGAAGGATTCCAAAATTTCTTTGTAGATTTGAATGTAGATCAGTTTTATTATATAAAGGCAACAAGTTCTGTTTTCAACATTCATATTCCAAAGACATTATTGGTAGACAGCTCATACTCTTCAAGTTAACAAATAATAAAGTTGTATTGTTATAATAACCCTACTCTACATTTTGTGTGTGCATGTTTATTTTTATTTTTAGGGGTCAAATGCTGAATAACTAAGTGAAAAACTTTATTTTGTTTTAATGATGAAACTAATGACTGAATAAATTGAATAACTGTCATTTCTATTTCTGATAGTTTTCTCTCAAGTTACATTTGCTTCAATTCTTTTTCTGATTTATGTCATGTTTATCTAACAGTGATTTATAATATATCATGGAAGTAACATATTAAGCTATGTATATGTGTATATACATATATGTATATATATATTTATCATATTTATATGTTTACATACTGTGTGGTGTACATGAGTATATAAAGTAGCTAATACTAAAAGTAGATTTCATGAACAAGGCCAGAAATTATTTATAGCTTTTTCACCAATTAATCATACTGGTGTCATAACTGTTTTGAAACTCTAAACTATATTATATAAACAAGAGCATACTAAATCAAATTCATTTATGACCTTACATATATTTTATGTATATGTAAAATTTTAGTGTCACATTAGAATAGCAAAAACAAAGTTTTTCACATTGTCACGTTTATTTTTCAATTAAATTCCACCACCTGAGTACATATTTTGAGGCTCTAAAACTATATTCCTGGGGTGTCCAAGATACATGTGGCCTAATGGATTAAAGTATTGATTAAAACATGTGGTTCCTTGCCATTGGTCAGGTAGTGCTGAAAGGTCATGTACTCTGGTTTAGTAGAAGTAACAGAAAACTAACACAAGATCTCTTAAACATGGAAAGAAGAATGAAAACAATCTACCCCCATGAATTGAATAAAGGGTTAGGTTGAAAATTCAAAGAAGATTACTGTGTGCAGTGATAAACACCTGAAGAGGGGCAAAATGTTGAGTGCAACTAAGATGTGTCCAACTGTCAACATGACAAGGATCTGTGATGTGCTGTCAGGAGGACCCAACTCATCCAAAAACCTCCACCACCTCCACTCCTCTGTGACTCCTGCTCATGACTCTTCAGGAGTAGGCTAGACCTTCATGACCATCTCCGCCACCTCCACCTGGGGGAGAAAAAGAATAGGCAGAGAGGACATGAGCAGGTCCCAACAACTTCATTTAAGGCAGTGTTGGTGGTAGAATTTGTAAAATATCTGACACTTATATGCACTTTTGAAGATGACCCACTGGACCTTACTGATGCTGAGTTTCATCATTCATCTTTTATTATTGTTCCAGAAAAACAGTCTATTCCAATTCCAAGATGAAACTATATTCTTGGTTCTTTGAATGATGGTTGCAGTCTAGGATATATTAGTTAGATTAACCGCATCTTTGTGAATGCATGGATCCTTTACTTACTATATATTGTGAATAGTTATGCTCATGGTCTTATATGCCATCAAATACATTTATATCTTATTTATAATATGAATGTAAACTTTTAATAGAATTAATTTGAATTGTCCCATCAAACTTTGTTGTTAATTATCTCATTCCAGTGTATTGTTATCATACATGTTCAAGAGACATTTTTAAAAAAAAAAAAAAAGACAAAAAAAATACAATTAAATCTCTTAAAGATGGAACAGAGTATGTAGATGAAAATAATAAAAAATAGTCACAAGAAGTCAACTGAAACTATTAAATATAAACATTTATTTACTTCATATTGCATGCAAATAATACCACTTCAGCTTTATTATGTTTCACTTTTAATTAATTTTTTTTCTGTTTCTATTAAATATTTACATCTTCATTCAGTTCTCACTGATAAACTGAAAAACCAAACTGGTACAGGTTATATGATCTCTTGTTCTTGAATTTCATTGAGCAAAAATGATCCAAAATATTACCATCAAAACCTAATCTTCAAGTGGTTGCTATAGCAACTCTTTTGGAAATGCTAAGTAAGCATCTATGACAGTAATATATTTATTTGAGTCATTAATATAACTATTAAACATTTAATAATGTAAGGACACTTTTAAAACACTGACATAATTACAAAAATCAAAAATGCAGTGTTTGTACTTGTAGTTAGTTAACTCACCTATTCAAAGTTGTCTTATTAGTTTTTTTTTTTATTATTACTCTGTATGTGTAAGTCAGTAGGATCATTTTTAAATAATTGAAAATTATTTTTATAACATTTATTTGTGAAAATGTTGATCAAATTCCAATTCTAAGGAAATAAATTATAATTACCATGAAGCCTTGAAGTTGTCTGTTTCTTAATATAATATATGTAACACCTACTGGGATATTCTGGGATTGACTCTTAGTCACTGCCACCAGTATGTGACCCGGTCAATCAGCAGTTGTCGTTACCTGGCGGGAACCTTTGGTCAGAGTACCAAATGGGATGGTCAGTCAATTCTAATGGCACAAATACATAACAGCTTCACACCAGATGCAACCGGTTCGACACCAGCTCTGTTGTTCTCAGCTCAAATAAATGAAAACCAAAAAGGTTTGGGTATGCTTAAAGAAAGCAAATCATCTTTTATTAGTCTGTTCTATACAGGAGTGTGTGTTCTTCCCAACCTGTTTCTTCTGTGAGTGACACTTTTATACTTCTAGGCAAGTTCTGGTCTTCTAAGTCAATTGGTTTGGTTCTTAAGTGCTGGTTTAGCTTCGTTTGTCATAACTTGTTGTTGGTAGAAAGGTGAAATCAGAGGCAGGAATCATGGAATCTCTGTCAGCTCTCTCATAGCTCTCCCCAACTGCAAAACGCGAACTATCCAAGGGTGCTCGCTTATATGGACTTCAACAAAAACCCGGTATTGGGGTTAGACACAGCCTGGGGTTTTCAGTGAATCCCCAATTTCTAGCGAGGGTCCCTTTGTTGTCTGTCCAGGAAAATTAATTACTTCCTATTTCTGGGGGGATCCCTTCATCTGTGAGGAGAGTTCACAGGATAGCCATCCTCCTAAACACCTTCCTCCTCACATTGGTGTCTCACACCAATTCCTTTCAGTGGGCATTAGTAACTTCTCCATCTCTCTTACTATTTTACCTCCGCCTATCACCACTGCTACCACACGACCAATGGTGTCTTGGTCATGCTGGTGTGTGGCTAAGCTTGCTTCATTAATTAACTCTTTGATACTACTGATTATTCAGGATTTCTTATCCTGCTCCCAGATTATGATCAGCCTAGAATTATCAGCTGGAACTTTGTTTATGCAAATCCTTTTTGTGCCCTGCCAAAATTCCTACAATTAACACATGGCCCTCTCGTCTGGCCATTTCCTTGGTCATATTACCTGTTTACACAATATCTATGCACTATCGAACAATATATTGGATCTTTGTTGATTCTAGTTATTTTGTGTTTTCTTAACCAGCACTTTTAAAAACCATCATTAATCAATTATCAGAGATCACCACATTGATCCTTTTCATAAAATTATAATTGACACAATTCTTCATTTTTTTTGAGAAGAATAGACTTTTTTTTAAAAAAATAAGATCTTATGTTGATCAGTATACCCTCAGTATATCTCTTAACCCTTCTTTTGTTTTCAGCATTTTCCTGTTCAATTTTCTGGCTAATTAGTTATATCTCAAAAACAGTTTCAGAATTATTTTTTCTACCATCACATATTTTATTGATAATTCAGTTTAGTCAGAAAAATAATTTTATTATATAAGAACAAAATTTATATTAGCAAAACAAAACATGAATCATATTAAGCCTCTGAATGCTTGATTTTTACTTTAACAGTATCATTATAGAAATTAGACTTTTAGCTTCAGCTCATTTTTTTTATTGTTATGGTATAATTATCCCACTATGTTTTAGTATTTAGTAATAAAATGGAATATTGAAATCGACTGGTCATTATGAAGTGCCAATCAGGACACTTCATAATCTGATTAAAGATTAAAACAGCATTTTCTAAATCAATATTGTGATAAAGGTTTCAGTGGCATGCAAGTGAATTGAGTATGTTATTTATTAGGTTGGTGCAAAAATAATGACGTAATAATGTCGTTTTTGACGTTAAAAAATACGTCAAAAAACGACATTATTATGTTATTATTTTTGCACCAACCTAATAATTTTAATTCACATTTATGTTCATGTATTCTTTTCATTAAATCTCAGTAGTTTTGCCAGTGTATTTTTGGATGTATTGTTTACATTCTATTTGGTAAACTGCTTCCTTATGTAAAGTTAGCTCTCCCATTGGTCAAATTTGAACTATTTTTGAAGTCTTTGTGATCATTTTGATATTGAGACTATGTAAATATTTTTCAAGTTATGAACTTTCCAGGTAATATAACATACCTAATGTTTTCATTTATACTTTTTCTTCTTTTGTGGATTTTTACTTCTTTCTTTTGGCATTGTATATAAAATAAATGATTCAATTGTTTTCTGATAGACAATAAAGAAACAACACATTTAAAGGGTCTCAGACAAACAGAAAATATTTAGATGGTTCTGTTTAAAAACATCAGTTTTTTTAATGGATATATTCAGAATGCATTTCAGAGACTAAAACACAATGTATTCAGGTGGTTTCTTTAAACAATAAGGAGCCACCGCTCTTTAACAAATTTACTCAAAATGCATCCTATAGATATGCAATTCAAGAACTAATGCTTAAGATGGATAGATGGAACTCATTAGTTTGAAAGGTAGGCCATTCAAGAGAAGAAAAATCTTGATTTCAAACTTCCACTGCATTTCAGCCATACCCAATCATCGGGAAGGCTTTGGGAGTAAACCAATATACTCTATCTGAAATTTTTTTATATATATATATATATATATATATACAGTAAGTGAACTCCTAAGATAATATTAAAAGAAATTGTCTCTTTTTCCAGATAACAAATCTTAATTAAACTATATATTCATTAAAATAAAACCTTTATTAAACCATTGACAACCACTTTCAAAAATTTTTAAGAAAAGTGTTTTGCCCTCAGCTCAAAATTGAGGTTTAGGTTGAGACTGGATCTTCCAACAGGAAAATGATTTGAAGCATCAAAGCAAATCCACAAAAGAACATGTTTGAAAAAATAAATTTCAAGTATTGGAATAGCCTAGTCAAAGTTCTGATCTAAACCCATTTGAAAATCTGTGATTCAAGTTAAAGAAGGCAGTACATGCATGAAATTCATGTAATATCGAGTCATTGTCTGAGTTCTGCCAAAAAGAATGATGAAGAATTGACACTCACTAGTCTTCATTCAGATAGGTCATTTCATATGTAACAACCTTTCTTACTACCATCATCATTCAGTCTTCATTACTCTGATCTGTTTATCCTTCACACTACTGCTGGTTTCCCTAATTACTTGTTTTTTCTCATCCAGAATCTTAGAAACATCACTATCATGCACGTAATTTGTCAGGATAATCATGTCACGACACGTTGTATGATCAATTTGGACAGAACTTTCATCTGTTTCTCTAACAATTAGTAGAGGTTTATTTATTTAGATCTAGCAATTCAGGTATTTTATGTGTCTTCACAATAAGAAATTCTTTTACCTGGCTTCTTATAACCCTATCCAGTTACTGGTCAGTACACATATGAGAGACACACCTGGAACCCTTGTTTTTGTAGAGGTGTTTGATAGAGGTGTCTTTATAATCTTGTGGGACACAGCCTGCCTTCCATATCTCCACAAAAAGGAGATGTAACTGTTTTGCCAACTTTTGGTCACCATGCTTATACACTTTGGGTGGAATAAGATCCTTAGGAGTAGGTGATTTTCTAAATAAGATTTGCTTGATGGTGTCGATTACCTCTTGATAAGTCGGTTCAAAAGACAACTCCGGAATTTCAGGATTTTGCTCAATTGATGTGATGGCTTTCTCATCGTAACTGAAGTGGGGTTTAACAGTTTCGAAATGCTCTTTCCAGCGATCTAAAATGTCTGACTTATCAGTCAAGAGAGTTTCACCATCTGCTGAGGAGATTGGAGCAACACCACTTTTCTGAGAACTGAAAATGCTCTTGAGGCCAGCATAGAAAACCTTTAGATCCTTTCCATCTGAAGCTTCTTGGAGTTCAGTGGCCTTTTCAGACCACCAATGCTCTTTCATAGCTCTGAGAGCTCATTGAACCTGACTTTTGCAAGCAATCTTCTTATCAGACGAGTTCTTGTCTTCAATCCATCCTTTCTGAGAAGACTGCAATTGATCTATAAGCTGCTGAACTTCTATATTATTGTCATTAAACCAATCTTGATGTTTACGATGTGGTAGGCCAAGAACCTCCAAGGATGTAGAATATGTTGCATCACGCAGAAACTTCCATGGTGATTCAATATCATTGGTAATGTTTACAGAATCAAGTGCAGCATCAAGTTTGTCAGAAAGCTCAATTTTCGTTTCAGTTAATGCACTTGGGCACTGTAGATTTTATAATCCTTCACTTTTGCAGATGCAGTGTAGCTTTACTCTGAAGCATGTTGTGTGGAATGAGCGCGTTATCTTAAAATCTTTTACATCCCGTCTTTTTGTGATGACGTAGTCGATCAGATGCCAGTCTTTTGAATGAGGATGCATCCATGTGGTCTTACGACAGCTGGGTTGCTGGTAGGAGGTATTAGTGGTACTAAGGTCAAATTCCTTGCAGATAGTGAGAAGGCGTAATCCATTAGAATTCACACGACCAATAGCATGGTGACCTAAAACGCTCTTCCAAGAATGATAATCATTGCCAACACAAGCATTGAAATCACCTGTAAGGATTAATTTATCTGACTTTGGAGATGACATCCCAAAGGAGATTGTAAAAATCATCTTTTTCTTCATCTGAACTACCATAGCAGTTAACCATTGTCACACAGGTGTTGCACTCCAGATTGAGTGTTAATGCCATTATGTGATCAGATTATGTGATCAGGTAAGGAAGGCAGTGAACTAGCAAGGTCTGACTTGATGGCAAAGCCAATACCAGACTGGCATGGCTCTTTCTCAGTCTTGCCAGCCCATAAAAATACGTATCCTCCTTTTTCTTCCCTAAGCTGAAAATTACCAGCCAGACATGTTTCACTAATGGCCGCTATGTCAATGTTATATTTCTTCAACTCGAGGAAAACAAGAGCTGTTTTACGCTCTGGTGCAGAATCATTGTCCTGGAGAGTGCGAATGTTCTAGGATCCAAAATGGAAACTCTTCTTGTATTTATTTTGATCTTTCTTGCTGTTTTGACTGCTTTATTTGATAACCAGACAGCGTGAACAAGCAATGTTTAGGGCTTCTTTTATTGTCCCCTCCCCATAATAGGGAAAGCAGTGCAATCCTAAATAGGGCTGCTTTGTCACCGATGGAGGACACGGCCATCACCCATCAGTCTGCCACTGTGTAGAGCTGCAGCTAGAGCCTTCCAGTAATATCCTTTACCTGACCCCTTTGCCTTCACTCTCTCGCCAGCGGACCTTGCAAGTGAAATGTGTGGATAAGAACGAATCAAGGTAAACCGCCAGAAAACCCACAAAAGTGATTTGATTAAAGTGGTGAAAGCTTATGCAGAACCATCCACACTTTTTGGAACTATTGATACACTCAGTCGGTGCAAATAAATGCCACGGACGAAGCAGACAATATACCTCAGTCTTTTCGTGTAAGAGATTTCCATCTCCTAGACCAGTCAAGTTCTATAACACTAAAGAGCTTGGTCAGCCCTGGTAGACACGATTTTCCCGTAGCTGGGACTCTAACAGGTGCTACCACCCCGGGTCAGGACAGACCTGGGAACAACAGCAATTAAAAGGTGGTTCCACGATCCTCAAATCCTCCAATCACCCAATGTTATGGGACATAACTTTATGGACTAAATGGACTCTTCCTATTACTATATATACAGGGAAATTATGCCTCTCAAGAGAGCTGTCTCCAGTTGACGAGTTGACTACTGTACTTTGCGATCAGTCAGACGTGCAACACTTTTGTATTCGTTCTTTTTGTTTAATAATGTGTTTTCACTAAATTGCTGAGTTTGAGTTTTCTTTCGGACCTATTCTGGGTCCACAACACTGGCGATGAGGATTTAAAGAACTCTACAGAAATTAATTAAAAGAAACCTTCCCCGGGGTCTTTTCAGCTGGCCTTGGTAGATGCAAAAAGATATCAGCAAAACTTGAGCTAAAAGAGAACACTCAACCAATATTTAAGAAAAAAAGGAATGTGCCTTTCGCCTTGTTAGAGGAAATAGACAAGGAATTAGACAGACTTGTAGAGACTGACATTTTATCTAAAGTAGAATATAGCCAATTGGCAGCACCAGTAGTGTATGTAAAGAAGAAGTCTAAGGCTAAGGAAATCCGTGTGTGCGCAGATTTTTCTACTGGACTAAACAGCACTAAAAGATTATCACTACCCACTTCCAAGCCTGGAAGAAGTTTTTACAAAACTTAATGGAGGCAAGTTCTTTTCGAAAATCGATCTCAGCAAAGCTTATCTCCAGATACCCGTTGAGGAAGAAAGCTCAAAATTACTATGTATAAATACACATAGAGGCTTATACAAATTTGAAAGGCTTCCATTTGGAGTAAAAGTCACACTAGCCATTTTTCAGCAGGTTATGGACACCATGTTGGGTGGACTTGACTTTTCAATGGCTTACCTAGACGACATCTTGATAAACAGTAAAAGCTTGGAACAACACCGAGAACACATCCACAAAGTATTTTCACAAATAGAAGACTATGGCTTCAAAATGAAGGAAGGCAAATGTGACATCTTCATGAAGGAAATCAAATATTTGGGTCACATCATAGACAAAGATGGTAGGAGACCAGACCCAGAAAGGGCCACAACAATTAAGAACATGCCGGCTCCTGAAAATGTCACAGCGCTACAGAGCTTTTTGGGGTTAGTGAATTACTACCAAGCGTTTATCCCAAATATGCATAACCTCCATGCCCCACCGAATGAGCTTTTAAGAAAAGATAAGGTTTGGGAATGGACACCCAAATGCAAGGAGGCATTCGAGAAAACTATCAAAGTCCTAACATCGGATTTATTCTTTACGCACTATGACCTGAACCTCGAGATCATAGTTGCTAGCGACACAAGTTTGCATGGAATAGGACCATGCATCCTTCATAAAATGCCAGATGGAATGCAAAAGCCCATCACTCATGCATCAAGAATCCTGCTCCTAGCAGAAAAGAACTATTCCCAAATAGAAAAAGAAGCATTAGGAATCATATTCACAGTCACAAAATTTCACCGTTACATACACGGAAGATTTTTCATATTACAAACGGACCGTAAACCGCTACTCAGTATTTTCAGGTCAAAAAAAGGATTACCCTGTTATACAGCAAACAGACTACTGAGGTGGGGGACAATTCTTCTAAATTACTACTTCAAGTTGAATACCTCCCCTCGAAAAATATCTGTCACGCTGACAGACTTTCTTGGTTCCAAGACATAGGGAACCCTTAGAAGATTCTGTGATCGCGTCACTATGAACGGAGGGGGAAATAAAACCTTTATTGTGTAGCACTATAAGAGAACTTCCTGTGACGCTACAAGAAATAAAACAAAGTCCACAATGATGAATTCATTAGCGCAACAAAAACAAAAATTTCAGAGAAGGACCAACACATATCAGTGTTTCCCTATGTGACGAGGTACTCCTATACAGCGAGAGAGTTGTCATTCCAAAAACCCTACAGAAGAGAATCCTGAAGGATTTTCACATTGGGCATCCAGGGAAAAATAGGATGTAAAGTCTAATACGCAGCTACGTATACTGGCCTAAAATGGACCAGAACATCGAAAATATGGTCAACACATGCAAGGGCTGTGCATTGGCGACAAAAGCACCACCTATCACACATAAGCCGTGGCCAAAGATGGACTGACCTTGGTCAAGGATCCACGTGGACTTTGCTGGACCGCTACAGGGATTCTACTATCTAATTGTAGTAGAGAGTTATTCAAAATGGCCTGAAGTGTTACGATGTAAAAATCCCATTACGGAGGCAACAATAAGTTACCTTCACGAATTATTGGCTCGTTTTGGGGTAGTAGACTGCTTGGTCAGTGACAACGGAACTCAATTTACTTCAACTGACTTTAAAGAGTTCTGTGAGATTTTTCAGATAAGACACATTATGACCCCCCATATCACCCAAGGTCGAATGGTCAAGCAGAACGCTTCATAGACACCCTAAAAAAGAGCCCTGAACAAAGCTTGCGGCACCACAAAGGAAAAGGCCCTGCAGCAGTTTTTACAAGTTTACAGGATCACCCCATATGTTAACGCACCAGCTTCACTATCTCTGGCAGAAATGTTTGCACGTAAAGTAAGATCCTTTTTTGATAAATTGCTGCCCAAACAAAGCAAGGTCCAACCTCTATTATACCAATGAAAAAATACAGCCCAGGGTATTCTTCAAGATGTTTGAAAATAACACATCTTTCTGGGAACCTGGTACAATATAAAAAAGGATTGGAAATACGGTCTGCATAATCCAAGGCCCTCGTTTGTCTCATAAGAGACACCTGAATCAAATCAGGAAACGACTGTTAGATGACTGCAACAGTACTCCCCAGGAAGAAGAAGTTATGGATACCATTTACAACATCTTCGACATTCAACTACCCCAAGCAGCTCCAGAACCACAACGATCTAAAAGAAAATGGAAGTCCACGGACCCTCTCGTCGTCAATCCAAAAAGAAGATGATATTGAGACTCCTGCTGAGGTAAAGGCTTGGGAGGAGGGTGTTATGGGACCTACCTTTATGGACTAAATAGACTTATCCTATTACTATATATACAGGGACATGAAGTCCTAGTTGTGGATGGAACATTGCTAGGATTTAATCTGCTTTTGGGGATCGATGCAATCTGGGAGCTTGGAGGAATGTGCATCACTAAATTGGGAGAAGTCCATTGCCCCGAGGAAGATATACCCCAGTGTGCCTCCATTTCCATCAATGAACCTGGCTTTAATGTGCAATTCAAACACCAAAAGGTTTGGACTGCCTTGTGGAAATGGGCCAGTGGTCAAACACCCAAAACACTGAAAAATGGTGTGCTGGAATACACTGTGCTCAATGCTATCCAGGATGAATATGAGAAAGAACTGAAGCTCTGGCTAGACAATGAATGGCTGCTGCCATATCCTGAAAGTGAGCTTGGTCCACCCAAGGGTCTGATTCCATGGGTGGCAGTAGTTCAAGAGAACAAACAGAAGATTCAGCCAGTGATTGATTACAGGGAATTGAATGATTTTTTGGAAGCGTTCACTACTGATGTAGATGTGTGCCCAGAAGTTAAGAGAATGGTGGCAGCAGGGAGTGAACATATCCCTGTTAGATTTGCAAAAAGCTTACCTACAGATACATGTCAACAAGACATTATGGCCCTTTCAAACCATGCTGATCAAAGGTAAGAGGTATGCCTTACACAATTGGGGTTTGGCTTAAATGTTGTACCTCTCATTATGAGGGCTATCATGTCACAGAACATATCAATCTAAAAGGTCACATCAGCTTATATATAGATGACATTTGTCTATGAAGCTTTGGTTTCTACCACACGGGTGAGGGACCATCTATTCAATTATGGACTTGCAAAGACCCTGGGAACTGAAAGAGTATTGGGCCTGTATGTCTGCTGGAAGAATGGTACTCTCCGATGGAAGTGAGGAAGTAAAGTCCTGGACCTTCCAGAGGTCATTACTCGCCAAACATGTTTTCTCTGCATGGACGACTTGTAGAACGCTTTCCTGTGGCTGGTTAAGAATAGCAACCACCCATATCAAGTGACAAGTAAGTGCAGTGTCCAAGGGACTGGATGACACAATCAAAAATGCTTCCATCCACCACATGCTAGCTGAGACAGTAACCAGGGTACAAGAAATGTTGGTGGAAACTGGTGTGTGAGTGGTCATGAAGTGAAGGTATGGGTGGACACCAGTTTGTTGGCCACAGGAGTGGCATTGGAAGTGAACAGAAGCTTATTGAAGATGCTTGTTGTTTGCATTCAGCAGGAGATGCTAAACATATCAATTTAGCAGAACTCGATGCAATGATAAAAGGTATCTATTTGGCTCTCCAATGGCAGATAATGGTATTACAGCTAGTCACTAACTCAGCAAGCATCAATTGGACACTTTGACTGGGAATGCATGTATAGGAACAAGGACAGCCAGTGAGATATTGATAAGATGGCGACTGGAAATACTTCACTCACTTTTTGATGAGTATGCATTGACATTAGATAGCTGGTCAAATCAGTGCTAAATTGGGCAGACCGCCTCACCAGAGTGCCCCAGATGTGGTTGGAGCAGCACAAGGAAGGAGCCAAGCCTGTGTGACTGTGGTGTACCACTATAAAAAAGTTGAGTGACAGTCAGGTAGCTAAAATCCCCCAACAAAGTGGGTACCCTGGTATGAAGAGGACACTGTATTTTGCCAGGTCTGTCGACCCATCAGTATCAACAACAGTCGCAAAGTCAGTAAAGTCAAAAGCTTACCAATCTATTGACCCGGCGCCAATACACTGGCAGAAAGGTAATCTGGAAGTGAAAAACAACTGGAGCAAGTTAGCGATGGATATCCCGCACTACAGCAGTGGACACTTCCTCACCCTTATTGATTGTGCTCCATCTCGATTTGCAATATGGTGACCACTTTGTCAGCAAGACTCTACCAGTGTCATTAACCAATTAACATCAGTTTTTTTTAGAGCAGGATCCACCAATAAAAATCTTAACTGACTATGACATGGTTTTCACATGAAGGCACTTCAGAAAACTCCTCAGTGACTGGGGCGTGCAGCTTCGATTCTGATGTGCTTATGTATCTGCCATGAATGGTATTGTTGAAAGGAGCCACAGAAGCATTAAAACCATTGCCACTATAAAGCAGTGCTCCATACCAGAGGCAATCTACTGGTATAACACCACCCCTAAGGACAACCTCTCATCGTCTACAGCACCAGCAGATGCACTACATAACCACTTGAACCATGGAATACTCAAAGAGCATAAGAGATGGGAGACATTGTCTGGGTTAAGACTCCACAATGTTATGTTTCAAGTTTAAGATTGGCCATATAACCAAAGTTAAAGTATTTTTTTGCAATGCTAGAATAAAATGAAGAATAAAATAACATCTCCAGTGCAAGCAAAGTTTCGAATCTGTCTTATGGTGTGAACTGTCCAACGGAGAAAGAAATGGTGGCTTCGCTGTTCACATATTTAAAATAGAATAAGATGCTCTTTCATAAGATTATCTTTGTGCATATGCAAATTTTCACTGTCAGTGATAAATAAAAACGGAAAGAACTGGTTGACGAGTTAGTGAGAAAAACAACAGTTGACTGTTGTGGTGAATTGGCTACAACTGTCATGGATGAGAAACAGAAGAAACCGATTGCAGGCATTAACTGCTACCATAAGTTTAAAGCATTTTTTTAATACACTTATCACATATGGATTCTTCTTAGGCAAAAATGTGGGGCCCCACCAGGCCAATACCAGAAAAGTAAATTAGCTGGATGAAAGAACGGAACACTTACATTTTAGACGGGCAAATTCAGATCTAGACTGTTTGTTGGTAGCAAACTCTTTTTAATGGATGTTGTCTGAAGTGATGATAATTGTACTTTTATGGGTGAGATCACCTCTCCTCTTACTAGAGGGTGGAAGAAAGATATCAAGTAGATGACAACATTTTAGCCATTTTGCATACCGGCCTTCATCATGTGTATGTCAATCCAAGTAACCTACAGGGAATTTTGAACTGAACCCTTCATTTAATCTACAGAGGTAGATTGTTCACATTCCATTTGCGCATGTCTAGTTATATCTTGTATAGTTCTTTAGTTAGTATTGCTCACCCCATTTCCACTGAGTCTAAGTACACACTGCCTGGCCCAGATATTGAACTCACAATTACTATGTCACCAAATTCATGAACCACTAGTCTATTGTCCTGTGGGACAATTCTGCATGAAATTTAAGCTTCTACCTGATGATGAGTGCTGCTGGTGTTTGTCATGCTTTGCTGCATTCACTGAAGCTTTCTCTTTTTGTTACAGCTGCTGCTGCTGACGACCTGCTGTCATTTGTCTGTTTTTCTTTATTAATGCCTCCCATATTTCTATGCTAGGCTGATGAAGGAGATCCTCATAGCTAGAATATTCACAGATTCTTTCAGTCATCTAACTCTCTAGTGTACTTTTTAGTCTAGTATTTTCACTTCATCCCACAGGGGCTGGTGACTACCCTTTTTCCTCTATACATAATCAGCCATGCTATGGTTTTTCAATGATCCTCCAATCTTATTTTTAGGAGTGCGGCTTGTTTCACCTTTATATTCACTGCCACAACTGCAAGGAATGTAGTACACACAGTTCTTGATCTGTGTTATGCTTTACTCAGCAGAGATTTCTCTGTAGCATGGAGCTACTTCTGAATATTGTCCTGATCTATGGAGCACAGATATTCTGATTTTTTTTCAGTAAGCCCTTGACATAAAGCAAACAAACTGTAGCAGTTGTCTACTCAAACACATGTACCCACTAAATATAATGTTTATAGTAATTAAGAATTAATGTTAGAAAAAATCCATTAATTGCATATGGTTTACATTTTGGGTAAAAAAAAGAATGGAATGAGCAAATATAGACTTCCTAATGTCCCAATGAGAGTTATGCATTTCTTAAATAGGATAATCAAGCTTCTTATAGCTTAATATATTTCTTTGGGATGTTTCATCATAGGGCCCTGATACATGTATACAGATCTTAAAAGGATAAGATGTGTCATCTGTCTATATCAAACAAGTTATATCACTCTTGGCAAGTCACATACTCTGTTACATCCTTATACAGTTTTAGCCATAAATATTTAGTTAATCATCTTGTAAATGATTCTTATCAATTCCTACATGTTCCACTTCCACCTAGCACTACCTTAATATTTTTACCTGCAACCCACTTAGCAGCTATAATCTCATCTTAGAGACATAATGCTGCAGGTCATCATTCATATTTACTAGTACACATTTATGACACCTGTTTTGCTTTCAGAGTTTTAATTTCACTGTCTAACATTTATATTATGTACATTATTTGGACTACTGTATTACAATGTTTCGGCCATTGTACACTCTGGCCTTCTTCAGGTGGTTGGAATGTTGAACTGAACCCTGGGGTAAAATGTTTAATGGATGTCAGTTATCAGTTATCTCCTGTTAATTTCCCTCTGGAAGTTCTCCACTGCCATAGCCAGGTATTGAACTCACACTCTTTGCATCCTGTAACTGGATCTAACTAACACCTTTATCCACTGTGCCATGTGTCTTTGAAGATATCTGTGTATGAATTTCTGGGTATTATAATCCTAATATCTTCATTATCATTTTTTACCAGTGCTCATATTGCAATTTTTGCTGTTATCATACCATGTTTTTACCAGAGCTCATATTGCAATTTTTGTTGTTATTATTGCTTTTCTCTGGCACTCCTTATACTGGTATTCTATGCTTGGTCGGCTCAGGAGAGTTTTATAGCCTAGCATATGTGCTGATTCCTTAAGTTTACGAATTTTCCAATAGTGTTCTTTGTCTATGATCTCAACCTGATCCCACAGAGGGCGGTGATCTCCCTTCTCTCTCCATATGTGGTCAGCCACATCTGATTTTTCCACTTCCCCTCATGTTACAGCTTTCTGGTGTTCTTGAAGCCTTACCTTAAGTGGGTGGCCTGTCTCCTCTTTATATTTCTTTCTGCAGCTGCACGGGATAGAATACACACACTCTTTAGTCATGTTCTCCTCTATGGGGGGGAGATCTTACTTGGAAGAGATATCTGCAAAGTGTTGTCAAGCTTTTGAAGGTTGTCCTGATGTTATGTGGACCGCAGATCCTTTGTATTTTCTCTGATAACCCCTTCACATAAGGCAGGCAGACTGTTTTCTGAGTGTTGTTGTCCTCTTCCTATCCCAGTTTTTTGCGGCTGCTGCCATGTATCCAGGGTAGTTGTTACGTTGTAGGGTACTACTTATACTGACCAATTCTTTATCTAATGTCTCTGGGTCGCCACTTATGACTTTTGCTTGGTGTTTTAAGCAACGGACCATCCCTTTCTTTACGCTGTATGAATGGTGGGAGTTGAAATTGAGGTACTGTCCGGTGAATGTTGGTTTGCGGTATACGGATGTCTTGAACCCATGCTCAGTTCAAGATATTAGAACATCCAGGAATGGGAGTTTGTTGTTACTCTCTTTCTCCATTGTAAACTGTATCAAAGGTCTTATTGAGTTCACATGGTCCAGTAGAACCTGAACATCTTCCTGGTGTGGCCAGAACATGAAGGTGTCATCTACGTACCTTAACCATATCGTTGGCTTTAGAGATATAGATTCTAATGCCATTTCCTCAAAGTATTCCATGGAAGAGACATTAGATAAAGAATTGGTCAGTATAAGTAGTACCCTACAATGTAACAACTACCCTGGATACATGGCAGCAGCCCCAAAAAACTGGGATAGGCAGGTACAAGAGGAGGACAAGAACACTCATAAAACAGTCTGCCTGCCTTATGTGAAGGGGTTATCAGAGAAAATACAAAGGATCTGTGGTCCATATAACATCAGGACAACCTTCAAAAGCTTGAAGACACTTCGCAGATATGCCTCCCGAGTAAGACCCCTCCCCCACCTCCCATAGAGGAGAACATGACTAAAGACTGTGTGTACCCCGTGCAGCTGCGGAAAGAAATATAAAGTTAGATCCAGTGACAGGATGCAAAGAGTGTGAGTTCAATACCTGGCTAAGGCAGTGGAGAACTTTCAGAAGGAAATTAACAGGAGATAACTGATAACTGACATCCATTAAACACGGTATGTGGAACTAGAATAGTCTACCCCAGTGAGCAAAATAAAGGGTTCAGTTTGACATTCCAACCACCTGAAGAAGGCTGGAGCATACAACGGCAGAAACGTTGTAATAAATATGGCAACAAAGATGAGGACAATAGTCCAAATAATGTAAATAATGTACATAATACCTCATCTCAGAAATATAGACAGATACTGTAACATTTATCTCATCTTCATTTCCTCACTTATTTATGCTAGGAGTTAATTACATTTAATTTAATTAAATGTCTCTGATTTGCTTCTTCTCAAATGTTGGAGGCGTTTATGATCCATTTTGATTGTAAATCTTGAACCATTTAAGTCATAACCTAGCTTGTGCAGCATATACACTATATTGTACACCTCCTTCTAGAATTCCAGGCTGGGTGAGACAACATCCAATATACATTAGGTAATGTTGCTTAAAGCCCTAAAATCCATATAGAATCTGTGTCCCCATTCTTTTTTCTTACTGACTATTGGTTAGCTCCCGAGTAACGATAATGTACCATGTACTGATAATATAGAATGTTTGATTATTTTAACATTTGGATCCTTTATCACTATTGCACACTCAGCTCTATGTCTGTATTAGCTAACATAAGGCAATTGATATTAGGTTGGTGCAAAAATAATGTCGGTTTTTGACATGTTTTTTTTTTTTTGACATTATTTTTGCACCAACCTAATACATATCATCTCTCTCTGGACCACTGCCTGTAGCAATACTACTCTTAATCTTCTGGGTGAAATTGACCTAATACCATATATCTTCTCTTTCACTACAGGATACAGTAGCAGCAGAGATAATTTAACATCCTCCTCTGATAATAAGGCAAAGATTTCAATACTTATTTCCAAGGGTATATCTTTAGTTCTTATTCTTGACAGTGGTGGATTGAAATGGATTTGTACCCTATTCCTTTTAAGACAATGATTGCCTAAAATCAAAACCCACTCCAATCTCAGAAACAAATTTTGAAAGGCTTCAATTTCTCTAACTTGGCATGACCACTTCTACATCCTTACTGTGAGCATTGGTTTTAATTGCCTATTATTCATTCTGTCCTTGAATATATTAAATTTTATTATCAATATTGTCATCCATCAAGGCTCCCATGTATGCTAGCTCTAGATCCTTCAGTGATACCCCCTTGCCTCCTTTTATTCTTCTCACTTCCTCTTCTTTGCCTCTTATCATATCAGCAGCCACAATTTCTGTTTGTAATGTATACTTTTTTTTCTATGTCAAATCATACTCAGTTTAGCCTTCTGCTATCCTCAGCTACTTTTGGTATAGATTTCATTTTATCTCCTTTGGTATAAGCTTCTTTTGGTATAAGTCTTTCTTTTTTTTTTAAGCTCTTTCAGTAGACTTTTCCATGCACAAGGAAATTTTCATTTGTAGCCTTCATCACCACAAGAGCAACATCTTCAACTGTACTTTAGTTTGGCACCTCCATCCTGCCTACTCTCTATGTTTGTCACATTTTTTTTATTTTTTGAATCCTTCTATTTAAGTTTTCTCTTTTTTTCATTTTTTACAAGACAGACACCTTCCATGTGGCCTTCTTTAGCTCAATTCTAACAAATAATTTGCTTTCAATTCTTGTAGTGCCCTAGATTTTCACAAGGTTCCATTTTTCTCAAACTTTCTTTGCCTATTCATCACATATTTTCCCTGAAGTTTCAACATATTCATTCAGGCACTCTACCTTCTTACATTTTTTGGGATAGCTTAGATAAGTTTAAAGCCTTCTTAAGTGTTCTGGGAACACTTTATTGCTTGATCTGGAAGAAAACCATTATCTCTCCTTAAATGGATATGGATACTGCTTCCCTTGATTACACTTACTACACTCTTTTTTAATGGACAAATCCTCCTACTATGTCTATGGCATTTGCACTCTTGATGTTGGCTTATACCCCCGAGGACCAACTCTTCTTACCTATTATCTCTTTCCCACAATTTTTGTCTTGTTCAAGGTAATCTATATTCATGTGTGTCCTTTTTCAACAATTATTGCAGACCCTTAGTACATCTATTTTTTTCTCTCACATATGATCACCATTTTCCAACTTTACCAAACATTCCAACACTTTTGCTGCCACAGACAGTGGCCATTTTCCTTGGAGCTACAGCTTTATGTATCACTTCATTTTTCAATATGTTCCTAAAGTACTCAGCCAATTGCATCTGAACTATCAATCCTTTCATTACTTCATATCACTGTATCCCACTTTGGACAACCCTTAAATCCTGCTGGGTAACTCCAGCAGTGTTTCACTCTCTGTTTTATTTCCACCAGAGTAAAATTCATTATTGAAAACTAACATAAAAAATATGACATTAGTTTTGTGTCATATTTTTAATAAAATATTATATAATACTGACAAATTAAATCTGAGCAGTAACACTAGTTGCCTTTGTAACCAATTTAAGAATGATAACAAGAAAGATAAAAATATACATCAACAGAATAAAAATATACATGATTTTTATTCTGTTTATATAAGTGATAATATACATATATAAATAGACACTTACCTTTGGCCAAGGATGTGGTTTGATCTGTGGAAATTTGAATTCTGTGTAATTTGGGTTCATTTCCCTGATTTGTTCTCTTGTAGATTATTTTCACCAACTGATCAACACCTGTGTTGCCTGTAAAGATGGGCTGTCCTAGTAATATTTCAACCAGTACACAACCAGCAGATGAGACATCTTGAAAATATATAAGTAAATTAATAAAATGTTAATATTATGGAAAAAACTCATAAGCTTTATGATTGGCAGCTTTTTTTTTTTTACATGCAAGTTAACTTATTTCATTTTAAAAACATTATTTCATTTGTACCAGTCTGCTTATAGCTAGAGATGTTAAGCAAAAAATTCATTAGACACTTATATATCAGTATTGTTTCCATGTGCCTGCACACTTCTTATGAAACTTATAGACAAGTGCTATTACAAAGTGATTTTTTATAGGGTTAAGATGAACTGTCCTACTATTTAGTGGATTCATCACCTTCCGAATGGCTTGAAACGGAAAGTGAATGCAAACTGTTCCAGCCAGAATTTCAACTCAGCAATACACTTCTTCACACCATTAACTATGACAACGCCTACACTTCCAACAAGTGTATGATTAATAAAAATTTGAGAACAATTATGAAACCTCTCTTCAAAGAAAAGAAAAAACTTGATTCTTTTTAATGTCATTTTTGTGAGGTTTTATGTGAAAAAATATTAAAGTATTTAAGCTGTAATATATTATTTTGTGTTATTTAAAAAAAATATTCCCAAACCATTTAAATTAATTTGGAAATTAACAAAATTAAATGGTAAAGTGCCAAACATCAATTTGTACACAAATTGATTTTTCATAAGTTTCACAAATTTTAAAAGTGAATTCTAATTTTATTGCTAAAAATAAAGACAAGAAGTTTATAAATTGATGTATCAAAATAAGAATGCAATAAAGAGATTTTCATGTTACTTTTAATAGTTTTTTGGAGCAGTGCTTCCAAAAGTTTATCAATATAAATATTAGTTTTATAATGGATACATTTATGAATCCTTGAGAATCCTCGTTTCCACTTTTGTGATATTGGTTGGCTTCGCTTGTCACTTTTGCCATGTCAAGCGAAACCTTGTTATCACTTCAAAATGCTCATTATATTCAAGACTTTGTAGATGCCGCTACTAGTAGTAATGCCTTCCAACAATATCTACACTAGTAATACTTATTCAAGTAGTAATCACCAAATAGTATAATGATCAGAAGAGAATCGTAATCCATATAGTAGTAGAGTAGAGAGAGTGAATGTATAGCAATAATGGATAGACAAGAAGAGTGGACAGTGATCCATATTGTGATAAAGGAGAAATAGTGATCATTTTGCTGCTTTGTATTTATTCACTTCCTTTATGATCACATTATCTACTTAATAATGGACTCACTTGTGTTACTGGTGATCTAGTTTTAAACCACAGTGTTGGCAATGACACTAACTCTTATACAACACCTCCCCTTTGAAATGTCCTCCCCTGGGGTCTATATTTTTTTAGCTTTGGTTTGATGGTTAGAAACTGTTAAATCATAATATCGTCTGATTCCTCTCCCTCCAATTTCCTTAAAGCTGTCTTAGTGTCAACAAAACTTTCTGCTAATCCTGTTGAAAAGTCAGCGCACACTTGTATTCTGTTATTCCACTTCTGTCGGTGCTGCCCATTCAGAATAGTCTATTCTTGATATTACTCCCAATTTCTCCATCCTGTCCAATTCATTGTTGATTGGACCTACAGCTGCAAATGATACACTTCTTTTTGATTTAAACATAGGTGTTACCTTGTCTTTCAACTGAAACTTAACTTTTACTTTCGTGCATGTACCAAGACCTTCAGAAAAAACTTCTGAAAAAGTCTTTTTCAGTTCACTTTTTAGTTTTTCATTTGCTGTATTAGAACTGGAAACAGTATTTACATTATTACAAAATAAGTTAATAGGTACGTCCCAGAGATCAAACAATACCATCCAATCTGTACCAAACAGATTAGGTGCATTTTCAACATAAATACTACTGTTTTTATGGTTTCCCCAACAAACAAAACGTTACAGCTGAATTTGTCTAAAAAGTTTAATCTTTGCCCTGAGACTCCATAAGCAATTTTCTCAGAAGTTAATAACCTGGGTCTACCCATTCTCTTCCAAGTCTGTTTGTTAATAATAATAATATCCAATCCTGTGTCTAATTGCAACTTAATTTTCACACTATTTGCATGGAAACATATTTCTTCTTTTGCAAAGTGTAATTAATTTGCCTTTTGGGTTTCTTATTATTACTGAATGTATTAATTCTCTTCACATGCGTTTTTATTTCCTCTCCATTTTTTGGATCTTCAACATGCATCCTAATTTCCCACACTCAAAGCATTTCTTGTTTCTGAAGAAACAATACTTTTTAAAATGTTTACTACCACAGTCATGGCAAATATTAGGTACTGAACAGGTTTTATAATCTTATAGTTTTATCAGGAGTTGAAAAACATTTGTAATTTTTCCTCTTAGTTGGTTGGACACTGTGAACCTGTGAATTTTCTTCTATTTTCTGGTATTGAGCTTCAAATTCACAATGCATTGACACTTTTCAGCTATTCTCTGGAGAGTTCATTTTGGATCCATTTCCAGTTTAGAGAGTATCCTAGATCTTATTTCTGCATACTTGTTAAGCTGAACAAATATCAAATATGTGAACAGATCAGGAGTTCATTCAATTTAAACTTTTGACATTCCTAATTTACGAGCCCTGTGTACGTAACAAAATCTTCTTCATCGGATTTCACTAAATTGAGACATTGTCAATGTATATTAAACAGCGAACTACTGTCTCCAAATATTTTCACTAGTATTAAGACAGTTTCATCAAAGTTATTTCTCCTGGCTTCTTTGGCAAAATATGGTTTACATACTTTTCGTGTTCAGCAGGGGGATAACTTCCTCAACAACAAACAAATTTTTTTCTCATCATTCCAATAGGCACAATCCCTTTTAAAGATTCCTTCATATTTTCTATAGTATCACAGGAAAGTTATTCCTTCATCCCGATTGTACAGAAACTTGGGGATTGAATTAGCGACAGCATCAGGAGTAAACAAATCTGAAGTTTTTGTTCCTATCGTTTTAGTGAACACCTCGAAAAATTTTTGTTGCTGTAATTGTAATTGCAACTGCTGTTCATGGTGCTGTAATTGTAGTTCCTGCTGTTCCAGCATTTGAAACATATGGGCCTTTAATTCTTGCATTTTTCTGCTGAACTTTTTGTAGATTAATTTTTTCTGCCCATGTAATCCTCACGAATCCTTGCGAATCCTCTTCACCACTTTTATGATTACTTGTGAATCTTCGTTGCCACTTATGTGATGTTGGACGGCTTCGCTTGTCACTTTTGCTAGATCAAGCAAAACCTTTTTTTCACTTCCAAAATTCTCATTATTCAAGATTTCGTAGACACAGGTACTAGTAGTAATGCTTTCCAATATCTGCACTAGTAATACTTATTCAAGTAGTAATCATTAAATAGTATAATGATCAGAAGAGAATAGTAGAGCAGAGAGAGTGAACGTATAGCAATAATGGATAGACAAAAAGAGAGAATAGTGATCGAGGTGAAATAGTGATCATTATGCTACTACATATTTATTCACTTCCTTTATGATTACGTGATCTACTTAATAATGAAATTACCTGTATTACTCACTGGTGATCCAGTTTCAAACCACACAGTCAACAACGGCACTTACTCTTATACAACAGATACCAAATGTGGGATTACAGTTTTGACTCCACTGCTTCAGTTACCACCCAACTATCTGGAAGTAGAATGAATTAAAATTACAATGAATTTAAATTATAATTTCTAAGAAAAATTGTTAATATTTACTTTGCTTAATATTTGTTTATATGCTGGTTTTCCTTCTACACGGAAATTTACTGACCTGACAACCCTTGATTAACTTTTTGCTTCTGAATTTGTTCTTACAAAAGAGATTAATCAGTTATTTTTAAGATATCTTCTTTATTTGTTTACTGTTTTGAATCATGATCTTAGATATGCAAGAATAGATTTTATTTTATGCATTTTGTAGCATTTAGTGATTTTTCTTTTTTCCTTCAAAATATTGTTTTTTTAACACTTAGAATGCTACACCTTTAATCAGTGTTAATACAGAAATACCGGTCTGTGTAAATGCAGTTGATATTTTTGGGTGCTTTCCACTAAGAAAACCATAGGTTTGTGTTTATTGTTTTTGTCATTGACAATCTTACATAATTAAGATATATTTACTCTAACATATTTTATTCTAGATAGTGACTAAATTTGTATCTATTTTCTCTATAATTTTTATTAACAACCTTCTTGTAGTTTTTGCTCTCTTTACACTCCATGTTTCCAAACCATGTAGGAATTATTTTAACATCTCCAACTTATTAACTTTATGCCTTTCTGCTTTTTAATTTTTTGCACAATTTGAGCTGATAATTTAAGCATTTCTGATTTTGCTACTCTAACATTAAAATGTATATTTAAGTTATACAAATGAAATTTAAAGAAAATAATTTAGTAATCTTTAGAATTTATAATAATTTATACCATTGAAAACTTAATATTAAGTCATGTGATATTATAATCTCCAGAGTAAAAAGTATGTATTACAATGTTTTTTATTGATCTAGAATTGTCTAAAGACATGATTGTTCAATGCAGTTGAATTAATATTGCTGAGAATATTATGGAATAATTACTTTGTTCTCATTTAGTTTTGTAACAGATGGTTTTTCTTATGATGCCTTGAATATTTGGTTAGAATGTAGAATGTAATTTTTTATGTACTTGATGCCTTTTCATCATCTCAACTTCCAATAATCTGAATAGTTCTGTTGGAAGTATTAAAGTGAGGAAAAAGTGAAGATTGTATGTTGGCTGTATAGTTCAGGATTTGTATTGTCTGGATAATTAATTTGTATTTTTGTGTAAATTGCTTATTTTTGTTTTAAATTTGGCTTGACATGTGGGAGAGTAATGTGCAAGAGTGTGACTTTAAGTAATTTCATTTAATTGTATTAACTGAGGATATGCTTATATATATATATATAATTAGTACCCAAATTTATTTTATATTTTAAAAATTCTGAGAAAGTTAAATGTAATAAAGAATGAAATTGAGCAATTTAAGATATTTGAGACCAAAAAAAAACAAGAAAATGGTGAGGTAATTTTACACTTTAGAAGAACTATTAAAAATCATATTTCAAGTAAGGATTGGGGCTGTAAAAACATTAAAATAGATTTTAATCAAGGTAAAAATGTAAGGACTTTTAGCTTGGAGTGTAATTATTTATTTATTATTCTTGTTGATTTTATTATTTCCAATATAAATTTAATTCATTTTCTTTATATGAGATAAAATAGCAATAAGAAAGTTAAGATTCTAAGCATCATAAGTCCAAGGTCATAATTCAAAAGGTCATGAATCAGTCTTGCAAGTTAAAAATCAGAAAATGCCAAAGGGCATAAAGCAAAAGGATCAAAAATTCACATCTAAACACACAACTACGTTCTTCCCCTACAAAGAGTCAAGCAATCATGCGTTCCAAAGTAGTATTCTTTTATTGGGATAAGAAAGGTTGTGATTGGTCAGGAAGCACAAACAATTAACATATTTTGAGGTGTACTAAAGATGACCCAATCTTGATACTGATTTTCTTTTTAGACAGCACAAAGAATACAAATTCTTGGTTTTCTCTTTTGTCGCCATATTACACAATGTCAGATTTTATTATGCAAGTCAATTTTCACATTAAAATTGATAATTAACAATAGTCATTTGTAAAATTTTCTGGATATACTGATATAATAAATATATTGTTTAAATTTCAGATTATATTGGGCAACTTTTAAACTAGGTTCTGCAGAGGGCTCTTGATTGGGCCTTCATCACAATAGGGTAGGGAGGAGTAGAAGTAATCAGCAACAATAAACTACAGAATAACTCAAAATTAATCACTACATTTAAGTATTGCATACGTATTGTATAAGCTTACCTTTTTAAAAGTTCAACGATAATTCTTCTGCCACCATTTTGATTTAAAGACAATTTGATGTACATGAGACCTTACTTTCTGTACAAACAATTATTTTCATTCCATGAGTGACTTTTGCTTGATTTTGCAATTAATTTTGATTATTCCTAAATTTATTTTCAAGTTATAAAAATTGTCATTATACACATAAAGTTTGGCACAAAAATTCATGTAAAAAAAATCACTGAAAACAATCACAGTAATGAAAAGGATTGTGGGTTTGGATCCAGCATGAAAGTGTAAAAATAGGTTTTAATACCAGAAATACTTTGTAAAAGAATTATTACCAGCAATACATTTTTGAAAAAATATTACCAGAAATACATTTAAAAAATTAAAAAATATTACCAGCTATACATTTTTGAAGAAAAATATTACCAGCAAAGGAAAATTATTACCAGAAATAGATTTTTTGAAGGAAAAAATAATACCAGAAATAGATTTTTTGAAAAAATATTACCAACAATGAAAATTTTGTCGGCATTAAATAACCCACTGAGGTTGATATGTTGTAAAGCAAGCCAAACCAATTAAAGAAAATGTAACATTACTTCCCAATTATGTGGAGAGAAATCCTCATGATGAGGAAAAACAAAAAAGTCCAATTACTCAAACAGATAATCCAACCAACAATATAGAAAATAATCCCTGTGCAGAAACATCAAACAGCAGACTGCAAAAAATGCCTTAATACTTAAAAGATTATGCTGTTAAAAATTTGGACAACATGGTTAGTCCCTCTATAGACTCATGCTATTCTGTAAAATTTAACCCAATTCTTATATCAAAGCTATTACTTTAAATGATTCTATAATATGATTTGAGGTTAGGGTAAATGAAATACATGATCTAAAAAGGAACAGTATATATGAATTAACTACACTTTTGGTAGGTAAAACTCTTTTTGGAAGCTTGTGGGTCTACACTATTTATAATAATAATGAACAGTACAAGGCTCAGTTTGTTGTCAGTTACTTGCAAAAACCCAGAATAGATTATAATGAAACTTTTTTCTCCATAGCATGTCTGTCATCTGTAAGGACTTTAATGAAATTCTCTATTCAGTACAATTTATCTATCCAAAAAGTGGATGTAAAACTGCATACTTAAATGTCCCAATTGGCCACAAAGCATATATCCAAGAACCAGAAAACTATCTTATTACCAGTAAAAACAACAAAAAAAAACAAAAGTTGGTAATATTTAACTGTTGTGCCCATTAAAAAAACTGGGAAAAAAACAGTTATTTTCTTGACATCACTATTACTGGATAACAGTTTTGACTCCCTCAATAATGTTTATTGTTTTAAAAAGCAATGATTAGAATTTTTATAAAACCAGGACATATGAAAGTGGATTTGTACATTTTCTTCATTCTTGAGACTTGATAACAAGATATTAAACATTATTTATTTATTAGATTGCTTATTTACAAGAATAATTTTATATTTACAAGATTAAAAAATATATAACCAACTATAATGAAATATTTATTATGTATAAAGAAATAAATATGAAAAGAATTTTTTTTATAAAAATGTCTGAAGAAGAAAATTTAAATAAACGCATAACAACCAATAACAAAATTTATAATTTTGAAAAATGCATTTTCTGAGCATCTTTCTTTCATTTGATTTTGCTACATGAATTCACTAAAATAGGTTGAGAGCATCTCTTCCTCTTACATATTTTGATAATTTTGTAATTTTTATCAATTTTTTAATAAAAAGAAATCCTTTTTCAAATTTATTCCTTTATAAAATGGTAAATAATAAAGCTTTATAAATGGTAAATAATAAATATTGCATTATACTTGGTTCAAATATTTTTATAATCTTGTGAATAAATATTGAAGTCAAAAGTATATACACTAATAGCTGTGTCAATATAATAACTGTCCTTTTGACACACTGTTTTTTGTAGGCATGAAGGTTAAACATTGCCAAAAAAAAAAACATTATACAACCTTAAATAAAGCTGGCAAAATTGGAATAATGTATTACACACATATTTAATTGGTCAAAGTTTCTCCTGCTCCTTAGCAGATTCCTGAATTTAAACAAAAACATAAAACAAAAACAATGTAAAAAATGTCTTAAAAATGTTAATAGCTTTGATCATAATGACTTTTATGGTTTTGAAAGAATTAATAAAATATAAAGTTCCCAGTCAAAATGTTATTGAAAAAAGGACATGTACATAAGAGTGAAAGAAACGGCAGTAAGTTCATAATTTTGCCATATTCAGCATTTTTTTTATTCTTCAGAAGTAACCATAAGAGAAGGTGAGGCAGAAGTACAGTACCACTTGAAGAAACAAAATATTTATTTCCTCACATTATAAAAAATAAATAAGCATAAATTTTGTATTCTTTCATACATGAGAGAAGAAAAAAAAAATCAAATTAGAAGGTGGAAATTTTGTTTTTGATGATATTCTCCAAAGCCATCTGAAATTTTGAAATTTCATCTCATGGAATTATGAAGAAAACATCTTCTAACCAAATTGTGTCATGGTAATATTTTATTATTGACTAATAGAAAATATGGAATGAAAGCATAAAAGAGATCTATTTTAAAGTAATGCTCGTTTATCAGATAAGACTTTTAGTAGTATAAAAATATTTTGCATTTTAATATTTTTACACTACTACAAGTATAGTAATGTTTTACTATTTTACCCTTTATTTCTCTCTGCTTGACCCTACCACAGATTACAGCTTTCTGATGTTCCTTAGTCATTATTTTGGAGAAGCAGCTGGTTTCACTTTGTTATTCTTTACTCTTCAGCATCAAGGTAAAAACAACCTGAGGAGGAAAAGGGCTTGCAACAACATCCTCTGGAGTGACCAGTGTCCAGGATAGCAACCTTCTGATCTTACTAAAACTAAGATGACTAGCAGAGGTTCTGAAGTCGGGGGAAGAGTATTAATTATTATACTCTGTATCTAGTTAATTAGAATTTAAACTAGAAATGTAGAATGAAATGTAGTTTTATCAAAAGGGAATTTTATTACTTTTTTTAGTGCGTTAATCTGAATATTTTTAAAATATTTATTCCAGTGTATCATCATCCATTGACATCTGTTCAAGCAGAATTATAAGGCGTGTGTGTGTGTGTGTAAAATATCAATGAATATAAATTTATTTAATAAGAAATTTTAGTAATATACTGATGATTTTTTTACTTTAGTCAACTCTAATATATAATTTAGAAAGATATTAAGTTGTAATGTGTAGCAGAAATAGATAAATCATTCTGGATGTTGTAAGCTCAAAATCATACAAAAGAATCTTTTTGTTGACTCTTCATTCAAAATTTTGAAGATTAATTTTTACTGGAAAATATGGAGCCAGAAGAGAGTTCTACAATTGAGAAGTGCAAGAAAAGAAACCATTAGCATAGAAATTACAGTTAGTTCTAGCCAACTCAACTGTATATTGGTGAAACCTTATTGCCAATCTGGTACTGCACTTAAATTCATAAAGTCTGCGTATCATGGCGAAGAGTTCATCAGAACAGTTGACATGTAAGTGCAGTACAATGTTGTGCATGGATAGGCATTCCTGCATGTACTTCAAGTGGGCAGCCCTGAGGTAAAATTATATTTTAGGGTTAACAAACCTTCTGGCCAGTGATAATTATTTTGGTCTCTTTCTCCTTAAAAATTGAAATAATTTCATAACAGTTACAATTAAAAGAAATATAAGTAAATCAGCAAATAAAAAATCACCTAACACCAATCCACACTTTTCTTTCTCCATTATTCATGGTATATATACCAGTTCCTCTAATGTAAAATCTTTTCTCTTGGAAAGTTCTTCAGATGATTTAGTTCTTTGCAAAACTAATTTAAGCTCTTCTATTTCTACCAATTAATTCTCTGTTTGAGGCTATCTTCTCAGTCCCAAAAAAGATTCTAGGATACATATGCATGGTCTTGGTGTTCGCATCTGGGAAAAACTTCCAATGACATGGGAATTGTCTCTTGAGTCCTCTGATGATTCTTTCATTTGCTTTCAACTTTCTTTATTACACTTTATTAGCTATCTCTTTTTTTTCCTTTAATACTCTCCTACTTCTCAGAACTGCAACATATTAGACAAAATATCTGACAGTATAGAAATCTCTCTCTCTCTCTCTCTCTCTCTCTCTCTATATATATATATATATATATATATATATATATATATAATCTGCAAATATCTGTGTTTGGTGATTTTAAGGCTCACCATGTCAAGTGGTTTAATCATTTTAATATTGCTGATGTTGTGACTTTATCAACTTATTTGTTGCTCAGTTTCTCAGTCAAACAATTTCCCTATTTTTTTTTAGCAATATTTCTGAACAACATGCTTCTTTAATTTTTCTTACCAAATCGTGATATGAAAGTTGTCTTGAACAGCCACTTTTCTAGCTCGTTTTATCTTAATGATGTCTACCCTTAGAATTATCGTGTCCCTAATTTTCATCAAAGACCTTCCTGATGTCATCAACTCAGTATCTATCCTGATGACACAATTATTTACTCCTGTCTTAATAGAAAGTTTAATAGTTTTGACAAAAATGACCTACACTCTGTTGTTAACTGGGGCAAGACATAGCTTGTTAATTGTAATACAGCCAAAATGAAACTTTTCTGTTTTAATTGTCTTAGAGAACCTTTTTTGAAATCCATCAACATGGCTGATGCTAACCTCCAGAAGAGTGACTCATTGCACTTTTTTCAACTAACATTTTCCACTAACATGAAGTGGAAAGATTATATTGAATCAATCGCTAAGTTTTCTGCTAGAAAAAAGTCATTCACTGTATCATACTAGACCATTTCTCTTGCCAGAACCTATCTTACACATTTATAAATTGACCATTTGTCCATGTATTGAATATTGCTGCCACATTTGGTCTCGTGCTTCTGCTCTGTATTTAGATACATTTGATAAAATCCAAAGAAGTTACACTGTTATTGGACCTAATCAGTTTCTTTCTCATCGCCATGACATAGCTTCCCTGTGTCTTTTCTATAAATATTGTCATGGTAATTATTCTGATGAACTTTCCTTTTTGGTACTTTGACTTTACAAATTTAAGCGTAGTACTAGATTAGCAGTTAGGTCTCATCATTTTACAGTTGAAATTGCTAAATATAACCATAAGTTCTATACTAGCAGTTTCTTCTCTCACACTCAGTCTCCTTGAATATTGTTCTTTCTCCTTAATTTTTTTTCACAGATTCTTTTACATTCAATAACCCCTTGCATCTTAGTGGCTTTATCACCATTTTGGTGGTGAAATGATTAAAAAAAAAACTCTGCAACTGTATTATATACTTGAAAAGGTTGTATAATGAATCAGTCAAAACAGTGATAAAACCAAGTAGGATATTAGTACAAATATCTTGTGAAATAATACTTCTGATAATATTTGTATGGAGGAGCTTTCTTTTGCTGTACATATATTTAACATTAATTTCTGTTTTTCTTTACATTGTTTCTAATGTAAGACTTTTTTAAAAAAATATGGAGGAATATTGTAAATGTCTCTTTTAAATTTTATCAGTCTTTACTCTACTTTTATTCTCATTTTTCCTTTTATTTTTTTTTCTTTCAGAGACAGAGAAAATTTGTACCAGATGTGTTAATGGGGTATTCTTGACCCATGGGTAATAATAGTTTTTCATTAACTCTAATCTTTTTAATATTCATCTAATTAAAATTTTATGGATTTTTATTTTTGTCTTATAGCTTAATCAAAAACAAATATCTATATATTGTTCAGATATTAAATATCTGATTGCGTTTTTTTATATAAGAATTTACTTATACTCATAAAGACATTGTACCTTGCAACAAATGATGGAAACTGTTCATTTTCTGAAAAATTTTCTTAATCCTTTTAATCTATTTGACCAACCTCTAAATTAATTCATTAAGATGTAAGTTAAAAGCACATGTGCATTTTATTTTCATTTTTACTGATTTTTTTATAAATGGCTACTTAAATATTTGGTTATTGTCTAATTTCGCCTTCTGTATAGCATTAATTAGAGTTGGAATTGGTCATTAAAAGTGTTTAATTGTAGTAGCAATTGGCTTGAAGTTAGATATAATATTTGGGAACAACGTGTGTTCTTCCATATTTGCAATTGCTAACACATATAACATTTTCTCATATTTCACATAACAAGTTAGGGAGATGGCTGCCATATTTGAAAATAACTTTCAGGTACAGACACTGAAAATCCCTTCCCAGCACCACATTGCAACACAAGTCTGTCTCATAGCACTCAGGCAAATAGCCAGATACAGTCTATCATTAAGTTTGAAATGAACAATAACAAATCCACTAGATTGACTCCTTAAACTTTTTGTGCCATAGTTACCTGCTTTGACAAAGGAATGATTTTTAGTATTAAGGAATGAACTGTATTTTCACTATTAAAGCTTTCAGAAGAACAGGAATTAAGTAAGAATCAAGTTTGACATTTTTCTTTTAATAGATATAATTGTTGCAGCCTGCGAGTGCCCAACCGGCACTTACAATTTACTAACTACAATGTGGGTAGAAAACACAGTAGCAATTGTGGCATTTATTGGTCGAGACTGACATACTCTAGCAAAGTGTCCCCACTTGTTACATATGGCTTCTGGAGCTAGACAATTTATTCTCCTATGGTACAGCACACCACGACAAAAAAAAAGCACGGTTTCCTATTAGTGCGATTTATTGTTGGCACTTCTAGAATTGTAATTTGTAGCTACCATTGATGCTTCATGTGGTTTTAAGGCATTACTTTTTATTGCCTTTGTTCGAAAGGTTACTTTCACAGGCTACAAATGCTGGAGAAGGAATAAGGGCAACATAAGTTTTGTTGTTTTTCTGTGTCTAATCTCTAGCACTCTTTGGCATATTATTGAAGAAGTAATTCCACAAATGAAAACGTCTCACATAGCTGCTTTAGCTGTAGTCTTTGAAATTGCAATCCATCTTATTTTTTTGAGCCCCCTGAAGAAATCATCCAAAGTTTCACTTGGTTTCTGTTTTCTTGTAGGAAGTAAATGTCTTTCAAAAATCTCATTTGAGGTTTTAATAAAAATAGTATCTAATTTAACTAGTGCTGTGTCATAGTCTGTGCAAGTTTTGATAAACTCAAACATGGTAAGACTGACACAGATTACAAAGACTCTAAGCCAGTTAGGAATTTTGCTCTTATAATCCTCAATATAGTTTGTAAAAACTGTATGCCAATGATGCCATTCTTTTGATGCACTTGATGAGTTAGGATGCATGTCTAGGCTTTTGGGTTGCTATCCTATATTTGAATTAGTTGAGTGAGTTGTCATAAATTAGATAATCTGATAAAGATTATCTAAAATTCAAGTTCCACTCAATTGTCAATAGCACTGCTAAATAAAAGGTCTGTTGCAAACTTTTGACAGCACTGTTTTAGGTCAAATGGATTTGATCCTCTTACTATTAGGTTGGTGCAAAAATAATGACGTAATAATGTCGTTTTTTGACGTTAAAAAATACGTCAAAAAACGACATTATTACGTCATTATTTTTGCACCAACCTAATATTTATAAGAAATTCAGAAAATAAGAAATATAAGAAAGTCACTCACGTGACTTATAAATTTACATATTCTGATGCTAAACCTACCAATCTATGGTAACCACAAATAGACAGGACACTTTTCTGAATCATACAATTTAAGCTTGTTAAATTGCGCCATTTTACCATGAATGCTTGATTGCACAAGATCTAGAGGGTATCCATTTCCAAAACTTTTGTAATAAACTCAATTTTTAAATTTAAAAATTTAATTTTAATAGATAGTTAGATTTTGTTGTTTGTGACAAAAAGCATACCAACATGTGTACAGTCTGGTAAAAATTAAGCTTGTGGTACACAGAAGTCAGAAAAACTGTGTTTGACTAGTGTACAACCACATCAAGAAAAGAGTTGTTTTTCTTTCCATATGTAGACAATAATGCTGGATGCAATTCATTCAATAATCCATGGATAACCTCAGACTTCTCTCTCCTGTCAAAAATTCAAAATGTTTCATCAACTTATCGGTAATAGCACAGAGGATTTTCAATGTGTCAGCAAATCCTGTTCATAAAATCCAAAATAAATATTGGACATTACCACTTATAGCAATTCAATCTATTTGTCTATACATCAAAACATCAAAACTAAATGCCACCAAGATGGTGGAATATTCCATAAACTCAATGAAGACTATTTCTAAAATTGGAGAGGGGAAACAAATGAATCTGATACAATGCATCAGTACATATATCAAGTTTCTTTTAATGAGATGCACTGAAAAAGATTACTGATATCAAAAGAACACATAAATTTATTGTTGTTTTGGAAGAAAATGGATACCCTCTAGATCTTATGTGATGAAACCCAAATGAGAAACCCAATGTATCAATGATAGCATACTCTGGGATGACTCCATAGAAGCTTCATTTTAGCACATGATGGACTATATTACTGTGGCAACAATGGCATTGTCTTCAACCTGGGAGAATTTCACTTTGCAGAAAAGGAGGTGGATTTTGCCAGGTTCCATGTAACAAGAGTATGGGTTAAAACCCAATAAGAGGATGAGAGAAGCTATCCCGCAGTTCGCTACACCCAAAAACATTACCAACGTCAGATCCGGGTTCAAATTTGTCAACCAAGTCTCTTATACATTCTCTCAAGCTGAGATAATGGCTCCTTTCTGGAAATTGCTACAAACAACGGACTGGAAGTTCTACTGGGATAATGCACTAGACCAAATATTCAACAAATCAAAACAAAGGATTACACGAGAAATCAAGCACAGTTTGAAGACATTTGAAGTCAACAAACTTTAGCAGAACTCAAGTAGGTTACTTTCTGTTTTAGAAACACTGTAACTGTGTCATCGAAGCAGGATTGATTTGCGATGAAGAACACTGGAAGCTAATTTTAGCCAGATCCTAATTCAACAGTGACGGTGAATGATGCGATGTACTGATGGAGTGGGAGGTACTGGCACTAACATATGGATTAGAGTCATGCCGAATGTTTGTTTTGGGATGTCCAGAGCAGCTAGTAATGGTGGACTACAAGTCCCTAATAAAACATTTTCTCAGACATGGCTCTGGAGAAAATAAAAACCCATGACTATTCAGTCTCAAAGAATGCTCATTAATGTACAAGTTCCATATAAAAAACTTCCCTGGCAAACTCTATGCTGCACAGGACTGCACATCAAGGTACCCTGCAGTGCCAAGACAGAATGGTACAACTAGTAAAGATTCAGCACAGATGTGACAGAGCCATTATGTTGCATGTTTTGTATTGGGCACTAGTCTGTCAAATACTTGCATCTAGCCTTGGTTAAAATAATTTGATTTATGATTCCCACTTATCCTCAGAGATCCTAAGGCATTTTCCTCACACAGTTTTGTCTTTCTTTCATTCTAACCTGAGGAAGTTTTACATCAACTGACTGAAACAACACTTACTACAGGGACAGGATTGTGGTCATGTCAGCTATGAACAAAGAATATCGGTCGCTGCTGGAAGATAGAGAAAGGATTCCCCAAGTCTCTGTATGAACTACCTGAGATAATCTGCCGATTTTGGGCGGTAAAAGAAGCATTATACTGCCTAGAAGGAGTAACGATAATGGACAAGAAGATATTCATACCAAAAAGAACTACAGGGAGCAAGTACTTGAGTCACTCCATTCTGCACATCAGGGTATTAATGACATGCTGGCAAACACCAGACTACGATTATTTTGGCCAGGGCTAGATGCAAGTAGTTGACAGACTAGAGCCCAATGCAAACCTGTAACATAATGGACCTGTCACAGTTTAGGGAACTCTTGATACCTCTATCAAATCCCAATTCCAAAAGGCAGTGACAGATTTCTTCAACCTGCAAGGGAAAAACTGACAGAGGATCACCAGTTGATTCTAAGAATATAACGTGTTCCTAGCTAATTGGGGAATAAAAAAGTGCACATAATCAGCATACTATTTCCAGAGTAATGGATGGGCAGAACTGGCCATCAAAATGACCAAGTGAATATTGGTGGACAGCCCCAATGGCTATGGCCACTTATACCATGACTGTGTGGCCAAGATCCTAATTAACACACAGTAATACCCCCGTCCAAGACCTGGACATATCTCTGGCGATGATGTTATATGGCTGTTTTAAATACCAAATTCATAAAAAATAGGGCAAGATCAGTTGATATGGCCAAAAGGCATATGAAGATGAAAAGTGTTGTGACACACACAGTTGTCCACTTTAGGAGCTAGAAATTGGCGGATCAGTTCAGATACAAAACCAAGCCAGTTCCTACCCATGTCAATGGGTGAAAACCAAGAGAGTTGTGGAGACACTAGACAATAGGCAATATCACATACAGGAGCACCCAGGTGACCCAGTGCAACCACTGCTTCCTCTGGAAGATAAACCCAGTTGTGGATACACTACCACCTCACACCAAATACTGTCCCCCAGATACTGGATACATTGGATGACACAATGGGGCCTATACCCATCATCAACAACCCACACCTGTTAGCACAGATCATTATGCAGAACTGTGACCTATACTAGCAGCTCGAGCCTTCAGGTACCATACCAGAGGAAATGGGAGTACACAGATAGCTCAGACAGGATGGAAATCCCCACAATGATGGAGGTTGATGAAAGGCAACACCGAACAAATCAACCACCACTGAACCAGGGCCCACATCACAGTAAGGGAACATCACAACCATCCCAAACTCTATCTCTACAGACTCAGGGTATGTCGTACAAATGCTCAAGAACCTCCCACCAATAGACCACAACCCAAATGCCTTGGGGGTCCCATGAAGTGGGGGAGGGCATGTAAAGTAGGACAGGTAGCCATATCATACAGAGGAACGTCTGTAAAAACAACACCAGTAACCCATTCATAAAATAGATTAACCTGGCCATGTGCAAGACTTAGCACATGTGTGAACAACACAGAAATAAACAAGGGTAGCAGGAAGTGTGGGGTAGTGGACAGATTGCAACCGTCCCTCAAGCACTCTACAGTCTATTTGCATTTTCTGTTGATTGGCAAGGTTAGCACTAGATTTGCTTGACAAATCACCCCAGATGTGCAGCTTTATTATTTTTCTGCCAATCCAAGGCATGTTTTCACTTATCAACCTCAGCTGAAATCCATCTGCAAAGAAGTTCTGCACCCCCTCCTCCCAAATAATGTTATTTTAATTACATGTGATGAGTGATTACTGGTCAGCACTTTTTAAAATTATTTCATTGTTGCTGTTGCTATTTTTTGATCAGCCACTTTTTTGTTCTTGCTCTTCTGTTCCTTTGTTTATTTTTTTTTTTTTTTTTTGTATTTATATATACTTTTAAAATTTCCATTTTTCAAACTTTAATTTTTCTTGCCCTCCCTTAACCTTTACCACACCACAGGTGACAATAGGCACCATAGAATTCTCTCCTTTTGCTACTCTAGGCGCATTCTGTTGCCTGAGACAGTTGCTATAAATAAACACTTGTTAACTGTTGTTTCCGGTATTTTAAGCTGGAAATCGCCTACTACTGATTTGGAACAAGGTTAAACTTCCGATTTCCAACACCATTTTGAATTCTAGACTATATGAGATGTAACATTGATTAAACCCACGTTAATTTTTTTGCAATTTTTTGTAAACAAAAATGGCTACTTCAGTATCTAACAAAGCTTTTATTCGGGAGTTTTCTTTGATCAGGATTCCGATGAGGATTTTGAAGGCTTCACAATCAATATCCACTTGAGTGGATATTGATGCTGAAGTGGTCAGAGATGATAACCATGCTAGTGACATGGAGGAAAGCGACAATGACTACTAGTGACTACTATTTCCCATGCGTGAGTAATTTTATCGAAGCTACTGGCAACCATCAATATATCTGATAGCCTTTCTGAAGGCGAATTATTTTGTCTATTTATAAATGATGAAATAATAACTTTATATAAATAATAACTTTAGACAAATAAATATAAGTCGGGTGAAAGAAAGAACAAACAAATGCTGGTGTCTTCTCATATGTAAATACAGAGAGGCATGTCAATTTTTTTGACAAAATAAAAGCCTTTTTTGCAATTTTGCTTCTTATTGCACCCCCAGAACTCCACAAGTTGTAATAAAAGTTAGAGTACATTGAATTATTTATGTATTTGTTTTTTATTTTGCATTTTTTATTTTGTATTTCATTTTTTTTATTTTCAACGTCAAAACATGCATGCAAAACGTAATACTTAACATAATGCATTGCATCAAAATATTTACTCATTCATTTTTTTATTAGTGTACAAAAATTAAAATCTATACACACAATACAAAGAAAGTTATAACAATTGTAAAACAGTAGCTATTCATGTTTTGGCACCCTTAAAAAAATGCAGTAGCAGAGGGAACAATTCTAGAAAGAAATTAGTGTAGTAATGGCTAAATATCAAAAGCATATCATTTTACTATCACATAAAAAATTAACATATAGCTTTGGGGAATGCATACATTAATACTTTCTGTTATTCATAGAAACATTCTAAATTATGTAGAATCCTTAAATAAAGCTAGAAGAGTCAATTAAATGTTATTAAAAATCACAAAAAATGTACATACACATATTACATTATTGATGACTTACATCTGAGGCGTGTTTCAAAACATTTTATAATCTAGTAGATGATAAGTTTTAAGAAATGAAAATGGAGTTTCAACAATCATGACCAGAATTCAGTAGCTAGCCAACAACATGTATGTGTTTGAGTGGAGAAAGAAAAACTTGGATTCTATAACAGAATACTTACCAGCAAACATAACTTTATTTTTTTAACTCTCCCTTCACATGACACAAAATTATTTGCTTTGCTATAGTCATTGATCCATTGGATTATTCTGGCAGGTGAAATTCTAGTACACTCAACTGTCTCCTTAATCTTTTTATAGAAATCAGGTGTAATTAACTCTATACCTCTTTTTTTCCATTGAGAGTCCAGAAAGACAACCTGAGTTTCAATGAAGTTTAGACACTTACATACTTCCTTCCATTCAAGTAACTGCTTACTGTATTGCTTTTTTCCTATATCCACTGCATCCATCTGATGAACATCCCATATTTAATTCAAATATTACTTTTAATTTATCACATTTTGGTTTTGGCTTTAACAGTGACCAAGTTTAAGTTTGTGAGCAAGAGAATACAGCAAAGCTGAAATTCATTTACTTTACTTAAGAAAAAGAGATCATTGATTTTGTTTGTAGTAGCAATGAATATGAATGCAAGTGTGTTTGTGTGTGCATATATATATATATATATATATATATATATATATATGATCATGCATGTCTATACCCATGCAGGTATGTATGTTTATATGTTATGTCTGGTAATGTCTATATAAATATGTTGGTGTGTATATACACACATATTGGGTAACATAAAAAGTTTGGTTTCTGAAGTAAAAATAAAATATTTCTTTTTACATTAATTTTAATGAACATATTTACCATTTTGTTCCATCCTCAAAAGATCTTCCAATCAATATGATAATGCCATCTTTCAATAAATTTTTGTTGTTGTCAACTAAGAACTGCTCCAGAGGACTCTTGCATATTTTTTTTGTATGTATGTGTGAGGGGGATGTTGATTTATTTTTATTTCCACTCTGTAAAGACTGATAACCTGAAGGTTATCTGATGAATAAGCAAAACCTTCTGAATCAAGTTATAACAATTTTATTCTCTTTCATTTGCTAGTTATTCTAATCAGGAGAAAGATTTGTTCAATTCACTTGAAGGAGCTCAATTAGAGTATTCCTTTCCAGTTCCATCCTACATATTGTATCTTCTCTTTCTTGAATGAAGATCTCTTTTTGGTATGGTCAGTGCTTATGATTTTTTTTTACAAAACTTTACATCAAAATTTATTTCATATAAGCATTTCAAAAAACTATGGTGTCACTATTTTATATATGCTGCCTACCAAAAAATCTTTAATTTATATTGAATTGTTATATTTTCGTAAAAAAAAAAGGAAACTAACTTTCTTGTCCACGTGACTTTTCACACGTTCCCTTTCCTCTTTAAAAGCTGCGTTCTTTTTCTTTTGCATTCTGAATTCTTTCCTTTGTTGATTACTGACTGCTGTGAATTAAGTTCAGTAAAGCCTTAAGAAAAGGTTATTCTATCCTTGCTTTCTTCTTTGTACTATTTACTGAACTTAATTCCTCATGGACAAGATTATTTGTCTGGACAAGTTTGATATATCTTCTGCAGATCCTCAGGCTAGCAAGCTCTGGAGACTATGGTACCATAATTTTAATTATTACTTATCAACTATTGCTTCTTTAAACCCAGACAAACTCGAAGTCCTTTATTTAAACATCGGTGCTACTGTTGCTGATGTTATCGAGGGTTGTTCTGGATTTGAACATGCTGTTGAATTGCTGAAAAGTGTTTATGACAAGTCTCCAAGTGTTATTCATGCTAGACATTTGTTGTCTGCAGCAGGAAAATGAGTCTGTAGACCAATACCTTCAGGCCTTGAATTGACTTGCTGCTGACTGTTGCTTCCAAGATGTTACTGCTACTACTTACAGGGATGAATCTGTCCGTGATGCATTTATACGTGGTCTCCGGTCCCCCGTAATACGTGCCAGACTGCTTGAAAATGATACGCTAACTCTCAAGGAGGCTACTCAATGTGCTAGAGCCTTAGAACAGGCTCACTTTCGTGCTGAATCATACGTTTCTCAGATTGGATCAGCCGCTGCTACTACCAATGGGACTAAAAATGTGTTTACTGATTCTGCCGAGGAGGCCACTTCCACTACTATTACTAAAAATATGCTTTCTGACTTAACTGATTCTCGTACGGAGTGTGACTCTGTACAATTGTCTGCTGCCCTTGCTCGTGGCAAGTGCTACAACTGTGGAGGGAAACGTCACTTTAAGGATAATCGTCGCTATTGTCCTGCCCGTGATAAGAGATGTCGAAACTGTGGCAAACTCGCTCATTTTTCTAAAGTTTGCCGTTCTACCATGCCGGCGCCTTCACGTTCTACCTCAGCTATTATAGTAGCCCGTGCTAAAGACGATGATAGGTCTCCTCCAGTTACTAAAACTTTAGAATTAAAAGGAAAGAGATTAACTGCCCTCATAGACACCGGTAGTTCTGATAACTTTATCAGTGCCCGTACTGTTAAAACAATGAAACTGTCTACTTCTAAACGTAATTCCGTAATTTCTATGGCATCATCTGCCATTTCCCTCAAACTATCTGAATATTGTACTGAGGATATTATCTTCAATGGTTACAAATATAAACAAATTGACTTTACAGTACTTCCTGATTCCTGTATGGATATTATACTCGGAGTGCCCTTCTTAAAACTACACCAGAGTATCACTATTTCTTTTGGTGGATCTCAGGATATTCTAAAAATCTGCGCTTTAACCAATATCAGTTGTGCTCCTGTTAAGTTGTTCCGAAACTTGACCCCTGACTGCAAACCTATTGCTACTAAATCCCGAAATTACCGTGCGGAGGATGCTCGGTTCATTGAAAAAGAAATTCTACAACTGCTTGAGGATGATATAATTGAAACAAGTTACTCTCCGTTGCGTGCTCAAATTGTTGTAACTTTGTCACCTAATAAAAAGAAACGATTGGTAGTCGATTTCCCCCAGACTATTAATTGGTACACCTTACTTGATGCCTACCCCTTGCTTCGAATTGAAGATCTCGTAAACCAAATAGCCCAGTATCGTATCTATAGTATAATTGACTTGTCCAAAGCGTACTATCAGATGGAAATTTGCCCCGAAGATCGCCCCTATACGGCCTTTCAAGCTGGAAATCGTCTGTTCCAATTTAAACGAATACCCATGGGTGTTACTAACGAGGTTTCTGCCTTTCAGCGATTTATGAATTCTTTCATTTCTGATAAAAAATTACCTGGAACCTTTTCATATATAGATGATATAACTGTTTGCGGTAAAACCCAGGAGGAGCACGACGTCAATTTGGAATGTTTCTTCAAGGCTGCCTCGACATACAACCTCAAAATAAATCACATCGTTCTATTAACATGCTTGGATATCAAATCTGTAACGGAACTATCCAACCCAATCCTGAGCGTTTGAAGACACTTTTGCAAATGCCTCCTCCTTCCAACTCAAATTCGTTAAAAAGGTGTCTTGGTATGTTTGCTTACTATGCGAAATGGATACCTAAATATTCACACAAAATTCGTCCACTGGTCGAAAATAAACAATTCCCTATGCCTCCTATAGTTATAAATTCTTTCAAAAAACTTAAGAAAGACATTGCCGAGTCATCTGTAAAAGTTATTGATGATGAATTGCCATTTACTATTGAAACCGATGCTTCAGAAAAGGCTATTGGAGGCACTCCTTTACACGCTGAGCGACCTGTAGCATTCTTTTCTCGTCGCTAAACCCCTCTGAAATACGACTTCATATAGTCGAAAAAGAAGCATATGCCATAGTCGAATGCGTTCGTAAATGGAGAGACCTCCTTGCCGGGGAAACATTTTACTATTATTACTGATCAACAAGCCGTATCTTTTATGTTTAAACCTGCTAATCGCGGAAAAATTAAAAACGATAAAATTATACGGTGGAAAATGGAACTTCTTCCTTTTTCATTCGACATAAAACACCGTCCTGGAAATGAAAACACAGTTGCGGATACCTTATCCAGAGTATGTGGTGCTGCTGCTTCCTTGAAGGAACTTAAATCGATACACGATTCCTTAATACATCCTGGGGTACAGCGCTTTTGGCATTTTGTAAGGTCTCAGAATATGCCGTATTCGCTTGATGAAGTCCGACGTGTGACTTCTGAATGTACGACCTGTGCCAAAATAAAACCCCAATTCTTCGATTCTGCTAGTAATGTTCTGATCTGTTCTACTGCGCCATTTCAGCGTCTTTCCATAGACTACAAAGGGCCTGTCCCGGTATCTCCGACAGGTTACCGATATATATTTACTGTTATCGATGAATATAGTCGATTTCCCTTTGCCTTTCCTTGCCGCGATTGCTCTTTGCAAACTGCTATTCAGTGCCTGACAAGTATTTTCTCCATTTTCGGGATTCCCTCATTCATTCACTCCGATTGAGGAACTTTGTTTATGTCGGGAGAATTTAAACAATTTCTAACACGACTTGGAATTGGATGCAGTAATACTACTGCTTATAACCCTAGAGGCAATAGCCAATGCGAACGTTACAACAGCATAATTTGGAATACCATATTATTGGCCCTGGAATCGAAACAGTTACCAATTAGTGCTTGGCAGGATGTTCTACATGATGTGTTAAATGCTATCCGCTCCCTGCTATGCACCACTACGAATGCAACCCCCCACGAACAAATGTTCAATTTTGAAAGGCGGTCCTCCTCCGGAACTGCATTGCCTGTTTGGCTCTGTGAGCCTGGGGAGGTATTATTAAAACGATTCGGTGGCAGACGTAAATATGACCCTATCGTTGAGGTGGTGGAACTCTTTGAGGCCAACCCTACGCATGCCAAAATACGTCACAATGATGGCCGGGAAGATTCGGTGGCGCTGAGACGGTTGGCACGTTTTCCACACCTGGATGGACCTCAAAATGGACCTGAAAATACTCAACCCGACGTGGACCATGCAGATTCAACCCTTTTGCCTGATACAGGTCCCGTTAAATGAATCTGTTAAAAATAGCCAGAATCCTGAAAGTCAGCCTTCTCAGAGGTCTGGCTCTTCCAGTGGTGAACTACCTCCACGCCGGTCTAGCAGGATTCATAGACCAATCCAACGACTGGATTTATAAAACTTTTTCAATCTCTTTTGCAAGTGGGGGAGAATGTTCTATTTTCATAAAAAAAAAGGAAACTAACTTTCTTGTCCACGTGACTTTCCTCTTTAAAAGCTGCGTTCTTTTTCCTTTTCATTCTGAATTCTTTCCTTTGTTGATTACTGACTGCTGTGAATATAATGACATGTTCATTGAAATAAAGTTTAGAAGTTGACAACCATCAGTTGTCAATAATGAAGCTTTAAAATGCGAAGTAGAAGAAAATTTGGATTATAAATATATATTATAAAATGAAAATACTTTTAATGCATAGTAATAAAATTCCATGTTGCAAACTATCCATTTTTCATAACTTGTTACAATTTGCTTAAAAACAATGAAACATTATTTGTTATACTTAAACATCAATTTGCATACAGGGATATGGTCCAACTCACAAATATACATATAAGTCCACATAACCTTTATTTGCTGTGCTTAGAACCCTGCTCTGAATCAATATAAATGAAATGATGTGTAAGCACCTTTTGCCTTGTAACATTTCACAGATCCTCAGTTTCTCTCTCTAGTACTCATTGCTTGAAGAATTTTAATCACACTTCTTGTTTGTTCATGACTTGTATTGTGTATACACTCTTTGCTTTTTATCCAAGATTTAGAATGAAAGCGTCTTTCTTAAAATATTTTGTCCCTTATTAAATACCAAACATTTTTAAAATCCACTAATCAGTTGATATTTGGTAGATTTTCAGTGTTTTTGACCCCATTATATTTTCCATTGCAAATTATTGCAATTTCCTTTTTTCTTAAATAAACAACTTTAATATACTGTCAATATCTCTGATTTTATTGAGTGTACAAAAGTTATTTTTCTATCAGAATTTTCTTACAAATATCACAAAGATTTTGACAATGAAATTGACTTTATTACAAATTGTTTTTTTTCTATATTGTTGATTTCCTGCTAAAATATTTTGTTCATACCAACAGCATAACAAATATTTATGTATCATTTACATTGTATTCAGTATTATATCTAGAAATCATTTAAAGTATATGCAAAGATGCACGTAGATTATATACAAATGGAAGTGTCATTTCAAAAATAACACCTCCTATTATTTTGACCCATGATATCAGAAATAGATATTGGTAATATAGCAGTTCATATTGAATCTTCCAGCCAGTGGCTCATAGTTTTTTCTTTTCACTTTCCTACAGAGTAGTTTTATGGTAATCTGGCATCATATGAAAGTGCATACAAAACAGTTTTGTCATTGAATTCCTCCATGTAGAAAATTGCAGCCATTGATATCTATCAACATTTGTTATTTTTTATGAAGTTACTCCTCTAAATTAAATGTCACTACATTTTTTCTATCATGTCATTTACTCACGCACATGCATACACACAAATTTGTGCATTGACACATATACACAAATTCATACTCATTTGACATCCTTTATTTCCAAACTCATATATAGCCACTTTTTTTTTATGGACTCATTTAATGATTGATCTGGAAATACTTTTTCATCTAATTGACATAAACAAAGATTTGTTCAATTGCTTTATTTCCCTTGTTCTTTATTTCATTTTGTTTATGAAGATAATCATTCTTGACATTCATCATCTCTCTATAAATTATTACAGTTCAATTGATACTTGATAATTTTCCCATAGTATTAGTATGTTATCTAAAAAAATTAGCTAGATAGTTAACCTTGATGGTACCATTTCCTAAGGAAGGTCAAAATATAAAAAGTTTAATTATTGTCATAAAAACAAGATATTTGAAGTTTGAAGGAATCATTGTTTAAATTCTTTATGATCCTAATATTTCTTTGTAAATGAATCTTCAACTTTTTAGAAAAAATATTTGAGTAATATTTTTGTTACTGGATCCTTAAGTTTGCATTTTATTAATCTCAGTAAAATTTTATTAAAATTTCAGAGGTAACTTGCCACCATGAGCCACTGGTGCTTAGTGAGCACTCCTTTCAAGTTTCACATCCTCCCTCCCCTCCCCAACCACCACACTCTCCTCACCCATCTTCGTTATCTTCTCTTAACTGCAATTCCTCACCAACCAAAGCACTTCTTACTCCACAACCAAACATGGCTTCATCTACCTCCAATACAAATCTTCCCGCTCCCACCACAACTGCAACTTGTGGTGAGATATTAACATTACCACCAGCTCAACTAATGGCTTGCCAAACTGCAATCGAAACTACTGAACAGAACTCAAACTCTGCTCCACTTTCTGATTATCTGGAAGAAGAGAAACCACTGCTCCCAGGAATTACAGTTCGGGCTGCCACTTTTGACCAACTTGTCCAACTGTGTGTCCAGAGTTTTTGTGAGTATCCATTCTTGTTTTGCCATTTTTACCTTTATATTATTTACTAGCTAAAATACCCATCTGTGCCAGATTAAAGTCAAAACTTGGATTGCAACTGATTATAATGACAATAAAATAATTCCATAGTACCTGGATGAGGAACTAGTAAGTGTGTGGCGGACTTCACCACATTAATTTAACTTAGATTAGGAAACCAAACTGAGGTGAAAAAAGGATAAGCCAAAGATGTATTTAACAGGATGTACGAACAAGGATGTGAAAGAAGGCATGCATTGAGTAAAACAAGAGTTGTCTCTCTCTAACTATTATTTGTATTCCAAAGTTCACTGAAAGAAAAAAAGTTTGTGATAGTTTCTGGTAATAAATGTTTTCAACAGTTTTGCTGTGTAAGGAAAAAATTATGCGAGTGTAAGGAATATTCAGCATGTGAGTGGTGGTGTGAGTGAGAAGATTGGTGCATGGTTTCATTTGTCGTGGATTCATTTGGCAGCTGAAATCTCACTGATTATCTAAGAATATTTCTTGCTTATATAGGTGATCATCGGCTCCGAATCGCTGTGTGGGAAGAATTGTTCTTCACATGCAGGCAATCTGATTGGTTGACATTGACCAATCAGCGAGTAAGTTTTGGGGAGAATAAAGAAAGCTTCTGGGATCTGTTTCTCCCAAAAGTGCACAAAATCAACTACATGAAAATAGAGTGACTACAAAATTGTCACATTGCTGTGATTTGTAAATTGTCTATTACAAAGTAGTGTTGATTTATTATCCAATGAATGCTTGTCGGTGTATGATTTGTATTTGTGTAAGTATGTATGAATGTGTGTGATGTAGATCGTCACAAGTGTTGTTTCAGTCAGTCAGTTTATGTAAAACTTCCTTAGGTTAGAATGAAATAAATACAAAACTATGTGTGAGGAAAATGCTTTGGTATCTCTGAGGGTAAGTGGGAATCTTAAATCAAATTATCTTAGCTTGTCCCATTGTCCAGACATAAGAGAGTGTTTGTCTACCTTTTTTGTGTAAACTTGTACACATATACATACATACAACTATTTCTTTATATATATATATATATATATATATGCACACACACACTTATGCCCCACTCAGAAAAAAAAACACTATGACGTGTATGTGTATACATAAGTATATATCAGTGAGCATGTATATATGTACATGTAAGTACAAGTATACACAAAAAAGTGTCTGTATATACTCTGTGTGTGTGTATATATATGTACATGTGTGTGTGTATATATATATATATATATATATATATATATATATATATATATATACACACACACACACAAGATTTAAAATCCAACAATTTCAAATAAGACAAACAAACAAATAGGTGGACAGACACTCTGTTATGCCTGGACATTGGAGGATGTTAAGCTAAGGTAATTTAATTTGAATTATCATTCCCACTTATCCTCAGAGATCCCAAGGCATTTTCCTCACACACTGTTTTGTCTTTTTTTCATTCACACTTAAGGAAACCAAAGAGAGCATATACTCTTCAGCAAAATAAATTATTAATTTTGACCTGAGTGTTTACTCTTTTTCATATATATATATATATATATATATATATATACACATACATACATACATACATGCAGGGTGTAATGTGTAAATTGTCAATATTTTATATTTTTAATTTCACACACATATGTTGTTTTTTTTATTTTGTTGCCTGCACAGTATAATACGGTCAGTTGGGCACTGCCTGTGAGAAAAAGAGTGATGCAAGTGACTCCGGTAGAAATTTTGGAAAAGCATGCTGTACTGCATGGCGTTTGTGCTGGAAGCTCCATTATGAACATATCAGGATGTTTGGATGTTAATCTTACAGTGCAGAGGATTCAAAAAGAGTTGAATGAGTCTAATGATGATTATGAAGGTATGGCAGCTTGGAAAATTCACTCTGATCGTTCTGATAAGAAAAGAACTCCCAAATTTGTTGGTGAGGGCTTCAGACTCAACACAAAGGCCTACATCAAGTGTATTGAAGAGGTTGTCCTGCCTTGGGTTGAGAGTGTGGCTTCTGGAAGACATTATGTCTGATAACAGGACTCTGCACCATGCCACACAAGAAGATAAACTGAATGACTTGTTTGAAGTAGGGAAGTTAAATAAATGATCAAAAGAGATCCATTTATTAGTTTATCTCATAGTAACATTTTGTAAAAGAGTAGAAACAAAATTCAAAATGTCAAACTTAACCACTTTGATCACTCCCAGGTCTTTCAAGTGGTTTTTAAAATTTGTGACGCAACCTTGTGGTGTTACAAATTTTGACATGTTGTGTTAGGGATTGTTACCACTCTACCTATTGCTTTGATTTTTGTCAACTAACTTAAAACATAACATAATTTACCAAGGCTAATCTCTATATTACTGATGTAAAAACAATTACTCATAAGAAGCAATACTGGCTCTGAGCAATCTTTGTGCAACATTGTAAACATTTGATGATATTACCACCACAGCAAAATAAAAGAGCAATTAGCATTTTTTTTTCAGCTTGATCTTTTCTAACACCTGTCAGTACATCAGCAGAATTTTTAGATAAACACAGAGTGAATCTAAATTGGTGTCTTCCCAAATCTACTGTCACCATAGCCTTTAAATTACCATCGGTGCACAATTTACAGAATCTTAATAAACCACTAGTATACTACCTTTCATCTTTTTATTATCTATTGATAATGTACTCACAAAAGCAAAGCATACACCTGCAGCTAAAGAGAAAGAAATAGAGTAGGTAGTGAAAAGTACTGTAATAGAGTGTAATAGGGTGGGTGGTAATGTTGTACTAATTCCCTTCACATTAAGTTGGTAATGGTGACTCATATTGGTGGGTGCAGTAGTGGACAATGTGTCATTCTTCAGCATGATATTATGCCAGTACACCACCTCCATTATCGTGCTTTCTTGTCCACTTCTCTTTATGTTCCAATGAGATCTTTCCACTATGCCATTTCCTGCAGGAACATATGTGCAATGGAAATGAAATTGGACTTCCCAGTCATACAAGAAATCTTTAAAGGAATTTCTGCAAAATGCAAAGTCATTTTTAGTTAGGATTTCTGATGGTGGGCCTCATTAAAGACAAATGGCTTCCAGCTGTCAGGTGACGCTTCTTGAGTCTTGCTGAAATTGACTGGGGCTGTAATCAGTCAACATAAAGTAGTGTTGTCCACCATAATGGGTGATATCCATTCTCAAGTGGGTCTATAATCCAATAACACTTAAGTTGCTGTGTGGCCAACAACTTGAGGCTGGGTCAGTCGACTGGCACTCTTTACATTTCCTGACCACTGCCCTGACAGCCACCTTGGATATTGTAGTGTGAACTTATCTCACAAAATGCAGTATCTGTCTGATGCCAGGATACCCACTCTGGCAATGTATGACACTTATCTGGTCCAGAGAGATTTAGTTCATTGTTGAAGTGCATATAGTTCATGCTGGCTTCTTGATCATCATACCATCATTGTGTTACTCTTTTGAGCTTATCCACTTGATTCTGACACCATCACTAAAGTTACAGTGATCAATAACTTTTACACTTGGATCAGCTTTTCAAGAGTACTCAAATGCCTCTGGATCAGTATCTCATTTGCTGCCTTTATATTCTGGCTTTACCAGTGAGCATGTCCGATACCCAAGGTGCACACATGCAGGGTCTGTGAAGAGATGCACCCTACTGTAGTGCTACATTGACACCTTTCAGGATAACATCCAATTTTGCTAGATGGACATGCTGTGCATCATTCACATACCACAGACAACACAAATCCTCCACAATGCTTCTGTCAACCTCTGACAAAACTCCTATGGTGAGAGAACTTGTATCGATCCACATGTCATAAGTTTGTCCATTTGTGCAACCACTTGCCATGCAATGTGCAGAAGTAATGCTCTCAATATAAATATCATCAATATATGATGAGCTTACCCATCGGACTGACTCATTTTTCAATAGCACCTCATCCACAATGGCTTTCATTATGGCTGGTGCAACATTCAACCCAAACCCCATTTGTGTCAGGCATCATCTTCCCTCCTTGAGGATCACAGTTTGAAAGGATCAAAGTGATTTGTGGATAAGCCCTTGTAGGTAAGCCTGCCATAGATCAAAGATGGCAACATCAGATCCTTTTTGGCGCCATTCCCTAAGTTTCTGTGCACACACATCAGCATCGTCTATGTGAGCATCTAAGCACTCATTTGACCTGTCACCTTCAGATTATTATTCCAAGCAACATTCCTTGTCTGGTTAATCATTACAACATCATGATTTCAAAAATTTTCTCAAAGAATTGTTTATTATGGAAACTGAAAGTTAGCAAAACCACAAATACACTTTGAGGTTTGAATTAAGATATAATAAGATTTTACCTAAAACATACTGAAATTTTTTTACAACTACCTAATATTTAGGGTGCACCAAGTATTTGAGAACACATCTTTAGTTGAACATAAATGGAAAAAGATTTAATGTGATGTTGTGTAGCATTTGCTAAATTTTAACATTCATTTTTCTTTCAAATGTATCAAGAGCATTAACATGGCAACTTTCCATTTGACAAGTAACAAAAAGGCACATTGTGTTTGTGGTACAAGACTTCAGCTACAGAAATTTAGAGTGAGCTTCTTGAAAGTGACCATGAAGAATGACAGGTGGTTCTATACAGACCTTATAAAGGTAGCCACAGAGATGTACAAGATGTTTGTCATCTGTGATGATCTTGGAAGTCCTAAGCAACAAAGCTCATTTTATGTCAGCTCTTCCTCAAAGTCATTGCTAGTGCCTTCAATGGCCATGGTGGTTAAACCCTGGATTGAAGTGGTGACTACATGTATTACAGTAAGATACCACTCCATCCTGTAGAAGTCAAATGACTTACCTGCTAACATGGCTACCTTCTTGTATCTTCTTGAAGATTTATTGTAAATAATACAATTATGCCACATGGCCTAAAATAGGGGATGGGTTAAGACTGGTCTTCACTATTTTATACCTAGCTAATCTGATTCAAGACCCATTCACTCGTTACAATTCTCACATTCACCATAAGAACTCATCCATCATCAATCAATATACCATAATGCCACATACTCGCAGGGGAATCTACAAAAACACACCCCTTGATATAAAAATTTGATGATAATAAAAGTTCAATACATAAAAATCTAACCTTTCGCTGAAGACTGCGAATGCAAGCATTTTCTATCAGTTCTAATATTCATCTTGAGCTGATGTTCAAAGAATCAGATCAGATCCTGATAAGAAAGACTGTTGCTTCGCAAGACTTCCTCCTGTCGCGTCGTTCAAATCACCATTCAAGCCGTGGCCAGCAGCGTCAGAAACCCCATTTGTTTCACACCAGAATATGGGGGGGGGTGACACATTGTTACATGCATATGCGTGATCCATGTGCCGTCAACTCGCCGACATGGTCGCGGAATTGTTAATCTGAAATGGAATTTCATTTTTTTTGTCATTTTCCATCATAAATTAATTCTTTCTTTCTTTCTTTTTTTCAAATATAAAAATAATACTTGAAAACTGTCTCTTAGGTTTTCTTCAATATTTTAATTAGGGATGACCAATTTTTCGCTAAAAAAGTGGCATATCCTGATGAAAAAAGGCATCAAACTTAATAAAAATGTTTTATCACGCAAAACTTTATGTTACTAATAAGAGTAGAGACCAAAGTATTTTTTAATTATTTTTTGAAATTTTTTATTCCTTTTTAGCACGTTTGAATTTGTGGTTGAAAATCTTTTTCTTTTTTTTAGGTCAAAGAACACCTAATATTTTGCATTAGCTTTTTTTCACTTAAAAAACATAAATTTGGAAATTATTTCAAAAATCAAATAATTGTTGCAATTAAGTGAAACTTTCAGAACTTATTCTGGAATGACTGAATTTATTTTAGAAATGTTTGCCTTTTAGAAAGTCATAGTAAAAATATTTTTTTTTTTTTACGACTTAATTATATGAAAATTTTAAAACTAGGATAGTTGTCCCTAATTTTATTTTTTAATTTTATTTAATTAAAAAATAAAAGGAGACTTTGAGGAATATAAATCATAAATTTCGTGTAAAGTTTTGACTCGCAAGAACCCCAATTTTAGCTCTGAATTTAAAATACAAAAAACTATAACTATACCATAAAACTATGGATGCCCATTTATAAAAAAAAAAAATCATGTTAGAGTTATTCCCCCTGATTGAGTGACGCACTTGTCAAATTTTAATTAATATCGCATTGTCAAAACTTTTCTTTTAATTTTGTGTTTTTATATATAATCAAACTCTTTTTCAATGAGACAACTTTTTTTTTTTTTAAGCAAGGCGGGAAGCCACAAGGGTTACAGAAAATTTGGAGCAAGATCAGATAGGAGTGATAGAAGAAAGGATGAGGAGAATGGTAGTGGACAGATCAAGAAAACATGAGATGTTGATTGACATTACATTTGAATAGGAGGAGATTATAGCTCTCAGGGAAACTGGAATAGGGAAGGGAGTTCCACAGGTGAGAGGTGCAAGACATGAAGCTATTGGAGTAGAAGAGACGGCTCTTCTACTCCAATAGCTTCATGAAGAGGTGAGAGCGGGATGCCAGCCTCGTAGGGCGCTTGAATTCATGAAGTCTGGAAACCAGCAAATGCAGCTCATTGGAGCAATTGCCATGAAAGTATTTGTAAAACAGACAGAGAGAGGTGACGGCGTATCTGTGAGTAAGTGACTGTAGACAAGATGTCAGAGCAGGGGCAATTATATTGCATATCCGCCTCTGGAGCCTATCAAGAACCCCGAGGCAAACAGAAGGGGCTCCAGACTATATATAGCAGCAATACTCCATGCAAGGGCGAATTGTTGATTTGTAGATCTGGAGGATCGATCCCGGGGAGAAAAATTTTCTGGCACAGCACAGGGAGCCAACTTTCCTTGCGGTGGACGAAGCAATTGACTCAATGTATTTGTTCCATCCCAGGTCAGCTGTCAACATGAGACTGAGCAGCCGCAGAGAGTTGCTCTCAAGAAGTTGAGCATCACACATTCTAATGGAGGGCAGGGAAGGGTCTCTGTGGTGATTAATAGAGAACAGTTTTGTTTTTGAGGTATTAAAATTGACCAGCCACTTCCTGCCCCAGTTCACAACCAATTGGAGGTCCTTTTCGAGACATGCGGCCAGGTTAGTTTTGTCAGTGACACTAGATTTGTTTTTGAGGCAGGAGTAAATTGTGGTGTCATCCGGATAGATGCCAACTTGGGAATTTATGGCATCAGGAAGGTCATTTATGTAGATAAGGAATAGAGTGGGGCCTAGTATGGAGCCTTGAGGAACACCTGCGTTTGTGGGATAAGAACTGGAGGAGAATCCGTTGAGAATGACCTTCAATTCACGGTTTGACAGGAATGATTGTATTAGGTCAAACAATCGACCTGTAATGCCAAACCCTATCAAATGCTTTGGAGATGTCTAGGGCCACGGCATGAGCTTCCCCATTATTTTGAAGAGCTCAATAGACAGAAACCATATTGCTTGTCTGAGAGCAGATCATGGGATGTGAGGTGGTTAACCACCTCAGTATTGATTAGGGCTTCGAAGACTTTGCCAAAGAGGGGTAGGAGACTGATAGGACGGTAGTTAGAAGGGTCAGAGGGGTCGCCAGAGTTCTTGAAAACAGGAACAATCGAAGAGGACTTCCAGCAGTCAGGAAAACAAGATTCCTTGAGGCAGTAGTTGTATAGTTTAGAAAGGGCGGGCGCCAGTTCAGGCGCACATTTCTTCAAGAAAATGGCTGGTATCCCATCTCCACCACTAGCCTTGTTGGGGTCTAAATTGGTGATAACACCCAATACCAAAGACGGGGTTATGTGTAACCCACTCAATAGGGCCTCAGTTCTAAGAGGGAAGTCGGGTATGGGTACACCAGAAGAGTCGAGCGTCAAGTTGAATGAAAATTTCCGAGCAAATCATTCAGCCTTGTCGGCAGAGGAGGTCAGAACTTTCGAACTGGTTGAACAAAGGAGGTATAGAGAGTTTGCAATTGTTCAATATGCTCTTGCAGAGACGCCAATAATCTTTGGAGCCAAATTTGAGAGATGCAATACACTCCTTCATCCGAGCCGCAAATAGTGACTTAGCATCTTTGAGGACACGCTTACACTCGTTACGGGCAGAGGCAAAGAGACGTCTATTGCAGTCAGACATGTCGCTACAGAATAGGTGAAAGAAGTGGTTTAAAATGCTTATTTTTGTCATATGAAAGACATGTGGCCAAAAAAAAAAGTCATCTGTTCAGTCATCACCCAGGTCAGACTTTTACTATAGCAAACCTGAACTGACTTTAAGTTTAGTGGGGATAGGAACAATCAAAAAACATCTATGCTGAGATAAAACTTAATTTTAAAAAAAGAAAAAAAAGTGAACATAAAATTATATGTGTAGATAACAATATTGTTACAAAATTTTTGTCTTATAAAATTTGAACTATAAATGTATTTTTTCGTAATTTAAATGTTATTTTTATTCAAGAATTCTCCCTCAAATGTAAGGTAAAAAAAAAAAAACTGGTTACCTTAGAATGATTTATATCACTTTTGCCCTACCGGCTGATAAATTTCCCTGACGTAAGTTGTTGACGTACATCAGTTAACACCCCTCAATCAGGCCCAAAAAACCAAGCACCACGGTTGGAAATGTCTTTTTAAAAAAGTTTTTGATGAAAAAGTAAGTAATGTTTCTTTCAAATTACATTAAGTATACTTTAAATTTTCTAATTTTCCTAAAATAACTTTTGCAAAAAGTATAATTGAATTTTACAAGATTTTTAAATGGGAAACTACTTTTGTTTATAAAACTGTCAATAATGATGGATTTTACTGTTTTATGTCAATTCTGATAACTCAAAAAAAAAAATGACTTTTAGCTAAAATTTCGGGCATGCTAGAAAGGATTAAAAAAAAATTAAGAAAATACTCAAAAAATACTTTGGTCTTTCCTAGTCTAAATAATAACAAACATCTTGACAATGCAAAAAAATTTTAATCAAGTTTGGGGCCTTTTTTTTCATAAGGGTGCATTTTTTTAGCGACAGGGGAACATATTTTTTGGTGTTACATAATTATAATAAATAAAACAATGTAACGTTATTTCCTTTAAATTTATTCTTTATAAATATTTATAGTTATTTTTCCTCTTAAGACCTAAAAGAGAATTTAAAAATTCTGCACTCATACAAAAAAGTAGATTTTCCTAGAAAATTTTTTCTTATTTTTGAATATTAAAAAAAAAAAACTTTATGTAGCAAAGCAGATAAAAGTCAGTTGGTTACAGCATCCAACCCCCCACCCCCACCGACCCAATGAGACTTGGTCCCATTGATAAAATGAAAATGGGAATTATAGACAATAGTTTGAACCTAAAAAACGAAAGAAGGAGGAGAGGCAAGATCAAAGTAATAAATAGATTATAGAATTATATATTATAGAAATAGATTTTAAAAATAATCTATTTCTTTGGTTTAATTTCATAACTTGTTATTTTTATGAAATGCTACATTTCTCTCATACAATTTATAAATATAGAAAAGTTTTCTTCTTTCAACATTCAACTACAGTAAAGCTGATGACAGTTACACTGCAATCCTTCATGATTATTTTTTCATATTTTGTTTTTTAATACAATTAACAAATTGCCAAAATGGCTGAATTTAGTGAATCACCCTCAAGTTCAAAAATTGCACCTGCTCCTCCAAAAAGAAAAAAAATGACCCCAGTATCTAAAATTTGTGCTAAAGCCAGAGTTGAACAATTTCCTGGTGACTTTTATGCAGAAGATAATATGCTATTTTGCAAATTTTGTCTCCATAGTGGTGATATTTTTAGGGTTGACACAATCAAAGACCAAGTCAAAAATTCATATGAGAAAAAAATCTTCAAAAGGGTCAACTCAAGTGAAACAGTAACAACATTGTTCAAGAGTAAAGAGGTACGAGATGATTTTATTCTTGAGTTTTTAAAATGTGCTCTTTATCTGACATTCCCCTTCACAAAAATGAAGGGGAATGAGACCATTCTTATTAAAACATTGTAAGGAAGGTGGAGCTATTCATCTTCCAAAATTATTTGCTTGTCACTTTGCTGCTGTGAAAGCCAAGCTTGCTAATGAGTCTATTAGTATCATAACAGATGAAACAACTGTCATGACCACAGCATTTTGAATATCATTGCAAGCATTCATGGTGAGCCATTTCTCATTGATGTTGTAACCCTAGCAGAATATAATCATCAAACTGTAAGTCAAGCATGCATCTGAACTGTAACTCGTGGATATTGAATTTGAAAATATCATTACCTTTGTAACAGATTTGGCAGCCTATTGCAAAAAAGCTCAGAAGTGTTATCAAATATCTTTAACAACAGCTACCATGTATTGTGCTTGGCACATATTTTAAATCTTGTTGGTGAAGTATCTTCAAATTGGCCAGCATTTGATAATGTTACCCAGCTCACTACTTTCATCAAGTCAGCTCTTTTTAGAAAGACGAGTCGAAAAAAACGATATTTGAAATGGCTTGAAAATTATTTGCCCAAAGAACAAGTGAAATTACCCCCTGTACCAGTGGCAACCAAATGGAATTCCTGGTTTAATGCAGCCAGATATCACTCATCCTTTATACAATTTTATGAAGGATTCTTTAAGCAAGAAAAGTGTCATGGCCTTGCAGTAGATAGAATTCTTGAATTAGTAGATGGTGGTCGACTACATCATGCCTCTTTCCTTAATTTGTGCCTAAATCTACATTTTATAAATAAGAACTGCACACGTTTAATAAAAGCTTTGACAAGCTTAGAAGAAACTAAGTCTCCACTTGCATGTGTTGTTTATAATATGATGGAGGATGTGAAACAATATTTACATGCTGGTATATGAAAATCAACATTTGGCCTTGAAACTGATCGTCTTCTGTCTAAACTAAAAACCACAGAGAGGGAGAGAGTTATCTCAAATTTTCAAGATTTGTTCGGCATATCTTTTTTTAAATTGAATAAATACCTGGAGGTCCACTATGTATATAACTTTTACAAGGCAGCTCGTCTATTTGATCCTAGACAGCTACCCTGTATAAGCCATGATATTGATAGTTTTACAGCTATTAAAGACTTGCAAGATCCTTATACTGATCTTATAGAAGAATTTCAAATTTATGTGAATTACAAAGATGACTTACCAAATACTTTTAATATCCCAGCATTTTGGAAAGCAAATAAGAGCAGATTTCCTCTTCTGGAACAGATTGCCAATAAGGTCATATGGATGCCTGTTACCAGTGTTGATGTTGAACGTTCATTTTCTCAATATAAACATTTAATGAATAAACAACATGAAAATCTAACCCCTGAGAATACCAAACAACTTACAATGTTGTATTTCAATGGAGATTTAGAGAAAAGATTTAATGATTGTTAATTTCATAATTTGGGAAATATTAAATTTCACATTTGAGCAGTATTTCAATTTGTGATAAATCTTATTTAAATTTTGAATTAATGCATATATTTTGTTACAGACTTATCAATTATGATTAGACAGAATTATGATTTAATTATTGTTTTGTAAAATTGGAGTCAAAGTTTTTAATATACTTTGAGTTATTTGCTGTTGATTCTTTTAGTTTTGTTGATTTTAATATTGCAGACTACCATATAATTATCAATATGAATTCTTTTAAATAAAAATAGAACTTATTTTTGGAATTTAATTTTTTTAAAATGCTAAAAAATGTAGTCATTTGCTATTTCTTTGTATGAAATAAAACTTTGAATTATGTTTTTTAAGTTTTAATTTATCCAATTTTCTCATAAAAGTTTAAAAAAATAAATTATTTAAATAAAAAAGGAAAAATGCAAAAGTGAAAATGGAAAAAAACAGAATTTACTAAAATTGGAAACGGAATCAATGAAAATTTGAAACGGAAAATCGGGGTCCCTAAGAGGCAGTCAATTCTGAGCCATTCGGCAGGTAAGCAAAAAGTCAGGATTACTCAAGACCAGAAAGAGCGAAACTCCTCCCCTGACAAGTCGAGCCTCTCACATAAAGGATCCTTCGTGACCACCTCCAGTAGATGACAATAGAAGACCTTCCTAGGCTGTGAAAGGTCACTGGGCCTTGGAACAGCTAACATGGACAACCGACACTCACGAAGGAAATCTTATTGATACTGGGGTTTGCAATGGCGCTCAACCAGCGAGATGGGGAGATGGATAGTAAGGAAAGGGAACACATCCCAAACAATCCCAACCATAATCGAATATTCTGTCAATGCGCGGCGTAGGAAGGCCAACCTTGAGGTGAGTTTGTGGTTCACTAAGTGTGGCATTTCCAGCTCCCCCATGACATAGACATTGTGCACAGACACCTCTGTCAACCTGATGCTTGTGTCCCCTCCATGAAATGGAGGATAGCGAGTGTTCGATTGGATTTGTATGGTCTTTACAGAGAGGAACTACGGGCAATTGATAAAGGACAATCGAGAAAACATAAGTGGCACATGCCTCCACCCTGCCCTTCACGGACAACCTCTGTCGACGCCATGTCTGATCAGCTGCGTCGACCTTTGCTCGTACTTCAGACCAATTTTTCTCCAGCTGGAGGTTGGGTCCAAACCACACTCCAAGAATGCAGACAGGACCATCCTTCCAATCGAAGGGCCCCGGAAGATCAACCCCCTTCCAGGCACCTAACCAGAAGCTGGACGACTTGTCACAGTCAATCTTGACCACTGTCACCTTTTCATACTGATCAAGCACCTTCAGTACCGCCTCAATGTCACTGCGGGACAACACGAAAGCAGATACGTTATCAGTGTATGTGGAAACCCTGGCTTGAGCCCCTCCAGGAACAGTGATTCAACGTAGGGCCAGACTGCATGACCTATCTCTTAGCCGGTGAAGGAGAGGCTCCAATGCCAATGCATAGAGTAGGGGCGACAATGGACGACCCTGATGAACCAACCTAGACAGCGCAAAAGCATCCGACAGCTTCCCGTTCACCTGTACCACAGCATTGGGGGAGCAATACAAGAGGCTAATCCAGTGGCAGAAGTCGGGTTCGAATATGGCGGTCTGCAGAACAGCAGCAAGGTAGTGATGGTCAACCCTATCAAATACCTTGGACGGATCTAAATTGATCAGTGCAACGTCGTCAACTTTTACACCATCTATGATTGTACAGATCAGATGCAGGTTGGTCTGAATTGTTCAGCCCCTCACAGCACAAGTCTGCTCAGGACCCAACAGAGACTCAGCAACTGACTGCAAACGCTCCTGCAGGATCTTGGCCAAAATCTTTAACTCTGTGTTTAGCAGAGTTATGGGCCTATAATCATCTAAATCCTGCCCAACACCCTTGCCCTTTTTCAACAGCGTGATCACATCCCTGGAAATCCGGTTGGGGATGACCCCCTGCCGGAACCAGTTGTTGAACACCACTGTCAAAAATGGGACAAAGATGTGCAACAGCCTCAAGTACAATTCATTGGACAAACTATCCAGACTGGGTAACTTGCCTCTGCTGACCTTCTTCAATGCCTCTCAAAATGCTGCCGAAATGCCTCACACATGTCGTTAGTGGCCTGAAGAGTATGCCCCTCTGGAGAATTGACCTCAGGAATGTAGCGATCGGAACCACGATGGATCTCTTCCTTGCGCAAATCTGCACCCATGTTCACAGCTTCAGAAGACATCTTGCTTAACCTATGTCTAATTACTTGGCTCATGTAGCACTTGCTACTCAAATGCTCCAGGGCCTCTGTAGCTATGGCTATCTCTAGGGGATCCCCCCAGCCACCACCTGGGAAAAACTAGCCTTAAGCCTTCTCAGCTCTATCTAGGGCAAGCCGTTTACTGAAATTAGTAGTGAAGGACCTAATCCTATCCTTAAGTCTCTCCCACCACTTATTCCTGATAACTGCCCCCACTATCTCCCGCTGACAGATTGAACTTCCAGTAGTCAGCTATTCTAGGCCTACAATCTAACACAATTCGGGCACAAACGAGTTTGTAATCTGAATAGCCTACCCAGTGGAACGTGGGACAATCTAACAAGTCTACATCAGCTCCTCTAACTAACATTCTATCCAGGTAGCTAACTAACCAGGTAAAAGGCCAATTAAGAGCCCACATCCACATTTTCTTCCCGGGGTGATTGACCCAGTATCTATCAACAAGACCAAAATCCTTGATCAGTTCAACCAGGCTATGATCGCCCCTCCTTCCACTAGCTCCCCGCCCCCTGTCTAACTTGGGATCCAGGATGGCATTCCAGTCCCCCATTAACACTAGGTGCATTGAATCCACCATGAATGGCCCCAACCGCCAAAAAAACGAGACCCGCTCCTTCTGGTCGATGGGTGCATAAACCACAACGACTCGGAACAAACCACTTTTCACTGCAATATCGGCCACAATCAATCAGACCTCGACATCAGTATGTGTAAGGTCCTCCTTTGCATCCAGGGTACGTATAACCAGTAAAGAAACTCCTCTGGCCTGTCATTCCCCATATGCTGAATAAACAACAAAGTCATTATCCAGCACACGCGCATCAACATTGCAAGCAAAGTGGATCTCTTGGATCGCGGTGACATCCACACCAAAAGACAGGAAATTCTAGAGCAGGCAGGCCGCCTTACCCCGATCCCTCAAACCCTTCGCATTGACATCGTTTAGGCCTGCAAAAAAAATAAGAGTAAGAAAAGCAAAAACCTACTCACATATGGGCCAGAAATCTGCGTTAGTAAGGATCCTGATTGTCCTAGGCTCTGACATCATCCTTCCAGGACAATTCCGCCAACATCCGTGGGATAGGTTAATTTTAGACACCTATATAGGGAGGGGTTGAGAAGAACAGGGACCCTCCCAGCACAATATTGACATAATTTCCTCAAATAAGGAGAATCCATTTCAGCAATTCTCATGTTGGAAAAAGCCTCCTTCGACTCCATCACATGACTCCAAACTTTCAAATAGGCCCCAGTGTCCTTTATGTACGTAATGACTCCTGGGGCATTTGGAAAATTCCAGGGATCTTCCACCTATTTCCCCTCCACACTTGTCATCTTGTACAAGAGACCCAATTGGGCCCTTCTTGAATTCCTCCCTGTCCACCCTACAAATAGCTTTTGGTCCTGAAAAAGTTTTTTTTCTTTTTCTTCCTAGTAGCTTTGGAGTGGTGGGGATGGGAAGTGGTTGACGAATGAGGAGGTGTTGATAGGGAACTAAGGGAAGAGTTTGAGGGAGAGATGGATGGAGCATATAGAGGGGAAGGAGGGAAGCTCCTAGTTTTGGGTAATTCAACAGTTTCTTTTGGGTGAGCAGGGACGGAAAGGGACCTGGTTTTGCCCATGCCCCTCTCCGCCCTACTACGCCTGGAATGCTTTTGTGATATTGTCTCTACCTCCTCTTCCTACTCTCTACTTCTCTTTAGAGAGGCTGCTCTAGATGGAGGCATTTTGTCCACCTCCATCTCAGCTTGCTGTTGCTGTTGTTGTTGCTTTTTTGGCAACTCTTTTTGCGCTACCTCCTTGATGGACTTTTCAGGCTTTTTCTTGCTTTCATTTTTTTTATTTTCTTTCTTCCCCTGCTGCTTTGGTGGTGGTTGAGGTTTCTCTGTAGTCTCCTTTTTGAGGGAAGACGGTACGTTCTTCGCCCTCCTACCACTTCCCACCTCCTTCCAGGCACTATCGGGGTCTTTTTCCACTTCCCTCTCTACCACAGCCACTGCAACTACTGCTACTTCCGTTGTAGCTTTGGGCTGAATTGCAGACTGAGGATGTTTCACGGGGCAAACACCACCCGACCAACAACTCGGTCACTGGCCCTCTACTATGACCCACATCTTCCTCTCTCTGCACAACAAATTATTGGGTATTTGCCCTAAATTTGTCCAAGTAGTTTGTGACTTGTAGTTCAACAGCTCCTGTCGTGATGCCTGACTTGCCTAATAGAATCTTCACCTCTTCCACTTTTCCAAATTTCGAGAAGAAAGCCCCTATTCAGTCTTCCGAAATATCCACGGGCACACTGTGGACTGTTATCTTTATGTCCATGTACTCTGTCTGCAGTCTCAGATTTCTTGTGGTTAGCACACTGCCTGCTAGCTGTTTAGCTTCCTGCTCTGTGGAAAGGAGAATGTCGATCGTCTTGCCAGCACTTTAGGATTAGTTTTTAAGGTCTGTAAGACCTCTTCCATTGTTTCCCTGCTGACTCCAATTAATCTATGGCTTTTGATGTCAGATGTCAGCAGGGATACTATTCTGGTAGTCATAGTCTCCAACGCCTCTGGGATAGTGAGGAATTCATTTTCTTTAAAGGAATCCTCAAAAGTTTTTCTTTGCACCGCATAGTATTCTTCGTTTTTTTCCTTGGCCTATTCTCCAACCAGGCCATTTTTATTGAAGACGCTGTGGTGTAGAGTTTGCATTGTTTTCGCTCATGGTGGTCCGAACGACCACTACAGCCTAATGGTAACTGGTTGTTTCTTTTTCTTTTTAAATTATTTTAACTGCGAAAAAACAATATCAAGAACAAACAAAATAAAATGAAAGAAAAATGTGGACAACCAAAGACAATAAACAATTCAAACAAATAAATACAAAAAAAGTAATGAAAACAAAAACCATGGGGATGGGTAAAAATACAAGAATGGAAATAAACAAAAAGGAAAAGAACAAAAATACACAAATATATCTCAGCAAATACACTGAAAAGCAAAGCTGAATAATTCAA
>OZ010595.1:41006442-41016442 GCA_963932145.1 Acanthosepion lycidas | reverse complement strand
ATATATATATATATGTTTATTGTATGTATGTATATATATATATATATGTTTATTGTATGTATATATATATATATATATATATATGTTTATTGTATGTATGTATATATATATATATATGTTTATTGTATGTATATATATATATATATATATATATATGTTTATTGTATGTATATATATATATATATATATATATGTTTATTGTATGTATGTATATATATATATATATGTTTATTGTATGTATATATATATATATATATATATATATATATATATGTTTATTGTATGTATATATATATATATATATATGTTTATTGTATGTATATATATATATATATATGTTTATTGTATGTATATATATATATATATATGTTTATTGTATGTATATATATATAAAATTATATATATATATATAATTTTATTTTTATGTATATATTTGTATATATATATATGTTTATTTGTATGTATATATTTGTATATGTGTCTGTGTGTATATATATATATATATATATATATATATATATATAAATATATATATATGTTTATTTGTATATGTGTGTGTATATATATATATATATATATAAATATATATATATATATTTCTATATATATGTATGTACGTATATAGATATATTTATTTTTGTGTGTGTGTGTGTACGTATATATATATATATATATATATATATATATATATATATACATACACACACTCATATATATGTATAGATATATATATGTCTGTATGTATGGATTCACACATTAAAACATCGAAAGGCTAACCACACTTACTAAAAGAAGAAAACAAACCCCCACCTCTACAGATGATATCATAAAACTCATCGGGCATATTCTTGCATTGAATACTTTTTACTTCAATGTTGCAAGTAAAAAGCTGTGCCATGGGCACCATTGCAGCTCCATCATATACTACTTTGATAATTATAATCACCATCATACATACAAATCATGCAACAGGCATTCATTGGTTAATCTCCTCAAAACTAGCTCCCTGATTGGTCAATTCCGACCAGTCAGATATCCTGCACACGAGGAATGAAATTTCCCACTCACTATGGTTTGAGCCAGTCACGTAATATACCACCTAATATAAACAAACACATGCTGCCAAGATGTAATCTCCAAGAGCTCCCGTCTTGACCATGTGGTCAGACGTTAAAGAACATTACCATTTCATGCAAGTACGAGCCCTTAACACTTCTGAACTCTTACCAACTTACCAATTCACTTTTCCTAACATGCAACAGGAACTTTATTCTTCTAAAACTTCCGTTTAATAATTACTTCATCTTTATGTGCTCCAGTACAAATATTTCCAAATCTAAGAGACATAACTCATTCAAACCTTCAGCTTATATGCATGTACACCAAAACACTAATAAATTCAATTATGTTTGGAACTATTATGTTCTGTCTTGTATTTTATACTATGTGCTATTTGACATTCAATATAAATTGCATTGTGACCTCTACATGTTTGGCAACCTCCAGCGTCTTTGCTTGACCTTTTCCGCGTCATTCCCAGTCCAAGATAAATAATTGTGGTGATGTTCTCTACACTACAATCTTCACGGGAAAATTTGAGGAGACCTATTTCTATCCCCTCATCAGTAGCGTCTACGTATTCTATGCAAGATGTACCGATTATATATTCTTTGTATACATCGGAAGTGACAACAAACTTATCCAATTTCTCATGATCCTAAACACAGTGCATGACTCAATTAAGTTTGACTATGAAAAATCCATAAGATCAATAACATTTTAAGACACCAGCATTTACATAGATGAAAACAGAAACAACAAACGACACTACACACTAAAATCACCAACACCCACAACTATCTACACTTTATGTCTTCCCACCCTATACACCTTAAAGAGAACCTTCCCTATTCACAAGCAGTTAGACTCCCCACTCTGCATCCACTATATCCCAAATAATCAAAAGTCGCGGGGAAATACTACATCTCAAACCAGACCTAAAAAATTCTTTGAGGAACCCGGCCTTCTAGCATGTCGTAGACCTAAGAACCTAAAAGAAATCATAGGTAATAACCACACTTCAGGGAACAAGGTAATCCGTAATAAACCAACAACAAAAACAACAATAGGATTTTCCCAAACGTGTAACTACATAAGAAGCCTATTTTAAAAGAATTGTTGTTTCGGTAGTGAAATTTCTCGCTAAGAATTATAAGAATATTTCATGTATTTTAATTTTTTTATATCTAAGCGTAACATTTATTTATCTGTTGTTGTTTTTATGAAAGTGGTCCTTATTGTCGGAATTAGTGGAAAACATTTTTTTTCATGTTTATTTTGTTTATCTTTGACTCATGGCTCATTATCGCCAATTCTTTTTTTTTATCTATTATTAGTTATATTCAAAGTTTCTTTGATAACATTTAGTATGAATTCTTTACATTTTATTATTTTTTATTTGCAAAGTAATGTAATTTCAATTTTATTGTAAGCGCATTGCCAGTTATAACGTTATTTTGTTTTGTTTTTACTGCTAGTCAATTTGTTCTATTGTTATCGTTGAATTTTTTTTAAGCAGCAACAATAATAATAATAATAAAATTTTCTGTTATAGGTTATAATATATATATATATATATACACACACACACACACATAGAAATATATAAAAACAAGAGTTATAATAATAATTATAAAATATTCTAATAATAATCTTATATTTCTTTATTTTATTAATATTATTTAGAATGTATATATAGCATTACTTCTGCAGATTTAATTTCAAACTGTTTACTCTGACATCATAAAAAAAAAAACTTTTTATGTGTTTAGTGGGTAGAAGTAGTACCTTTGTTGCTCATCTACTGCTTATTTTTAAGGGCAACAGGCAGCACTGGTCTTCACCCATCCTCTAAATCTCTCATGTGTATATATATATGGGTGATGGCCATTCTTTCACAAACCCATGAGCAATTGTGATGTCCATGTCCTCCATCGGTGACAAAGCAGCCCTATTTAGGATTGCACTGCTTTCCCTATTATGGGGAAGGGACAATAAAAGGATCCCTAAACATTGCTTGCTCACACAGAGACTTGGCAGCCGGCTGCAGCTGTCTGGTTATCCAATAAAGCAGTCGAAACAGCAAGAAAGATCAGAATAAATATGAGAAGAATTTCCATTTTGGATCCTGAAATGTTCGCAATCTTCAGGACAATGAAGCAGCCATTAGTGAAACACATCTGGCTGGTAATTTTCAGCTGAGGGAAGAAAAAGGAGGATACGTATTTTTATGGGCTGGCAAGACTGAGAAAGAGCCACACCAGTCTGGTGTTGGCTTTGCAATCAAGTCAGACCTTGCTAACTCACTTGCCTTCCTTACCTAAAGGTTTATCTGATCGCATAATTGCATTAACCCTCAATCTGAAGTGCAACACCCGTGTGACGATGGTTAGCTTAGATGCCAACCTTAGGTTGTTCAGAGAAAGAAAAAGATGATTTTTACAATCTCCTTCGAGATGTCATCTCCAAAGTCCAACATAAGGATAAATTAATTGAGCTCTCTGACAAACTTGATGCTGCACTTGATTCTATAAACATTGCCAATGATATCGAATCATCTTGGAAGGCTCTGCGTGATGCTACATATTCTACATCCTGCCACATCGTAAACATCAAGACTGGTTTGATGACAATAATACAGAAGTTCAGCAGTTTATAGATAAATTGCACTCTTCTCATAAAGGATGGATTGAGGAAAAGAACTCATCTGATAAGTTGATCGCTTACGAGAATTGCAAAAGCCAGGTTCAACAAGCTCTCAGAGCCATGAAAGTGTATTGGTGATCTGAAAAGGCCACTGAACTCCAAGAAGCTTGAGATAGAAAGGATCTAAAGGCTTTCTATGCTGGCCACAAGATAATTTTCGATCCTCAGAAAAGTAGTGTTGTTCCAATCTCGATCCTCAGAAAAGTAGTGTTGTTCCAATCTCCACAGCAGATGGCGAAACTCCCTTGATGGATAAGTCAGACATTTTAGATCACTGGAAAGAGCATTTCAAAACTTTGTTAAACACCACTTTGGTTACTGATGATGAAGCTATCATATCAATTGAACAAAATCCTGAAATTCCAGAGTTGTCTTTTGAACCTACCTATCAATAGGTAATTGACTCCATCAAGCAAATCTCATCTGCAAAATCACCTACTCCTAAGGATCCTATTCCACCCGAAGTGTATAAGCATGGTGGCCAAAAGTTGGTAAAAAAAGTTACATCTCCTTTTTGTGGAGATGTGGAAGGCAGGCTATGTCCCACAGGATTATAAAGACACCTCTATCAAACACCTTTACAAAAGCAAGGTTTCTAGTTGTGTCTTTGATAATCATCGGGGGATATCACTACTTTCAATTGCAGGCAAAATCTTAGCTAGACCGATTTTAAACAGAATCATTATACACCTTGTTGATGACATCTATCCTGAATCACAGGGTGGTTTTTGGTCAGGTCGTGGCACCATTGACATGATATTTTCTCTTTGTCAGTTGCAGAGACGGTTAGAGAGAAAAACAAGGAGTTGTATATGGTTTTTGTGGATTTGACAAAGGCTTTTGACACTGGGAATCTAGAGGCTCTTTGGCAAGTCTTGAGGAAACTCGGCATCCCTGAAAACATCATCTCCTTTCATGAAGGAATGAAAGCTAATATCGTGTCTGATGGTATGATGTCAGAATTCTTTGATGTCACAAATGACACCAAGCAAGGTTGTATCATGGCCTTTTTGCCCTTTTCTATTCAGTGATGCTGAAATATGCATTTGCAGACACAGAGAGTGGCGTCAAGTTTCAGTTTCGAACAACTGGTTGTCTCTTCAATCATCAGTGCTTCAAAGCCGAAACCCGCCTTCGTACACAAATTATTCATGATTTGTTGTTTGCTGATGATTCTGCTCTTGTTGTAACATCCTTTGAGGAGGCCCAACATCTAATAAATCATTTCTCTGCTGTATATATATCCTTTGGTCTTACACTTAGCATAAAGAAAACTGAAGTAGTGCACCAACCTTGATCTACTCGGAAGCAATTCTGTGGTGAGAAACAAAAACCACCAGTCTACAATTTTCCAGAGAGAGCATTGAAATTAGAAGACAAAGACCTGAACTATGTAAAGTCTTTCACCTATCTTAGTAGCAAAGTCAATTACAGTGGAACTTTAGATGATGCAATCATGCATCAGATTGCTAAGGCTACCAGTGCTTTCGGCAAACTTCGTCATCGCTTGTGAAATGGTATGGTATTCGACTGGATACAAAAATTCGGATTTACAAAGCTGTTGTACTTGCCATCCTTTTGTATGGATCAGAGTCTTGGACTCCATACATGTACCATATACACCAGCTGGATGTTTTCTATAAAAGCTGTCTGCGTGCAATCTGTGGAGTGAACCTTCAAGATAGGACATCTAACGTAGACCTGTTTAACAAATGTAATATTGGAGGAATCGAGACTTTTCTCATACAGTCTCATTTACGGTGGACTGGTCATGTCTTGAGAATGTCTGATGATGGGATACCCAAGATCCTAATGTACAGCCAGATAGATCAGAGCTACAGGAATATAGGACGACCATGGCTAAGATACAAAGACAAGCTGAAAAGCAACTTGGCAGCTGTCAATGTACCACATAACACCCTGGAGTGCTTAGCCTTGGATTGGATAGAATGGAGATCAATGTGTTTTAGTGGACTCAGCAGTTTTCAATCAGCTTGTCTGAATCATCTTCAAGAAGTGAGAGCAAGATCAGCCAATCTAACTGTGATCTCATCTCACAATCCTCACTCTTGCTCCATATGTGATCTCATTTGTAAATCACTAGCGGGTCTTAAGTGCCACTTAAGATTATTGTACAAAATTGCATAACTGAATCAACTAAGCTGTCAGATCCTCATACATCGAAACCGACAAGAGAGTCCATTATTATTATTATTATTATTATTATTATATATACATATATATATATATATATATATATATATATATATATATATATATATATATATATATATATATAGATAGATAGATAGATAGATAGATGTGTGTGTGTTTATATATATATATATATATATATATATATATATATATAAAATAAGGATATCATTAACATGTCTTAGAAAGGGTTTTTAAAAATACAAATGAAATACTTCAATGTTTTCAGAATAATTCTGTCCTTAAATTCACATATGAACTTAATACTAATAATAAAATTCCCTTGTTAGACATATTAATAAACACAAATAATAATAAATTTACTATTTTGCCATATAAAAAAACTACCAGCATAAATTTGTGCACAGTTAACTATAAGAGTGAATGTCCATATTACTACAAAGTAGCAATTAATTAAAATCTAATACATTGTGCAAAACCTAATTCATCCACAAAACAGATTTTTTTACAGTGAATTAAAGAATAAAACAAACACTTATTAATAATAGCTTTCCAAACTATATAGTTGATGAACAAATAAGATGCTTTCTCAGAAGTCTCAATACCAAGCAAATAGAACATAATACTGCTTCAACTAATCCCAAACATATTATTTCCTATATCATAATCAAATGCATACTAATTATAAACAAGCTGAAAATATACTAAAAAAATTGTTAAATACTAATATATCTACAACAGATCCTAGCAAAAAAATTAAGTTAATCATATACTAAACTAAATCTAGTATATCCAACAATTATTTGCAATGATTCTTCCCTGCCTGTTAGCGATTTGCAGAAAATCAACATAGTTTAGAAATTCAAATGCCCTCTGGGAGATTGTATCTCCAGTATATTAAATAATATTTATGTTGGTCACACTACAAACTAACTTTCATGATATTTAACTCTCCATTTGAATGACAATTCCAACATTTTTAGGCATTTAAAACAACATGCCTGGCCACATATACAATTTGGAAATCCTTGTTGAAAATACAATTATACTTAACCATGAAAACAATAAACAAAAAGTAAAAATTCTTGAAGCTATTTACATTAAACAGTTGAAACCTAACCTGAACAAAATAAACTATGAAAACTCCACAAACATACTTAAATGCTTATAGTTGATAACAGGAGCTTTTGCTTTATACCAATGGCTTTCCATACTTAACACTTTTCTTCATTTTCACTCTCACATGTTCATGTAATGTCATGAACCGCAATGTGATATTTGCTCCCTGCACAAATTTATCATTGTTGCAATGTCTGCATAACCATTCTAAAACAAAAATTACCACCTTTGTTATATAATTTATTATTTAATTTATTGTAATGTATTTGTAACCTCTGATGATGTCTCATGTAAGCCAACATTTTAGACAGGATTAACAATAAAAATATGTATCAACATGGTGATTTTCTTTCATGTTTCAGTGATAATGCTAAAAAGCTTACTTGACAATATGAAACGAATTTACTTAAAATAGACAAAACTTGTCTATATTATTTGATGAAACATGCATTAATGTGTATGTAAATAAATATATATATATATATATATATATATATATATATATATATATATATATATATATATATATATATATTATAATAAAAAGAAAGAACAGTAAGATATATAATCCGGTGTTCTTATTGTTATTTTTATTTTTAAAAAACAGTGCTCAATGTAAATTTACAGAGCATAAATATTATAAATTAACTGATTTAAAATATGGTTTCTTCGCTACACAGGAATTACCATGTTTCAAAGACTGAAGCTAAAATCTTAAAAGCATTAGTTCTGTTTCATCTTCAAGCAAATTTTGGAATAACTTATTTTTAAATTTACTGAGTTTTAAACACACATGCAATTCATTATATTTAGTTTCCAAAGATACAGAGAAATCCAATCATTTAGACAGGAGTGGTAGTATATCCATTTTTATTAGCTATTGTATCAATTATGAGTTACATTCGAAAAAAAGGTTAAGTTGAGGAGTTGTATTTTTCAACGAATTTTGAGATCCGTTCAATGCATGTTGTCTAGTTTCTTATCTACAACAAACAGTTTTTATGGATTTTTTCCATTAAATTCGTACTTATATACTTAAAGATTCTTTCTAAAAGGGGTGTTTGGGTTAGAATACGTTATATTGGATTACAATTTTAAAATATTATTTTTATTCTTAATTACTAATAAACTATAATTCTTTTTAAATTTAATAAATGTAATAGAATTACTTAAATTATTTAAAAATTGTTATTACATCTCAAATATAAGTATGTATATTACCAGCTCCCATTTTTTTTTTTTTTTTAAATTTTATTTTTAAATATTATTTAAGGAAAATTTTTGACAATGTCGGCAAAGAATAGCTATTTCATTACTTTGTTTCAGTAAATTTTGATTTTTTATAAACTTAGTAATACATAGTTTCCCATGTATGCACAAAGGACATGGGTCATTTAATGACCTACATATTCTAGCTTTTCTTATTAATTTCCATTTTTAAGTGTTTTATTGCTTTCCTTTAAGTACCAGAAATATTTTGATAGTGGCGTCTGATATATATATATATATATATATATATATATATATATATATATATATATATATATACACACACACACACACATATTCCTCTGTGGCAAAATCGGTAAAAGCACATATATGACAGTTCCAGATAGGATACAGGTTTGATTCCTGTCGGAGGACGCATATTTTCTATGACAATTTCTTGAACATTCAGGCTGGTAAATGTTGTTAATACTGTTTATTATAAAACAGAGCATTTATTTAAATATTTGTATCTATAAAATGAATGTATAAAAATACATATATATATATATATATATATATATATATATATATATATATATATATATATATACATGCATATATATATATATACTATTATAATAATTTTATTAATAATAAAATATTCTCATATAATTGATAATAATTTTGTTATTATTTTAAAAGTATAGCAATATATTGACACATTGATAACAACCTGTTTACTCTGGCATCCAATGTAAAATATATATATCCTGCAAAGCTATGTAAAGTAGCAGGTTGAGAACTGGTGCGGGCTAACTGCCCTTGATTAGGGTGAAAGAAGTCTCTCTGAGCTTTGATTGGCAATCGTTTTAGTGTTGGTTTCATGATAAAAAGGCTTTAGATGGGAAGGAAAACTCATGACAGCTTAACCCGGTCATCATATTTCATGTGTCTGCCGAGAGGCCTTTACTGGCTGAGATTAAAGACTGTTGTTCGGAGATTCTGTGACAAGTCTTTTATCAACAGATCCAGGAGGTGTGGATGGTCTGATGGTCCAACACAAGCCTTCACCACTTGAAACAATTCATTGTGTTGGTTTTCTGACACCTACATCTAATTAATTCCACACGTATCCAGCTACTGCGAAAAACTGTATGAAACAACATGAACTTCATCGTAGCACTTGGAATGTACAAACTCTCCAGGACAACAACTCAGCACCAGAAAGAAAAACAGCTCTGGTTGTATTAGAGCTAAAGAAGTACAACATTGATATAGTTGCACTAAGAAGTAACATGATATGAGAAAGTTAAATAAGACATCTAGCAGTGTTCCTACTGCACTAGGATACAATACATTCTCCTGTACTGTTTGTGGACTTTTATGCAATTCTCAAGCCAGTTTCAAAATTCATGCCCATCATAGGTATGCAGATAATTAGTTTGTGGTCATCGGAACCTCATACCTCATACATCAAACTCGACGGGAGAATCCATTATATATATATATATATATATATATATATATATATATATATATATATGTATATTAAAATTATTTTTTATAAAATATGATTCCAAACGCTACATAAGAATTCTCAAGTTTCAAAAACAAGAACCGAAAACCTCAATATAATTATTAAAATAAACTGATTTAAAGTATCAAGTACTGTTTCATCCTCAAGTAAAAATTTAGGAATAACCAATCTTGAAATTTACACATCTTTATAAAC
>OZ010595.1:40988942-41001442 GCA_963932145.1 Acanthosepion lycidas | reverse complement strand
GCATGTATATATATATATGTATATATGCATGTATATAAATATATATATATATGTATATATGTATATGTATATATATATGTATATATGTATCTGTATATATGCATGTATATATACATATGTATATATGCATGTATATATACATATGTATATATGCATATATACATATTTATATATATATACATATGTATATATATATATAATATATATATATACATATGTATATATGCATGTATATATATACATATGTATATATGCATGTATATATATATACATATGCATATATGCATGTATATATGTATATGTATATATACATATGTATATATACATGCATATATACATATACATGCATATATACATATTTATATATATATATATATATACATATGTATATATATATATATAATATATATATATACATAGGTATATATGCATGTATATAATATATATATATACATATGTATATATGCATGTATATATGCATGTATATAATATATATATATGCATGTATATATGCATGTATATAATATATATATATACATATGTATATATGCATGTATATAATATATATATATACATATGTATATATGCATGTATATAATATATATATATACATATGTATATATGCATGTATATAATATATATATATACATATGTATATATGCATGTATATAATATATATATATACATATGTATATATGCATGTATATATATATATAATATATATATATATACATATGTATATATGCATGTATATATATATATAATATATATATACATATGTATATATGCATGTATATATATATAATATATATATATACATATGTATATATGCATGTATATATATATATAGTATATATATATATATACATATGTATATATGCATGTATATATATATAATATATATATATATACATATGTATATATGCAAGTATATATACATATGTATATATGCATGTATATTTATATATATACATATACATATGTATATATGCAAGTATATATACATATGTATATATGCATGTATATATATATACATATATATATATATATATGCATGTATATATATATATATATGCATGCCTTTAATAAATATATATACATATATATATGCATCTATATGTATATATGCATGTATATATATATATATATATATATAAATATATACACATATGTATATATGCATGTATATATATATAAAAATATATATACATATGTATATATGCATATATATATATATATATATATATATATATATATACGTATACTTATGTATATTCATATATATTTCTGTATATTTATATTATATATCTATATGCATATATATATATATATATATATATATATATATATATATATATATATATATACGTATACTTATGTATATTCATATATATTTCTGTATATTTATATTATATATCTATATGCATATATATATATATATATATATATATATATATATATATATATTATATCTGTATATGCATATATGTACATATATATATGTACTCAAGTATATGATTGGTGTATACGGAATAAATTCCAATAACTAAAAATTACTATTATTTAGATAGTGCTCAATATATATTATATATGTATATTCATATATATATATATATATATATATATATATATATATATATATAATGTGTGTATATATATATATATACGTATATATTATATATGTACATATACATATATATGTATATATTATGTATATATACATATATGTGTATATATATTTATATCGTATATGTGTATATATATATATATGAATATGTATGTATATATATATACGTATGTTTGTATATGTGTATATATATGTATATATATATATATATGAATATGTATGTATATATATATACGTATGTTTGTATATGTGTATATATATGTATATATATATATATATGAATATGTATGTATATATATATATACGTATGTTTGTATATGTGTATATATATGTATATATATATGAATATGTATGTATATATATATATACGTATGTTTGTATATGTGTATATATATGTATATATATATATATATGAATATGTATGTATATATATATATACGTATGTTTGTATATGTGTATATATATGTATATATATATATATATGAATATGTATGTATATATATATATATACGTATGTTTGTATATGTGTATATATATGTATATATATATATATATATGAATATGTATGTATATATATATATACGTATGTTTGTATATGTGTATATATATGTATATATATATATATGAATATGTATGTATATATATATACGTATGTTTGTATATGTGTATATATATGTATATATATATATATATGAATATGTATGTATATATATATACGTATGTTTGTATATGTGTATATATATGTATATATATATATATATGAATATGTATGTATATATATATATATACGTATGTTTGTATATGTGTATATATATGTATATATATATATATATATATATATGAATATGTATGTATATATATATACGTATGTTTGTATATGTGTATATATATGTATATATATATATATATATATATGAATATGTATGTATATATATATACGTATGTTTGTATATGTGTATATATATGTATATATATATATATATATATATATATGAATATGTATGTATATATATATATACGTATGTTTGTATATGTGTATATATATCTATATATATATATATATATATATGAATATGTATGTATATATATATACGTATGTTTGTATATGTGTATATATATGTATATATATATATATATATATATATATATATGAATATGTATGTATATATATATACGTATGTTTGTATATGTGTATATATATGTATATATATATATATATATGAATATGTATGTATGTATATATATACGTATGTTTGTATATGTGTATATATATGTATATATATATACGTATGTTTGTATATGTGTATATATATGTATATATATATATATATATATGAATATGTATGTATGTATATATATACGTATGTTTGTATATGTGTATATATATGTATATATATATACGTATGTTTGTATATGTGTATATATATGTATATATATATATATATATATATATATATGAATATGTATGTATGTATATATATACGTATGTTTGTATATGTGTATATATATGTATATATATATATATATATGAATATGTATGTATGTATATATATACGTATGTTTGTATATGTGTATATATATGTATATATATATATATATATGAATATGTATGTATGTATATATATACGTATGTTTGTATATGTGTATATATATGTATATATATATATATATATGATTATGTATGTATATATATATTTGTATGTTTGTATATGTGTATATATATGTATATATATATATATATGAATATGTATGTATGTATATATATACGTATGTTTGCATATGTGTATATATATGGATATGGATATATATACATTACTATATGCATATATACATGTTTATGCAGATGTATATGTGTATGTATATATATGTATGTTGATTTTTATACATTTGTATATGTATATATATATATGTATATATGCATATACATATGTATATATGTGTATATACATATATCTATGTATATATATATATATATATATATATATATATATATATATATGTATATATTCATACGTATATGTGTATATATATATATATATGTTTATGCATATATATGTGTATGTATGTGTATATATATAAATATATGTATATATATATACATGTGTATATCCATATATATGTATTGTTATGGCTGGCGCCACAGAAAAATTTGAAACAGTTTCTTGGAATGTAAAGTTGAAGGAAAAGATTACATGTAATAACGAAAAGTGTATTTTATTTACCATTAACATTAAGGCAACGGAATGGAAATCATTGCTAGTCAATGAATAATATTATTTTCCTCTTAAAAAAATCGTTGGGTATTCACATGTATATAAAACTAAGGAGTGTGGTCAATAATATCAAGGAATAAAATGTAATGTATTTACCGATAGTCTTTTCTTTTTGAGGACTGTTGGAACTTAGATTCTTTTGATCGAATCTTTGCTCATCAATCAAACGAACCAGAGTCGACCTTAGTAGTCATCACTGTGGGTTCATGAGACAAATTGGGTAGTTGGTTTGAACTCCTTTTTATATATGGTTTTTATACCCTCTAGAACCCAGTAGAAGTTTGTACAGACTTGTCTTACTAGGAACATCAGGAAAAAGATTCCTGAAATTATTGACCTAAGTATTTCTTTTTCTTTTCTTTCATTATCAGATAAATGTTTAAACTTTACGTTGGAGAAGGAGACTCCATCTTGTAAGTCTTTGGTTTTTGTTTGTCATCTTCTGAAGGAAGGTCAATGGGTTGTGACCTGTGTAAACCATAATAGGGTGCATAGTAACATTGAGGTAAAAATGAAAATGTTGCAGAGATGACAGTAATGCTAAACATTCTTTTTCAATAGTTAAATATTTCTTCTGGCAGTTGTTCAATTTTTTGAGAAATAGCAAATGGTTTTATTAATGCCTTCATCATCATCCTGGATTAAGACACCACCCATCCCCACATCACTGGCATCAATTAACAGTTTGAATTACTTGGAAAAATTGGGAGTTAAAAAAGTCAAGCCACCACAAAGAATTGACTTGATTCTGTTGAAATTCTTACTGTATATTTAACATTTTTCAGGAGGTCTGTAACTGGGTTTCCTATTGATGCAAATTTTTTACAGAATTTTCTATAGAAACCAGTCATATCAAGAAATCTCATCAATTGTTTGTGGGAATCGATATCTAAAGATAGCCTCTACTTTAGCCACGATAGGTATAACTTGATCCTGTTCAACTGTATGGCCTAGATAATCTACCTTTGCATGACAGAATTCAGTTTTGTTTAGGTTCACTGATAGATTTGCTTTTTCGTGTTGACAGAATAAATTTTTCATGATGTGTAAATGTTCTTTCCATGTGGTGCTGTATATGATAACATCATCAATGTAGATCTCACATCCCTTTATTCTGTGTAAAAGATAATGCATCATCCTTTGGAAAGTCGCTGGGTCATTTTTCATTCCAAAAGGCATAACCTTGTATTGGTATAATCCGTCTCGAGTTACGAATGCTGAAATTTCTTTGGCCCTGTCAGTTAGGGGCACTTGCCAGTAGCCTTTCATCAAATCAAATTTACTGACATATTTTGCCTTGCCAATGTTGTTAATACAGTCATCAATTCTTGGAATCAGAAAGCAGTCAGTATTGGTTACAGCATTTTCTTTTCGAAAGTCCGTTATTAATCAGTAAGAGCCATCTGGCTTTGGTACAAGAATGCATGATGAATTCCGCTCACTGTTGCTTGGTTCAATGATGTCATTATCCAGCTTATAATTTATCTCCTTCCTCAGGTGCTGAAGCTTGATTGGGTTCACATGGTAAGGGTGTTGTTTGATGGGTTTTTCATCTACAACCGAAACATCATGTTGAGCAGTGGTTTTCTTACTAGGAACGTCGAGAAAAAGACCCCCTGAAATCATTGACAAAACTAAGTATTTCTTTTCTTTCATTATCAGATAAATGTTTAAACTTTACATTCAAATTAGAAAGGATGTCCAAATTTTTAAAATGGAGACTATGTTCAATATCTTTCTCCTTACTACGAATATCTTCATTATTATCTAAGCAATGTTCAAGTCAGTTTGTAGTTTTAATGTTAATGTTGAAACTGGTTTAGCAGTAGCTACATTTTTTCTTTCAATGTATTTTTTGACATATTAATGTGGCATATTCTCCTCTTTTTTCGCGAATCTGGGGTGTGAATGACAATTCAAGTCACTAATTTTCTTTTCTATTTCATAAGGATCAAAATATTTTGCTTGTAAAGGGTGACTGGGAATTGGTAAGAACACCAAAATTTTGTCACATTGTTTGAAAATACCCTCATTGTATCTAGACTTCATTTTATTTTGGGAATTTATTAAATTTTCTTTAGCAAGTTTGAAAGCACCATGTAATTTTTCTTTAAAATCAGACACATAGTCCAACAGATTCATATCATTTATCTCAGTCAACCATTTTTCTTTTAAAAACTTTAAGGGCTCCATAACAGTATGTCCGGACTGAAACCAAGAGATTCCTGAACAGCTTCCCTAGCAGCAAACAGAACAAAATGAACACCTTCATCCCAATCCTTCTGATACTGATAACAAAGTTTACTGATCATAGATTTCACGGTTTGATGGAAACATTCAAGCACACCCTGTGATTCTGGATGATAGGCACTGGACTTGTACTGTTCGATACCGAACTCATGCATTACTTGCTGAAACAGTTCGGACATAAAATTTGAGCCTTAGTCTGACTGATTAGCTGAGGGGATACCAACTAGACAGAAAAACCTAGTAATTGCCTTAACAATAGTTTTATCCTTAATACCTCTAAGAGTGATAGCTTCTGTGTTGACGTTCAGTGTGTTCCTCCCACGTTTCGGTAGACACCGGTAATTACACCGTTCACTCTAGCGGTAGGTTTGAAGCTAGCATCCAGCTCCCAGACAAAAATAAAGTTGTAACTTAATACGAAACTCTATAACAGTGCACGTCACCACGGTCCCAGTTGCACTGCCAGCCAAAATGTCCCAGACTGTTTTTATTGACCAAAATCACAGCCAACACACCAATCATCGCCATTGGCCTCGTTCTCAATCAGAGTCCCCAGCTCGACCAATCAGCATGCAGACCACCACTAGATAAATCGTGCCAAGCAGCATAAAATAAACAAATGTCAGAGAATGTACTTTTCTTGGACCAAACTTGCAAGAGGAAAAGATGCAGCTGACAAAATAACAAACTGTCTAGCTTGGGTTTATACACATATCCATCATAAAACAGCAGCCCAACAAGCAAAACATCTTGAACGCTTCAACTCTGGTAAGTGCAAATATTTATCGTCACACTCCCCGCTGGCCTCCTGATCACACAAATAACAGTGTGGGTGTGGTCTTTTGTTTTGGGTGCTTCTCCGAAGGGGCACTATCGGAACTTTCAGAGGAGCTTTCCGAACTGTGGGCCATCGGGTGAATCAGTAGCTACAGGCTCAATTAGCAATTCGCCTTCCGACGAATCATCCTCACCATCGCTCACAGAGGGTGTTGTGTTGAGGACAGGGCGCAGATCCCTCACATTTTGTGGGAGTCCATCAGCCAATATGGTGTGCTCACTGACGATACCGGTGTCACAACCCGTTTTATTGGGGGGCTTTACCCAGACAGCCTTTCCTAACTCGTATGATCCACGCACTTCTCGTCGATCGGGAAGGTACTCATCGTTGATCCCTTTGGTACTGGTACCTTGTAGCTATATATCACATTAGCAGATACGTTGTCCTTCAGTGTCGTGTTGTATCTGTATACAGCTTCCATGACTGCACTGCCTTCGGGCAGCAATCCTCTTTATACTTCAATGGTACCTTTCCGCTATGCCATTACCACTTGGCACATGTGCACATTGCAGTCGAAGCTGGATCCCCCATTCATCCAGGAAGTGCTGGAATTGTTTGCTGCAGAAGGCAGTGTCATTATCAGTGAGGATTTCTTCCGGTGGTCCTCGTTCATAGAACACCGACGAATTACGCTTGGTGAGTCCTGTCGTGACAGCAGTCACCAGACTGCGAATCTGGTGTGCCCGCAATCTATCAGTGTGAGGAAATTCTGGCCACCGTAATGGGTTATGTCCATACCCAGCCTGCTCCATGTGCATCTTACTCCGAACGTCTATTGACTGGCATGTTCGGCATCCCTTGACCACGGCTCTCACGGCATTTGTAGATACTAACGGATTGTTTAATCGTACAAAATAGCACGTCCTTCTTACGCCAGTGTGCCCACTACAATGATGTATCCTCATTATCTTGTCCCACTCCTCCACAAACACAGCGCACATTGGTGGTACAGGCTCAACGTCCTTTTTTACAGCGTCAAACCATCTTTGTGGTATCCAAGTCAATTTGTCAGCAAGGGTGCAGCTTGATGTTACCAGTGTTACATCCATCCATGGACAGATCGTACTCAGTGACCAGTTTTTTAATAGTGCCCAGCCGTCTTCTAATGAGCATCTTGCTGGCAGCCTTGGTGCACACCCTAGCCTTGCCTGTCAAGGTATCCAACACCCAATGGTATACACATAAGGAGTGCCAAATTGACTCCTTTTAGTACAGCATCCAGCTCTGCCAGGTTGATGTGTGCAGCATCATTCGTTGGTCGCAACCAGTATGCATCCTTGATTGCCATTCCAGCCCTCTCCAGTAGGACTCCAATTGCTAGGGAGCTTGCATTGACTCAGACATTCATTTCCTCTCTGGGCATGCACCAATTCCCTCTAGCAGGGCCAATCTGTTTTACTCTCGCTATAGTCTCTGTCACTATGCGAATGAGCTGCATGTCAGTCGTCTTGTCAGTCGTTTCATCATCCCATCCTATGGTGACTGCGCTTGCCTGACGTTTCATGGTGCCTGCTGCCACGTGAAGCCATCCACATACCATCCGTCCCACAAGCCTTCCTCAGAGGGAAAAAATAGCCCATCTTGTTAAGACATCGGGTATATTACAAACTGCAGTTCCGCGTCTCCATTGCAAGATTCCATGTTCCCCTCAAACATCCAGACCCAAGTCTTCTAGCTGTTCTGGGTCCTTGCAGGTCAAGCCGAACTGTGCCAATTTCGCCTTGACATACAGTGATGACACAACATCTTCATTCACATAGATATCATCAATGTACACTTCTTTAACTGTCTCTTCTTGAGACAACACGGCACTGATAACGGTTTTCATCATTTGCGGGGCTATGTTTAGGCCAAAGCCCAGTCTGGTGAGACAGTATTTTCTGCCGGCAAACATCACTGTCTGAAATGGCCACAATGATACACTGACCCGCACTTGCAGATAGGCTTTTCTTAAATCCAACAGGGAAATATTAGAAATTAGTTAGGAAACATTCCTGCTGTCGCCATTCCCTCAACTTGCTGGCACAAACATCGGCATCAGCCATAAATGTGTCAACGTACTGGTTTAACTCCCGGAAATCCATCACTGGCCTAACCTTGGATTTACTCTGCTGCACAATCACCATCAATGGGATCAGACCCTTAGGAGAACCAAGTTTTTTATGAGGATAAGGAATCAACCAGCCATCATTAATCCATGCACGCAGCTCCTCTTTGTAAGCAGGTCGTATTTGGTTGGGTACATGGTATTCAGCTATGTTGTTTTGTAGCTTGACTGGTTCCCTGTCTGCCAGCTTTTCTGACGCTGGTCAAATTCAACACTGAAGTCAGTTTGGTCAATTTTTAGTGCTGCACACACAGGGGACACCGCCTTAAACTTCACAGTACCTGTTTGCATGAAGAGAACACCCCCTAAAGCTTTGATGGCATCATAGCCTAGCAGCAGGTCAAAGTTTAATGGCTTCTCGGGCAACACCAGCGCTTCAATATTGGCGAAGTTCCTAGTGTCACCGCCCCTATCCCATGACACGCACGCATTTCACCATTTATGGTGGTTACCTTGACGCTTCTCTTCTTCCGCATTTACTATTGTCCATGAACAGCCAGAATTGAGGCGGGCCGAACATGGTGTCTCGCCAACGCGGACTTGGATGATCGGCAGCACCTTGTTTAGATGTCGTTTGGGGATGAGATCGGCACCATCTTGTCCCCGGCCTATGTTTTTTCTGTTTATCTTTTAGTTCTTGGGTGGGGCTTCTCTGTCTTTTAGAAGGAGGAGGGGGCATTTCAGCATTTTTAATGGGCAAAGTATGATGAGGGGTATAGGAGGATCATTGTAAGGGCTTGGATCTCTACTGAGGGGAACTGATTTTGAAGGTGTTGAGAGAGGGGAATGATGTTTCTTAAGGGAAGGTGTGGACAGGGCAGAGGATGTTGAAGGAGTAGCATTTTGGGAAAGGGACTTTTTTGTTTTAACACTTTGATCTTTTCAGTTTTTCTGGGTCATATTTTTTCTGTTGGTCTTTTAAAGTCGAATGTGAGAACTGGGCATCGCCCTTAACGTTGATTGATGGAGTGGGGCTGTTTGATGACTTCTGTCCTTGGGGCTTTATATGATGGTTGTCCTGAATAGTCCTGCCCTTCACCACTCAGACTAGACAGGACTGCAAATGGTTGGCTAATATCTTCACCAAAATCTTTAACTCTGTGTTTAACATGGTTAAAGGGTGAAAGTTATCTAACCCATCCCCACCGTTCTTGTCCTTACACAGCAACTTGATTGCACCCCTGGTGAAGTGTTGAGGTATAGACCCCTGCTTCATCCACTTGTTGAAAATCAGTTCCAGGAAAGGAACAAAAACAGACAACTGCCTCAAGTAAACTTCTTAGGGAAGCCCATCTCGTCCCAGATATTTATCCAAGCCAACCTGTTTCAGTGCTTACCAGATTTCTGATTCTGTGATGGGACCCTCGCACACAGCCACTTCAGCTGCCTCAAGGCGGCTAAATAGGCGTTGAACTGAGCAGAGCTCAGACTGGGCTCCCTGGTGAAAAGTTCCTGAAAGTAATTGTGAAAGGCTTTGCATATGCCCATGTTTGTAGGCATGGTCCGCTTATCCAGCAATGTGATGCACACATATATGTCACCGAAACGTGCTCCAGTTTTCCTCTGCACACAATTCAGTGGCCATATTCATCACCTCAGATGACATTCTTTTTAACCTAGCCCTAACTACCAGAGCTTAATCCTTCTTGATAAGCAAGGAGTACAACTCTGCCTTAGCTAAGGCTATTTCCCCACTATTACGGGATTTAACTGCCCAATCAACTTTTTGTTCTAAAGCCATTTGCGCCGCTAATCTATCTAGATTGAGTCGATGACTAAAATCAGCAGCAAACATTCTAATTTTTTATTTTAATTTATCCTAACGGGTGTTCCCTACAACCTCCCCCGTCAATTCCCTCTGTATCATTAGTAGCAGCTGGTGCCAGAAATCCTGCTCAACAAATAATGAACAGTATTTACATTATGCGGGCCATTGTCCTCATCTTTGTCGCCATATTTGTCACAATGTTTCAGCCGTTGTACGCTCCGGCCTTCTTCAGGTGGTTGGAATTTTGAACTGAACCCTTTATTTCGATCCCTGGGGTAGACTGTTCTAGTTCCATGTGCCATGTTTAATGGATGTCAGTTATCAGTTATCTCCTGCTAATTTTCCCTCTGAAAGTTCTCCACTGCCTTAACCAGGTATTGAACTCACACTCTTTGGGTTTGTCACTGGATCTAACCAATGCCTTTATCCACTGTGCCATGTGTCCTCAAGGACAAACCCAAAGAGTGTGAGTTCAGATCCAGCATGATGTCGAAACTCCATCCCCCAGTCAGGCTATCACAGGAAACACCCAGAATTTCTCTGTACTGGGACAAGAAAGCCACCACGTGCTCCCCGATAACCTGAGGAGGGACCTCATATGCTGCTACATAGACCTTCACTTGTCTTTGAACTCTGTGCGGAGAATTAAATCCTTTGTGATTAGTTCTCTACTTGTTGCTTTTATACAGTCTTCAGCAGTGGATAATAGTATGTCCCACATGAAAAAGCCTGAAGTGGCTTAAACCCTAGGGACTCTTAGTGTTTTAACCACTGTGTCTTTCTTCAAATGACAATTTTGCACAAACACTTGTCAATGACAAAGACTGACACTATTCTTTTATCGATCTTTTTTAGTTTGATTGGATCCTCCAAGAGCCCACCTTCTACCACAAAGTTGTGTGTAACTCTTGGCATGCTCCAAGAACTCCACAATATCAATAATGCATTTAGGTGTAGACTTCCAACAACAGGGCGAATCCCCGGCCTCAGCAGTATCACTTGTCTTTTGGCCATTCTTGGCATCCATGTTCTTGTAAGATTTTTGGCCATTATTGGCCACCATAGACTTTTCCGTTGTATATTGTCCATTATCAGCCTCCATACTTTTTTGCGATTTTCTTTTTTCATGGCCATTCTCGTCCTGCATACCTTGGGATTTGGGTGGGGGGTAGGTTTGCCATTATTGGCCTTCAAACCTTCTTCTTGGCCACCAATGGCCTCCTCACAAGAAGAAGAATATTCCAAGGCCAGGTACTCCTCTAAATTGTCTTTGTCCGGCGGGTCTTTTTTGGGTTGAAAAGATGTTTCCTTACAGATCTCCTGAAGGACAACATTTCACTTTTCTTTTTTAAAATTAAGAAAAAAGGTACTTTTTTTTTCCTTCTTTTCCATTTTTAAAGGGAAGGAGAGAGGTGAAAAGGGGGGAAAATAGTTAATAAGTTCCACCTTATAGGCGAAACAAAAAATTCAAACATAAAATAAACAGATAAAAAACAGGTGACAGACAAAAAAAAAACAAATAAGCAAAAAAGAAAAACACAAGGCTCGCCCGAAAGCAAGTAAAAAAGGTACAAGAACAAGGAACAGATAAATAAATATGCACAAAGGTTTTGCAAAAATTAAATGAAGGATGAGAA
>OZ010595.1:40898942-40983942 GCA_963932145.1 Acanthosepion lycidas | reverse complement strand
CTTGCTCTTTACAAACTCTTAAGGCAAAGGTCTGCCATGTCTTCAGGTTAGTATTCCAGTTTATCATGATGACAAAAACAGCATGTCATTGATCTGCTTTCAGTTCTAGTTTTTTTATAAACACAAACATTCTATACATAAAGAAATAGTTTAATCATAAATGTTGTTTTAAAATCAGTGATAAATATTTAGAAAACAAATTTAATATTTCTCTTATTAAATCTTATAAAAGATAGATAAAATTATGTACAGTTAATTTGTATTATAGTTCAATCAAGAGAAGACTTGGTAGTATCTTTATTAAATATAAATGAAAATTTCCTTTTATATAAGCTTTGCATGTTCTAATGGTGGTGTTATTAATAACAAATGCATATTTAAATTATCTCTCAATTTCACATTCATTTTAAGAATTATATTGATTTTATATATTAAAGAATATTGAGCAACATTATATTTATTCCATTATTTCTCATTTTTAATAGCCATTAAATTTTTTTTTACACATTTCTACATAAAACAATCCAGCGATACACTGCATGTCTCATGAGCATTGTAAGGCATTTGAAAATATATGAATTTCTACAATGTTTGGGTGCCTTACAGTTTAACAAAAACAAATAAAATGGACTGCAATTCCATTTAAGATTCTCTGATCTAATACAACAAAATGAATAACAGCTAATGAAAAATGGATTGTTTATAACAGTTTACAAACTGTTCTGCGTTCAAAGAAGGTAATGTTGTGTATCTGGTAGGATTCAAAAGGCATTGTGTATTACAAGCATTTTTTTCTTTTTTTTTTGTTGCAAAATATGACTTTAAATTCAGACAAGTACCTGTTCCTAGTTGGAACCGTTAGAAGTAGTAATCAGTGAGAAGTGCATAAGCCAATCAGAAGAGTAACATCTTCCATCAATACCAAACTTCATGTCTATGGAAGAAATTGGTACAGCTTAGCTAGGATATCCTACTACAGTCACTGTGACACACTTGACCTTGCACTTTCAGATTACCACTTACTTCAATCCCTACAAAATTCTCTTAATAGGAAGAATTTAAATCACTCCTCCCTGATCTTTTAAACAAGTTTATCTCCAATTTAGGATTAGGTTTCTGATTCCTTCTAGTCTTTTCATTCTTTTTCACTCTCATTGGCCCTTTTCATCTTAGTGGCACTTTCACCTTGCTTGGGGTGAATTGATTTGATAAAAATCCTATAAAAACCCCTTAAACCAGTTGATCATCCACAAAGATGCCAAATTCTTGGAACATAGAATCATTAAGCTGTCTCAAAGATGGCAAAAGTCTAGTAGTGGAACAAAATGGCACATACATGGCTGAATAAATCTATGTACATATATCTAATGTCTTTGAAATTCACTTAGCACTATAAATTTGTTCCAACCCAATTTATAACATGTACCTCATTTTAATTAAAAAAAAGAATAAAATTCTAGTAACTATACAAGAAAAGGTAATCAGAAAATTTGAATAATCTTTTAAAATTTTTAATTTTTTTGACATAAATTTGTTCATTATTTTTAACTAATTCCAACAGTTACGATCTTTTTTATTTTAATGCATAATTGTATTTTAAATCTTAACTGAATTTGCTATAAAATTTGAGAATAATATTATTACCACTTGTCGATAGAACTTCCAAAGCAATTTAATATGTTTAAATATTATCTAACATTTTCTAACTTAAATTTTTAAAAAAACAATAAAATAAAGTTAATTTTCATGTAAAGTTCGCATTTAAAATGTTTTTTTTTATTATTTTTTTTTAATTTATTAATCAAACTCGTTTTCTTGGATTTAACAAAATTGAAGGAATTGTTTTATGTATTTACATAATCAATCCAATTCTTAGATTTATTAAACAATACATATCTCTCATTTTTTCATATCTTTGTATTTATACTTTCTCTTTCTTTCTACCGTGTATTCTAACTTAAACTTTTGCTTTTTATTCTCTTTTTTCTGTTCATTTCAGAAGTGATGACAGATTTGACATAGAATTTTTTATAGTATTTTTATTTTTGTATATTTTTTTCAATTATTAATTTCCTTGGATCAGTTTTCGCCTAAATTTCAAATTTGATTTTGCTATTCTTTTTTATTTTTTTTTTATTAGGTATTGGATTCGAACATTTCCATTTCATTTTGACCTTGACAAACGACTGAAGACTATTGTTGAAAGGTTTGGTCAAATACTTGAAACTGAAGGAAATACAAATTTTTCAGAACTTATTGATCTCTCAAAAGTGTAAGTATTACAATTTTGCTTCTCTTCCACCTCAACACATCCACCACTTTCATTCTAAGAGTTACAGAGTTAAACAGGGTAATCGGTGATATTAATCTGTCATTAAAAATAATCTTTTGTCATTTAAAATGTGAGTCAAATTTGGAATAATAAAAGTCAAATAAAAAAAAAATATTAAAAAATGAACAGGTTTCTTAAACCTGATTTACTTATTTTTTATGTTTGTTGATATTCCACTTCTTCAGTTAACTACAATGTATTTATACATTTAAAATAAATATAACTTGCAAGCAATTCCTTTAAACTAATATATTTTGTAGTAGATTCAGGGAAATACCTGATATGAATAACACAACGAAAATTGCAAAAATATTTTGTTATTTATATATGCTTGTATTTTACAATAAAAATGATCAGTATTTTCTAATGATGAAAGAACATGCCACTAAATAAATGAAACAAATTATTTCATATTTAGAAAAATATAGAATAATTTGTTTTATTTTTTTAAGTAATATTTAATTTAAAACAGGCTTTTTTCTAATATATGCTATAATTTATATTTGTTGGCAATAAAATTACCTAAAATGCATCAGCAAACTTGATCAGGTTATCAAGAAGGTATTGTGAATGAATGTGTCAAAAGTGGTTTGCTGGAGATGAACAATGCTCTTAGGTCATGTAAACTAGTTGAGGTTGATAAGCAATCAAGTCAGAACATTACTTGTAAGGGAAAATCAACATCATCAAAATATAAAATTCAATCATTTAATATTTAAATACTGGACATTATTCCTGTGTGTAATGAAATATAATGAAAATATTCTATTTTTGAAAGAAATTGTGATGAGCAATGCAATCTGAATATGTTACAAAATGGAATGCAATAGATTATGTGGCAAACAAATAAATCACCATTAAAGTTTTCATCCCCCAAAAGTGACACTGTATATAGTTGTGTTAGAAAGGAGTTCTCTTAGGAGCTTAATTCAATTATTTACTCCTGTTTTAATTGTAAGTCTGATAAGACAAATTGGCAACTCATCTTAAAACTGACCTCCACCCTGTTGTTAACTGGAGCAACAAATGGCTTGTAAATTTTAATGCCTCTGAAGCAAAACTGCTATCTCTTAGTCATCTTAAAGAACCATTTTTGCCTTTCATCATCATGGCTGATGCCAACTTCCAGGAAAGCAACTCATTGTGCTTTCTCAGTCTCATGTTTTCTACTGACATAAAGTGGAACAATTGAATCAAAACTGCTAGGTTCCATCTTGCATGTTTATAAGTTTATTCTTCCGGCACATAATATTGCTGCCACATCTGGTCTAGTTTTCCTAGAATTTTGAGATTCTTGATAAAATCCAAAAAAGAATCGACAATATTATCAGTCCTGACCTACCATCTCAGCTTCAGTCACTTTCCCAACATAAGTTTCCCTGTGCCTTTTCTATAAATATTTTCATGGTAATTGTTCTAACAGATTTCCTCTTTGATGCCTTAACTTGATGAATTTAAATACAGTACTAGATTGGCTGCTAGATCTCATCATTTTACAGTTGAAATAACTAAATGTAATCATGTTATGTTCTAATAGTTTCTTCTATTGTGTTTCTTGACTGTGGAACTCACTTCCAGCTTCCTACTTTCCTGTCATCTGCAGTCTTCAAAAATTTAAATGTAATGTCAATTACCAGCGCCTGTCATTTTAAATCCTATTCTTTTATTGTCTTTTCTCTTGACTCAATTTCTCAATTTCTATCACACTCAGTAACCTCTTATGACTTAATGGTTTTATTTTCATCTAATAAGAATGATCTTAAACAGAAAATCCTCCACCAAGTGTTTCAAGATAAACTTTTCCAAAATAGAAACTATGGTCTGAAATTGGAATGAAAGCAGTGATAGCACCTATCCTGAATACATCATATAGATTCAGTATGTAGATTTCGTAAATACTAAACACTTAAATCCCTTCAGATTATGGATCAGCAGAAAAAGGAATGAACAAAGTAAAAATAATAATTAGAAATCATAAAATGAGTTTAGAGAAGGTTCTGAGTAGATTTGAATCTGAAATAAACCAAGTAGAATTCATTAACATTTAGTAAAACTAGATCTTCCCCAACCCACACAATTACCTCCCAGGGGTGTAGTTTGACAAGATTTATGGTCTGGAATTTCCCAAAATCCAAATCAGAATTTTTGCTGTGTTTATTGAAAATACTATCAAACACATTATAGCTTACCAAGTCCAAGGTAGGGTTTTTTGGAATGAAGCATTTTACAAGTGGCATCTGGTGTTTAAACAAAGAAAAGTCATGATATCTTATTGAAAAACAAAAAATAAAACAGTTCCAGAAATTTGTAAAATTTTTATATAAACCAGTCAGAGATACAGAGAGAGGAACCAAATGACAAGATAGGTGAAGTCCAGTTTTAATCCTCCTCCTCCTCCTCCTGCTCTTCCTCTGGTTACTGCTCTGGCATTTCTTTATTTCTTGAATTATTACTAGAATAATTGTTTTCTTGATGACAGACAGTCAACCAGGCTAAAATAAAACTCACCACCAAGTTATGACACAAAGAATATGTTTTTGGTAGTGCTGGAACCAGGAACAACAGATTAAGAAACAAAAGTAAAATGAGCAACAGCAGCACCAAACCTGTTCAGAAATATCTAAACTGTCAGCTGTATCCAACCACTTTCTTAAATCAATGGTTAAAAATGGCTTTGAACAAGTGTAGCCTATGTGTTTTGGTGAGGACAACACTTTTTCAAACCTTATGGACTGGTTCTCAAAGAAAGAACTCTACTAGATAACAGAAACCACATCACTTGAGGACTTTCAACAAGAACAGCAACTAAAATTAATAGTACATGTAACTTGAAGAGAAAATATCAAGAACTTGATATTCCACACTACTTCAAATAAAAGTTTTTAAAAAAAAAACTATTTTCCTGAAAAATTGTTTTAAGAGAAAAATTTTGTAACTCTTCCTAAGATTCTACAATATTGGGATTGACGGCAAAGTCTAGTGTGTGTGTGTGTGTGTTTGGGAATTCTAATTGACAATGCTAAAGAAATGTTTACTCTTCATTAATTCCCCTGTCAGTTAACTCTTCTTCAATTCTTCTGTAATAACCTGCCAATCAAGTCTCACTCAATTCATCTGTTCTGCATGTACCTACATACTGGCCCCGGGAATTCGAGGACTGTCTTACAAACAACTCCAGACCACTTCAAATCAATTTGTTGTTGGGCCTGTTCTCTGACTGTGACCTTCCTTGTTGGGCCATTTTTCTATCTTTACTTCAGGCTTGGAATTGCAGGTGTGCTCTTAGAGCAATCCTGGGCCTTTCTGAGCCACGATATCCAACTACCACAACACCTTGTTGGATGAATTCCTCTCTGGCTGTCATACTGGGGCCTTGCTGTTTACATAGACAACTCCCTCTTTGACATTGATATATCTAAATCTTAGGAGACCTTGTTAAAAAAAAAACCATATGGTACCACTTTTGTTTACCTTAGAATCTGCCAATGTATCTTTCTGTAAAAAAATTTTGTTCCTGGGTGGTCAACATAAACAAATTCTTACATGAATCAGATGTTTTAATTTTTTGGCCAGAATAATTTGTAAAAATACACACATTCTGAACAGATAGCATAGTGTAAACAAACTACCAAATTTTAATTTCTCAGGACCTAAGAAATTCGAACAACACATTAATCATGTCTTCTTATTGACAGGAAGTGGATAGGGTTGGGAACCTTGGTTTTGCTCAGTTTTACTGAATTTTATCTAGTTTTCTGGGTTTGATTCTCATTCAAAATGTTTTTAAATTCATTTATTTTAAAACATAATTTTTAGTGTTTCATTTTTAATTTTCTTATCAACCATTCAACCTGCTATCCTAAGAATTTTAATAATTATTATCCAATTAGTAGTTCCTCCAAATCAACATCCTGTAATTTCATACAGATAAAGATTTAAACAGGGTCAGTATCCTTTTACAATTTTATAAATTTCAACTGACATTAGTACAAGCTGCTCAGTCAATGATTGCTGAATGTTTCAACATACGGAAACAGCTAATATTACCATTACCATTAATAAATCAGATAAGCATTGTTGATCATTCAGTACTTTCTGGGAAAGCTGATGATAAAATATGACAGATTTTCAAAATGAGCTCATTTATTTCAATCAGGAAGTGGGAGCACTGAGAGTCAATAATTAATGAATGTTGATGTCAATCAGGAATACAGCCCAAACTTAGGCATATCACTTTCAGATTTTCATGCAGGCATTTTGCCTATGTGTATTACTACTAACTGACTTTTGAGGTACAAATCAAACTTCTCTACCATTTACAAGAATCAATGCCTGTTTGAAGATGCCAGTCTTACTCAGACAGTATAAAATCCAAATCTTAATGCATTCCACCTCACAAGCAGTGAAATCTGTAGAGTAAAATTTATCATATTATATTTGATTACATAGCATAATTATCTGAAAATATTATTGTATATTGTTGTTCATTAGCAAATTTGATCAGTTTAATAACGTCAAATTAGCATTTGATCTAAAAACTGAACTACAGTCTATTGTTAACTGGAGCAAGGAATGGTATGTTAATTTTCATGCCTCCAAAATTAAACTTTCGGTTAAACTCTCTATTAATTATCTGAGAGACTCCTTTCTACCTCCTATCAGCATGCCTGATGCTAACCACTAGGAGAGTGACTCATTGTGCCTTTGGTCTAAAATTCTCAGCTAGCTTGAAGTGGATAGATTATATTGGATCCATTGATGGGTCTGCTGCAAAGAAAGCTAGTTCACTGTCATGCTAGACAATTTTTCTCTTCAGAATCTTATCTTATAAATTTCTAAGTCAACCATATGATCCAGTGCTCCTGTTATATGTTTAGAGATTCTTGATAAAATCCAAAGAAGAATCAGCAATATTATTGTTCCTGACATGGTGTTTCAGCTTCAGTCACTTTCCCATTGCCATAATTTAGCTTCTCTGTCCCTTTTCTATAAATACTTTCATGGTAATTGTTCAAATGAACTCTTTGCTATGGTACCTAGACTTTATGAATTCAAGTACAGTACTAGACTAGTGGCAAGGTCTCATCAATTCACAGTTGAATTGGCTAGATATAACCATAACAGTTTCTTTTTTTGCACTTTTCACTTGTAGAATTTTCTTCCAGCTCCATGCTTTCCAGTCAACTTTGACCTTTAAAAATTTAAATGCAGTGTTAATTTTTTTTCTCCTGTCTTCTTGATCACTATTGTTCTCATTTCTTAATCAAAAAGCTGATGCACTGACAAAGGAGACAACAAATGATAATAACAAACATTAGAATCCTCTATATAGATTACAAAAATAAGATTATGCAACACATTAAACATAGATGGCAAACAATTTGGGATATGTTTCCAACAAACTGCATAAACATCAGTCGATAGTCATGCTGGAAAATAGAAAACCATTACCTGATCGAAGACTGGACATAGTGCTAAGCAGAGCCCAAATTGGACATACATATCTTACACAAAGCAGAAACTGCACCTCATTGCATCTCCTGTGATCAGTTGCTCACTGTTAAGCACATCCTAATAGACTGTAAAAAGTACAAGAAAATGTGCAACAAATACTATGATGTACAAAACTTTACTATGCTTTTCAAAAATGTACCTTCTCAAATAATATTCTATCTAAAAGAAATAAACCACTTCTAACACTTATAGAAGAAAACCCAAAATACAACTACATAACCCCAAAATGTCTCAACATAAAAAGGAAGTTTTCCCAAACTACAATATACTTCCAAATGTCAGAATTTTTCTAAAAATCTTCTACAACTGTTCCTTCAATGACTGTTCTACAAAACACCTTATTTGGTATGAAACGACCTACAAGGTTGTTTTGCTGTAAAACATAAATCCAATCCAATCCATTTTTGCTCTTTAATAATGTTTCTTTTCTGCTTTTTCCTATCCTTTTGCAATCAGTACCCGTTTGTATCTTAGTGGCTTTACTGCCTTGCATGGGGTGAAATGATTAAAAAATGTTATTAAATGATATTCAAAGGGGAATAGGGGTAGCTGGAGATAAACATTACACAAATCTGTTATAAAGAAAATATTTTTGATTTACTACATGTATGGTTAAAATTTTCTGTATTCACTGCTATATAGGAGATTAAACATTACATAGTAGTCCAGCACTTTGTTTTTGTTTTCATTCCTTTAAATAATGTGTTCATTTTTCTGAAAAGCATACCTATTCCTATGTACCACTAGATTTCTGTCTTATACTTTCTATCATCTGTTATTATACTACTTACAAAATTGATTTTCTGCACTTGCTTGGTTGTCTACATCATATATACAGAACTAGTACCTTGGGATGTCTCTTTTTTTGACAAACAATGGCTATTTATTTCTGGTGCTTTGATTAACATGCTTCTCCATTAGTTCTTTCAGTTTATCTTCTGAATTTGCTATCAATGCAATGGTGTCTGCATAATGTCTGTTGTTAAGATTACACTGACTATAATAAATCTTGATAAGTATTCTAATGCTCTTGCTGTACATGTAAATCTGGTGAAAAAACACATTTTTATTGCACTTTTGTCAATTTTGTTTTTGTTCACATATAAGTTATTTGTTCCAGTAGGTAATCCATGTATCCTATGTAGATCAGTATTTTCTGTTATTTCAAGAAGTTCTTTATGTCATACTTGCTGCCTTTTTGTAAGCTATGAAATACAAGTATAGATATTTCTACATTTCTTTTGCTTGTTATAACAGCATTTTGATCATAAAGATTTAATTTTTGTTCCATTGTCTTAAACAAAACCATATTCTGATCTAATTCTGCAACAGGCTCCATTCATTAGAATCCTAATTATTAATTTTTTTCTATGATTGATCACTATGTTCTATAGAGTTCACACTCATTTAGATTTGGTCACTTTGGTAACACTATGGAAATTGGTCTACTTAGGTCCCCCCAATATTTTGCTACTGTCATATTTTATTTATCACTTTGGTATCCTTATGACTCCGCAAATCATCTATGGCTGCTATGATAATCTTATCAGGTCATGCTACTTTGTTATTCATCAACTAAACCAGTGCCCTATCCTTACCTCAAATTATTACATATGGTTCTATACCAGTATTTTTGGTTTCTCGCCTATGTTTTCATGGAATATCCTCATTCCATATTTTCTTTTTTCCAATTTTGGTTGTTCCCTCACTGAATTTTATACATCCGGATAAAGATTATATTTCTATGCTCTGTTAATTCTTTGATATTCTTGTGCATACCAACTGCACCTATGTCCTTCAGTTTTTTTAGTATTTGTACATTTCCCTTTTTTGCTTGCTTGTACTTGATTCTGATTTTGTTTAGTCATATATACTCTGCTGTCTCTATCAATCTGGTTTTGACATATTGAAGGCAAGAGAAGCAGGGCAAAAACAGTGAATAACCTACTTGACAAGTTTAAATGAATGGATGGCAGAACATAGACAATGAAGCAAGTTACTTAGAGCAACAATAGACAAGAACTTCTGCAGAGCCATAATCATCCACATCGTGAAAGGACATGACATATAAAAGAAGATATTTTGTATTAACAAGTATCAAATTTCCACTTAACAAAATTTTGTAATTTGTTATGTTTTTGAGATAGTTCAGAGTTGACATATTGGGCTACTTTTGAAATCCCACTGTTATTTTGAATTTTGCCGCTTACAATTTTTTGGCTACTTTTAAAATATTAATAAGAAAGTTAATTCAAAATTTAATAGCCCTGAATTTTCAAATGTAGCCTAATTTTCTATTTGTAGTTTTCTCTGATAACTCTAGTCTTGCATTAAGTCCTGAAAAAATAGGATAGACTCAAGTTTAGGAAAGAGCCTACACATGGACCAGCTTTAATAAGATAAGATTATCATACCAGCCATAGATGATTTGGGGAATCATAAGGTTCCCAAAGTGATAAATGAAATATTTGACAAGTATGAGAAGAAAGAAAGAGAGAAAGGTGTTAGGGAGAAAAGGGAGCAAGAATTATGTTAATATTGAATAGGGAACTGTAATACAAAAGGAGTATACATTAAGCAATAATCTAACATCTCTCCTTCTGTAAATACAGACTAAGGTCTTCACATAATATTTCAAGTACACTGGCTGTCGTATCCCTCATCCAGTACATGTGTGAATCCTGTTAAGAGATTCGCATTTCTTTAGTTCAGTTGCACTGGTGCCATCGCTCACAACAGCTGAAGAGGTGGTGGAGTTCTTTGTGCTTTTGCCACATCATGTGGTAAACTAATAGTATTAGTAGGGGGTTTGTGGTGGTTGACCATTTGTTGTGTGTTCTACTGGTTCTAATGATTTTTGTAGGTGATATCTGTTTTGTCAATAGGTTCCACTTGAGGTCTGGACTTCATATGAACACTCATTCAGTCGATAATTTATGATGCCTTTCTCCCACATTTAATCACTGCAGGCACATTCTTACAACATTACCTTCACCCAACACAGGTAAATTACATGTGTGACAATCATAATATTTAGTCTGAATCTTTTGCTTGTGTTCTAGTAAAGTCTTATTACTTGGCTCAAGGCTGACCATTCTAAATTTTAGTAAATTGCTTCCCATTCTTTGGGTTGGGGTGTTTCTGAAGTCAAGCAGTACCAGAAAGTGGTCAATGTGATTGTCCTTGTTTTAACTGCAGATTCAGCTTCACCATTTGCTTGTTGATTTGTGGGGCTCAGCATGAGATGTTTGAAGTACCATTTCTTTAAAGAAGTTCTTAAATGATAAAGATATAAACCGGAGTCCTACATAAGAAATCAACTTACATAGAATCCCATATCTTACAAAATGTACCTTCAATTTGCAGATGACACTTGAGGTACTAGTGTCTTCAAGTCAATCTATTTCCCAGAAGTTTGAAAAGTAATCGACACTTACAAGGTATTTGATGCTGTCAAACCATCTGCCATGTATGATTAGGTATAGTGTATGACATTAGGTGTCTCTTTAGGCTATTCTGTTATGAACTTGCAGCAAGTTTCATATGTATAAATGTACTTGCATATGTCTGATGACATGCTTGGCCAGAAAACATTCTTTGGCCCATCATAGACATCATTACCTATGTGTGATGGGTGAAGTGAACATTTAATGTCACTTTTCAAGCTGACAGGAATGAGTACATTGTCATCTTTAAATAAAGACCATCTTGAGTGGACATGGCATCACATAAATAAAAATATGGGTGTAGCATAGCTGAAAGATTTGCTTTATCAGATGTAATATGGTTTTCTTCAGCTGGTCATATACTTTGTCCTGGTCTGTGAATCTGCATAAGGCTTTTGTCACTCATTGGAAGGAAGCTAATTATATTCACATGTTCAAACTCTGACAGTTCTTCTTATCTGTCAAATATGTCTGTGATATACATGTGCTTTCTCTGGACATATACTACATCAATGTTGTATTTTGGGTAAAGTAGTAACATTTCTTGTAAACACTTTGGTGTTTTGATTTCACAAGGAGTTTCTTCACTATGGTTATTTAGTATTAAAAAGTGGATTGTGGTCTGTCCTAGCATATCTATACTGGTAAACTTTCTCCACTGAGAATACTATTGCAAGCATTTCTTTCTCAATTTATGCATATCTCTGCTATGTGAAAGCAGTGGGTCTTGCTTGCAATATGCCACAGACTTTCCTTGCTGTAATAGGGCTGCACTAAGCTCTTCTGAGCTTGCATCACACTGAATTATGTGTGTTTCACTCTGGTCATAGAAACTGAATGCTGTTGCTTTTATCACACGATCCTTCATTTCTGCAAATGCTGCATGAGACCATGTCTATGAAGCATCTTTAGATTGGCTTCATGACAGAGTATAGTTATGGCAGAAATCTTGCCAGGTAATTTACAGTTCCACAAAGTTACTATACTCCTTCCACTGAAGTGGGTAGTTGCAACTTGGTGACTGCATCAATTTTAGCAGGGTCTTATAGTAGGTCATCATGAGTTACAAGGTGCCCCATGAATCTGACTGTTGATTCCTACAATTGAACATTTTCTTTGTTCAGCTTGATTCTCTCCTCACAGCATTGTTGCAGTAGCAATTTCAGGTTTAAATTATGGTTTGCTGATGCTTGCAAGTTTGTCTCCTGAACCAAACACGATGCTATCATCAGCAACATATACAATTCCTTTCTGGCTATCAAGAGCAAGATGGAGACGTTTCTGAAATATTTTGGAGCAAAAATGTTACAAAGAGGAGTCCGAGTCACCAATATCAACCGGAACCTGTTTGAAATGTAGTGAGGTAACTGAATTCAATGTCCAATACTATGTGCCATTAAGCAGATGACACATCTAACTTGGTTGGTAACTGGTACTGTTCACACTTCAGGGGTTTGGGATCAATCCAGATATGGATGTCACCAGATCTCTTTGTTGCAATGATCATTCTGCTAGGTACATCGACAGGAGTGATAATCTTGAGTTCCTCCAGCTGTTTTAATTCCTTTTTAACCTGAGGAATGATGGATACTGGCATGCATCCTGGTGTGGCAGTATGCAGTGTGACAGTTTCATCAATTTGCAAATGTATCTGCCCAGATAATGATCCCAGCTCTATTTATAATTATCCCAACTATTGAAAACCCACATCTGTTAATAGGTGTTTGCACTCTGGTAACTAACATTAGCAATGTTATTATAGTACAGAGGTTATCAGATTTTTTTTTGTATATGTTGTTTTCAGTTGCTCCTAGTCAGGAAAGTGATTAAGTGTATGGGTGTTGTCAGTAGGGCCAGGGGTTGACTGATTTCGTAAGTTGTTTAACTGAGGTCAAAGTTGAGGTCAGAGGATTTGTTCAGAGTGAATTGCCCATTGGTTGAGCTTGACGCACAAGGTTGATCAAGCTGAATGGTGATAGTGACAGCTCGCTTTTTTTTTTCTTTTTTTTTTTTTAAGGATGAAATTGACACCTGTTCCTGGTGAGGTGGGTTGATGGATAGGTCAGTTGATGTCACAGTGGTGAGTTGATTCATAGTAAGGCATGTTGGTTGTCATTGTTAAAGTGGTGATGACAAGAGAGGCTTGGAGTAGATAGTTACGGTTGATTCTTTTAAGCAAATCTGGCAGTCCACAAGGTCATTTTTTTGGGCAGGAATATTTGTGATTGGCTATTGTATTATTTTTGTTTTCTTTTGATTGGCTATTGTATTATTTTGTTTTGTAGACTGGATGTGATGTGCAGAGACTATGTGCAGAAAACAACTTTTTTATTTTGTGTTTTGTTTTCTTAGCATTTACATCCAGCTGACACATAAACTGACTCAAAAGGAGATCTATTATTATTGTAGTGGAGTATAATATTATTTTGGTTGACTTGTTTGGTCACAATACTGTAGTTATTCCACATCTGTTTCCCAAGCTTCCATCCTTCAGAAGCATTTGTCTTAGTGTCTAGCTTGCCTGGAAGTAATATATTTAACTGGCATACTTCTGCTATTTTCACACACGTGGTTACTGCTCACTGTGTTATTGTCACTCTAAATGCTGAACACCACTGAAACAGGTGACGTTAGACTACCTTTTTATCGATATCAATCCTCATTTGCTTGACTTACTTCCTCACTGTTAACATATTACATTACATCACAGAAAAATAGGACAGACTCAAGTTTAAGAAGGAGGCAATACAACATGGACTGGCTTTTGCCTGATCCATTGCTGATGTCCTAACTACCATCACTCACAGAATCAGTGAGGCTCTTGATGACAAACATACCTCAAGGACCATAGCATTAGATATCACAAAAGCCTTTGACAAGATGTAGCACAAAGGTTTACTACACCATCTCTCCAGTTATGGAATCACTGAAAGGGTCTTCTCAATCATAAAGTCCTTCCTAACAGGTAGGTCCCTAAAGGTAATTATTAATGGACAGTTCTCCGGAGCCGTAGCAGTCAACGCAGGTGTTCTCAAGGGGTCACTCCTCGGACCAACTCTCTTTGTGGTTTACATAAATGACATACCTAAGAATATACTTAGATCATTTGTAAACATCTATACCAATGATACAACTATATATGGGCGCACATCTTAAACTCTTGATTTTCAGATACTGGTGACTGATCTCTTCTGATCTTGCACAAACTACCCACTGGGATAAAAAATGGCTGGTTACATTCAATGCCTTGAAGACCAAGCTATTTACATCGCTGATCTGACCCCGAACTATTACCAATCAGGATGAACAGATGTCCACTCAGGGAGACACCATACCTTGAAAGACTATTGGGCCTCAAACTTGCACCTAACCTAAAGTGGAACTCGTACATACAACCCATTGTTAAGGATGCAGGTAAAATGGCTATCTCTCTGCATTGCTCCAGTAAATACTTGACTCCTCCTGCTATCCTCTACCTGTTACAAGAGTCAAAAATGGAGTACTGTTGTCATATTTGGGCGGGAGCAGCCGAGACTGCCCTCTCCAGCCTTGATAGTCCAAAAGCGTCTCTGAACCCTTGTGAGAGACAAATTATTCTCTCCCTTCCAACCACAGGGAGGAGGTCGTAAACCACTCACTGCTCTACTGCTACTTCACCAGAAAGTGCTCAGATGAACTACATTCCCTGGCCTTACCAAGTCAAACTTTTATGGCTAGGACTTGCCATGCTAATTACATAGCAAACCACACACATTCCCTCTGTATTCCACCAGTGAGAATTAAGTTCCACTCAAACAGCTTCTTCCCCACAAACTACTGTCTTGTGGAACAGACTCCCAACAGGATGTTTCCCTGATCACAATAATTTTAACCTATTCAAGGCTAGGGTTAACCGTTATCTTTCAATCTTATGCACACAAATGGCTTCCTAATGTAACCCTCTACCTCATGTGGCCTCCCAGGCCTTGTAAAGTTTGAACCTTACTTTAAGTACAAGAAGGAAGAGAGAGGGAGAAAGAGGCGAGAGAAAAAGGATGTATATAGGAGTGAGAATTGCATTCTTTAACATTAACTAGGGAGCATATATTAAGCAGTGATACAAATGCAGTATACATTAAACAATAATGTAACAAAAAAGGATTCTTCTACAAATGTCTACACTGAATTTGTGTCTATTAAACACTTTGAAAGAATATCTCTTTGAAGTATGCTGTGTTACCTTTATTGCTATTGCAGTAGTGACAAGTATTTCTAGTTTGTCATCTACATTCATTAAAGTTAATGTTTTAGTTGCACCGTTTCTTGTGGGAGTTTTTTGTCACTTTTACAGCTATGAAAAGCATTTGCCCTATATGCAACTTCCTTTTTTTTTATTTTTCAAGTTGCATTCTTGGCTGACTCAATCAAAAGAATGGCATATCAACTTTATCAGTTATTTGATGTAAAAAACGTTAGTTTTTGTTTTTTTCAATATATGACTTGAAAACAATCCTTTTTATTGTGGATTCCATCACTCCTGTTATGTCTTTTGTGAAGAAATTTATTGAGAAATATGTTTTTGCTTTCCAAAAAAGTAACAATGTTTTGTTTTATACTTGTGGTAATTCAGGTTGAATGAATTTGTGTTACTTCTTTTTATAGTAAAAATACCAGCAATACATTTTTATAAAAAATTACCAACAATACATTTTTGTAGTGAAGTTATCAATAATGCAGTTTTCTAAACAAAAAAAAAAAAATTATCAACAATACATTTTTATAGCAAAATGACAATCAATACATTTTTATACCAAAATTGAAGACGTGACATACATTGTTGAAAAAAAGACTTTAAAAATATGTTTGTTATGATTGATCTCATTTCTTGTAGGGAGAAACAAGTTTTCGCTCCTTATTTGATTTTTGTAAAATTATTTGGTAAAAACAAATATAGCTTAATTTAATCATCAAATAATGTCATTCTCTTGAGTTAGTTATAAAGTTTGAATTTTGATATTTAGATTACGGCATTAAATAAACCACATAGATCGATATGCTGTTATACCAAAACAATCAAATCTAAACATATAACACCTATAGAGTGGATAATCTACTAACTATATATCTATAAAACATAGGTTTACCCTGAAAGTATAAAATTATGTATAACATATATATAGTTGAAGGCATAAATTGCATTCAAAATATTTAGATTTCAGTATTAAATAACTCATGTTGATATGTCGCTAAACAAAAACAACCATACCAAATCAATGTCACAGTAATATCGGTTATAGAGATTTTGGAGATTGCTAATAGTGATTTCAAATCTCCTTGGCTAATTCAAGCATTAGTCAAACTTGCAACAACTGCATCATTTACAAGCATTTCTTTGTGTACTCATTTCTGCAGCAGGTATTTTATATATTATGAATAGATTGTTAATGAATTAATTTCCATTTTTTTCATTTCATTAAAAAATGCTGATTAATGAAGACACTTTAATAAAATTATCCTGACATCCAAGTATTTATTTCAAAATTTGCACATCTTGCATTATATGTACATTTGGCCTATGATATGAGAATATGGTTTCAAGTTGACTATCTTCTGGAATGTTTCCCTTCATGATATATATTTTCAGCATGTTTTTCTACTCTTTATATTCTTCTTTGGTTTTAAGACATGGCCTGGAAGATTTTGGTATCCATCAAAAACTTGTCTTGCTGTGTCAGATTAAACCCACAATTAATGAGAGAAAATATTAAAAATCAATTTAAAATAACTGTTTTAGAATTAATGCACCAAGTGTTCCCTACACACAAATGTAGCAATACCCAAACATTTATAACACTCTGAATTATGACCTCCTGTAGTTGTAACCAGAAATTGTAATAATGCTTAACAGTGATCAATTAAGATATAGGTTTCATTACATTCCACTTTTAAAATTTTGAAATACTTTGAGGATGAAGAAACAGGAACAAGGTTACTTTGTTATTCACTTAATAGCTTTTTGTACAAAATATAAACAAAATGTGATGGTTTTCTAGATGTCATTTTCATTTGTTTTGTCAAGTTAAATTACTAACCTTATGTGTATATATGCATCTGACATTTGACAAATGATTTACATTTAAATGTCATTTACTGGGGATAGGCTAAAAGTAAAATCTGTGAAATTACAAATTAACACAGAGATATTTGAATTAATAAAACATTATCCCAACCAAATAGAATACATACAGAACTTCTATTAACTGTCACAGAAATTAGTTTCTTTTTAAATCTGCTCATTTATGAATTGTTGAATGTTGTTGGTGTAACAGAATAGTCTAAAAGCTGCAGTCAGAATAGAAATAAAATAATCTGTCTTCAACTCCACTAGGATTTGAAAACAGAGTTAATCATAATCTGAATGTCTCAGTAGAATTCAATACTACATGTCAAAAAAGCTCTTTCCAGGTTTTTTTTTTTTTTTTTTTTTTTTAGGAAGAACAGATGATCAAAAGGGGATTGTTTATGAAGTTTGTTGACTACTTCTGAGTTCTCAAGAGGAAGGTACTTTCTAGGTGTCCAAGATAAAAAAATTTTAATAAAAATTAAACATAAAATTGTATGTTAATAAAGAAACAAGAAACTCAAGACAATTTTAATTACAAACTGTAACTTACACAAAAAACAAAGCAATTCTGTCCTTAGACTAAAAATGTAATGCATTTAGAAATCAAAAATTGATGCTTAATAAGACATAATTTAATGAGACACTTGATTCTGCTTATACACTGCGTGCCAAATTATTATTGAGATATCTTTTATTCTAATATTTCAAAAACTGTCCAATCAATTCACACAAAATTTTTACACACTGTTGGCAACACTGACCTGCGCAATCACTGAAATTTTTGACCTGATCTGCACAATGTGAACAAACTGGCGCCATATTTGTTATCAGCATGGTGATTTGAGTGTGCCAAATTATTAAAAAAGTGTAAGAATTTAGTAAAAAGATGGGCCATAAAAGCAGTTTAAGTAATGCTAAAAAGAAAACTAACACCTCAGAACTCTCAAAAGGTAAATCTACCCTAGAAATTTCTAAAATGATAGGGAGGTGTCAACAAACAGCGAAAATTTCACCGCCGACCCTACACAAGTACACAAAACGGCAGATAATGGCAAGCCAAGGGTTATTTCACGTTGTCTCATGTCATGACTTAAACGAGGGGCCACAAAGAACCCTGGACTTACCAGCCAAGAGCTTTTCAGTCGCATTGGGGATCCTACTGTGTCTAAAAGTACTCAGTGTAGGTATCTGAGAGCAATATCAACAACAGTGAAACCTGTATCGAAGCCTCCGTTGACGAGAAATCACATTCAAAATCACTTGAAATGGGCTGAGGACAATATGAAGATTGACTTCTCTAAAGTTTTGTTCACAGACAAAACTCGAGCAACACTTGATGGGCCAGATAAATGGTGCAAAGGCTGGGTAATGAACAGACAGAATCGCCATCAGCATTTGAGACACCAACAAGGCAGTGGCATAATGATCTGGGGTGGTATTATTGGAAAAACATTAGTGGGCCCATGGAGAGTACATAGCATTTATGAAGGAGCATCTTGAACCGTGGATAAAAAGGCAAAGAGTTGCCTTCAGAAGGGCCATTGTTTTTATGCAAGATAATGCTCCCTCACATGCTGCTCACAAGACTACTGAATATTTGAAGCAGTTAGACTTCGATGGACCTCGAAATATGAAGTGGCCAGCAAATTCTCCGGATTTGAACCCAATCGAAAACCTTTGGAGTATCATGATGCGAAGACTGTATGCCAACGGATGACAATTCAGGAGCAATGCTGAGTTGTGGGAAGCAATTCTTGACATATCTCGTGGCATTACAGCAGATGACATCCTACAATTAACAAATTCTATGGATCGTCGACTTCTTCAAGTAATTTCAAAACAGGGAAAGCACATTCCCTATTAATTTGTTTAAAACTGTGCCCTTGTTTGTATCTGTTATTATTTGTTTGATTATCTTATTTATTAGCTTCTTTTGATCATAAACATTCATGTGCAACATTAATAAATGTTTTGTGTGCTCAATTCTGGGATTTTTACTAAACCTTTCTAATAATTTGGCATGCTCAAATCACCATGCTGATAACAAATATGGCGCCAGTTTGTTTACATTGTGCAGATCAGGTCGAAAATTTCAGTGATTGCGCAGATCAGTGTTGCCAACATTGTGTGAAAATTTTGTGTGAATTGATTGGACAGTTTTTGAAATATTAGAAAAAAAAGATATCTCGATAATAATTTGGCATGCTGTGTATGTACTTGAAAATAATGATTTTTGCATTATTTTATATTTTCTGCTTGGCAATACATATTTCATGTAGAAGTCAACAGTGGATTCAGAATTAAATTTTGCTTTCAATAAGTCGTCACATTGTAAGTCAGTTAACTCCAACTGTTATTCTTCTGCCACTTGCTCTGCATCCATTTCATAAGGAGTACCAAATAATTTAAATAAATTTTCATATTTCTGAAAGTCATCAAAACAGGAAGAAAATTCTTGTATCAAATCCTTAATAGAGCTCACAAAAATGTCTGGTATTATATCTCTCTTGTGATTTGGAAATTTGAAAATGAGCAGAGTTTCATTTCCCACAGTTGAAGTTTTCTTGTAAAAGTGGTAATTTGACCAAACATGTCAAATACAAGTTTATTCTTTCCTTGAAGCTGAAGATTCAAATTGTTCATGTGGGTTATGTCCACTAAAAAAGCCAATTTGGCAATCCATACTGGATCTTTAAAATCATCTCTAGAAACATAGAAATCTCTTCTCTCAATGCATATAATTGTTCCAGCATTTGTAAAATATGTAAGGTTGCCATATTCTGCTTCAATGTCTTTTAGAAATTGTTGAAACTGGCAGTGATTTAGTCCTTTTGCCAGTAATTCCACTAAATTCACTGTTTAGACGACCACTTCCATAACATCCTTAAAATTAAGTGACTTACCACATAATGCATCCTGATGGATAATGCAATGAAGTTTGATTAGTTTTTTATCAATACCTACGTGTTCATGGAGCAATGTAACAAAGCCCTTATTCTGTCCAACCATTACTGGTGCTCTATCAGTGGTTACTCCAACAAGATTTGATAAATCAAGATTCATTTCTGTACTGTTATACTTTCAAAAATGTCTTCTCCAGTGCAAGTATCCTTCATAGGAATTAATTATACAAATTCTTCCACAATATCAACTGTTGGTGTTACGCTCCTCATAAAAACTGCCAAGTTGATCAGTATCCTTAATACCTGTGGATTTATTGATAGAAATGCCATTATATTCCAGATTAGTTAAAATGCCCTCCAGGCCACTGCTGCCAATTCTTTGATTTGCCTTGTTACTTTTCTTGCTGATAAACTGATTGCAGAAAATACTTCTTTTTTTCTGGATGGACAACATCCACTACTTTCAACAATAATTCTTTGAAGAATTCTCCATCAATAAAAGGTTTCATCCTTTCTGCACTTGGTTTTGATAGCTTATACCTAGCACAAGTATTTCAGTCATTTTCTTCAACTTTTCTAGTGACTGCTTTATTAAACTATTTCTCATCTTCTTTTGCTTTTCCACTGAAGTTGTTGTAATGATTATGATGAGTTTTATAGTGCCAGCAATAGTCTCTTGACAAATTAAACAGACATATCTTTCAAAGTGCTCAATGAAAAAATAGCTCAGTGTCCAAGCATCATTAAAAGTTCTGCACTCCAGATCTACTTTTCCCTTCATGGATTTGTTCTGCTTGTTTTCACTCAGACAAAAAGATTTCTGCAACCAAAAGTAAATGAAAATGCAAAGATAGCAATGTGATAAAATATGTTGGTGTGATTTTTTTTCTTTTTTACACATAAAAGTAATGTTTGTCATACAGACATACACCCACAACGATGCGTAAAAGACCAAAGTTGTATGACATCAGTGGAGGGATTTTCCCACTGAAGAAAAACATGAGGAAGTTATGAAAAAAGGTACTGCTGTAACTGCGCACAAATGCCATTCAGTATTTAACAAAATGAGAAAATTGCCCTACTATAAGAAAAACTCTTGCTAATTTTAAAGTTTAGTTACCTTTAGTACCTGCAACAGAAGCTTGTTTAATGGTCAGTCATCAGTGCTGACAAATTTCTTTTGTGTTCCTCACAATGCCAGTGTATGGCAAGCCATTGATTGACTAATGATTCACTAATAATTCACTAATTTTCACACAAGCCTGGGAACCGGATTAAATTCACAGGCGGGTACGATATGACCGCGGTCCTGGACTAGTGGATGGATCCTTTTGAAGTTTGGTCATCTAAGAGGCAACCACTTTAAACAAATGGGAAATAATAGCATAGATAATGGATTTTGGAGATTATATTCAGGTGCTGGTCTATATTAATGGTCATGCTTGGGTTCCTGGGGGAGGGCGTCTGTTTCACCTTTGATGGGGGACAGATGTGTCCGTTGCATGGTTCCAAAGCCTCCATTCATATTTCTTGCCAACGTTGTCAGAAGTGAGTAGATGGGCAAAGAATTGGTATGAGGAAGAGCTGACGTCCCAAGTATCACATACATAACCACCCTGACAAGCAAGCAACACCCTGAATAAAACATCTATATATATATATAATATGAAAAACAGAGTTTACATCCTTATTTTTTAACGTGGATTTTGTCATGTTACCTTATGAGGATGCAGCATACCCTTCCCCAGTACACACTGACTGGGGTAATCACCAGCCAGTCAATAAAAAGCTTGGGTGAGAGTTTATGTTGTATGTTTACAGATATATCTTGTAGCCGCCAGCTAGTCAACTTAGGGCATCTGGTTTTTGTCAAGAGAATCTTCTTTGTCTGAAGAAAAGGTCTACATGACAATTTCACTGCCTGAAGATTTTATGAAGAGAAAAGTGCATACCCACAGTAAGGCCCATTTTCTCCTGTAGCCATTAGAGATATAGAGCAACCTTTCAACAGAGTTAGAAGAACAGGGTGGAAAATTAAAAAGGAAGAAATTAACTTAAAGAATAGAGATGAAAAGAAGAAGTTACTACTATGTTAGACTTAGCCGTTCATAGGAAAATGCCTGAAAATTCTTGAGGCTTGTCCTGTCATTAATTTTACAACAACTATTTTGTTCATTGTTTTATTATCTATAAAACATAGACTTTGATTTTTAAGAAATTATGTTTTAACTAGTTTTATTTTTAAAAACTTACCAACCTGTTATCTACTTTAGCATGAAAGGTATTAATTGCACTAAAATTTAATCCAAAATTGTATATAGCAAGCATTTTCAGTAACTCTAATAAAATGTGTTATTATGTATAAATTTTATAATTCACTGATTGCTAACAATATACAGGTGTTAGTAATTAAAAGATTAAATAATACTTATTGATAAGCTGTATATAAGAAAGGAGGAAATGGTTATAATAGTCTAAATATAAAATCAAAGAAAAAAATTCTTTAAGCTTGCTGGTGATTTTTGTCTTAAGATGGAAACATGACTAAATTTAATAATGTGTATGATCATTCTCTTTTGGGTAATTTTAATTTTTCTAATATACAAGTTGAAATCATATTGTACACTAGTGTGCAAAAGTTTCGGACCAACTATATAAAATGATTATACAGCTTTATTTTATTAAAATGTTATGATTGTTTACCAGTATGCTTTTAACAGTACTGTCTAAGGATGTTGAAGATTGGAAAATAAGTTGTTATGTAACAAAAAATTCCCTACTTGCAGTAGCTTGAAGCTTAAAGGCCATACAAAGGCCAGTGAAAGATCTGAGATGATAACGGCATGATCATATGAAAGTTTCTAAATAGGATTTGTTCCATCTTATTAATGAGTGTAAGGTACCTTGCTTGTCATACACAAAACTACTGACTAACCACCAGGGGCTGTAACTGTTCCCTAAGTGTTGAAACTTAAGTGCTATAACACTCTCCTCCTCTTTCTTTACAAGGTGAATCTTTTAGGTACTCGGATTTGCCAACCACTTCTGGTGCATTTTTGTTGATTGGTACTATTTGTTTTGTCAGGAAAGTCTGTTGATTCATCTTCATAGCTGTACATGAATTCATACCAAGGAGTATGTGGTGAGGTCGTTATCTCTTCTGAGAGAGTCACTTGATGGAAGCTTATTTCTCTGTTCATTAGGCGAATATCGTTTTTATTGTGCCAGTGCAGTCCTGAACAAGTCTTAACTAAGACTGATCTTGATGACAGTCTTGCTTATTCTAATGGGAATGATCTTTGGTGTCTTGACTCAGACTGGCTGTCCTTTTTCGAGGGAAGGATGTTTTTTGGTCCAATGATGTTTGTCATAATTTTGTTTCTTCCTGGCTTTGAGAGAATATCCGCCTTTATATGCTCCTCTATGCTTTTCTCATTGAAGAAATTGGTCTGGCGAATGGAAAAGATCCACATTCTCAATTTTCTGTTCATCATTATCTCTGCATAGCTCTTACTATATTGTAAAGGAGTGCTGCTATAATTTAGCAGTACTACATATGGGTCACTTGCTTTTTTCAATTGGTTTTTGACTGTCTGGACTGCATGTTCAGCTTCTTCATTTCCTTGTGGATGGTGAAAGCTACTTGTGAGGTGCAGAAAGCCAAAAAACATTTGAGAAATTTAGGAATTCTCTTGCACTGAATTGGGGACCATTATCTGAAATGATTATTTCTGGGATTCTATGCCTAGTGAATGTCGATTTACAATTTTCTATTACACTGACTGAAGTGGTTGTCCATAGACATGCTATTTCAATCCACCTGAAAAAAATGTTCAATTATCAGGAGATATCTGTATTCCTTGAATTCAAGCAGGTCCATTCCCACTTTTTGCTATGGGGATTCAGGAAATTTGGTGGGTTGTTGTGGTTCTGGGGGATATTTTCTTTTCTTTTTTCAGATGTTAAATCCTCTGACCTTGTCTGCAATTTGCTAAGAGAGGCCACGCCACTGCACACTTGAGGGTGCTTGGCATTTGATGATACCTTTTTGGAGTTTGGCAGAGATGACAAGTTGGCACTGGTACATTAGGAATCCCTGGTAAAGTGTTAGGCCCTGGTTAACAAACTAGAACTGCTTTATTTCAGGATCTCACCTTGCTGTTTCAGGCCAGTGGTCTATCTTGTAATAGCTTATGACTTGACTGCAAACCCTGTTAGTATTTTGCTTCAGTCTGATTTCCTCCAAACGTTTGTCACTTACTGAGATATTTCCTATGACTGCACGGAAAAATGATAATGTCTCCTTCCTGTTTGATATCCTGTATAACTGTACTACTCCAGGTGCACAGGACAAAGTGTCTGCTGTAGTGAGGTCTTTTCTTGCAGTGTACATAATATTGTCAGAGAATCCCATTAGCCTCATGTGGAAACGTTGGATTCTTGGAGTCAATTCATCCTGCTAGTTTGTTTTTAAAAGTGGTTTGTGGTCTGTTTCCACAGTGAATTTTTGCAATCCAATTAAGAAATTAGCAAATTTCTTACAACACCATGTGACAGTTAATGCCTCTTTCTCAGCCTGTGCATGTTTCTGCTCTGTATCACTCAGAGATCTTGATGCTTAAAATACTGGTCTCCAGTCATTTCCTTGCTTCTAGAGAAGTACTCCTCCTAGGCTGTAGCTAGATGAATCTGCTGATACTTTTGTTGGCTTGTTATGGTTGTAATGAGTGAGTACTGGTGTGGAATTCCATTGTTTCTTCAGGGTTTGGTATGCTGCTTTTTGAGGCTTGTTTCAGACCCATTCTGTTTCCATAATGGCATAATTTACTGGATCTGGAGCTGTTTGGATTCCCTGCTTTGATATAATGTGTTCCAGAAACTTTGTTGCTAACAGAAAATACACACTTATCATTTAATGTAGTTCCGGCTGCTTTCATTCTCTGGAGTACCACTTTTAATCACTAGTCATGCTACTGCTGGTTTCATCCACATATGAGAACATCATCTATATCACAGATGACTCCTGGTATCCCAGACAAAATGCATGTCATCTCCTTATGAAAAATTTTGGGCCCGGAACTTATCCCAAATGGAAGCCATTTGAAGCAGTACCTCCTATATAGCATTATAAATGTGGAAAGTTCTTGTGATTTTTCTTGGAGGACAATTTGGTAGAAACTGCTGTTGCAATTAAGCTTGCTAAATATTGTTGCCTCATCAAGTTCGGCCAATAGCTGATCTGTGGTTAGTAGAGGAAATTTCTCCCTTTTCACGCTTTCATTTAGCTTGATAAAGTTGACACACAATTTGACTTTAGTATTGCTTTTTTGAACAGCAACTATTGGGGCACATCAAAACGTTAGTAATTTCACTTGATGGATTATGTCCTCCTTCTCCAGACATTTCAGTTCTTCATGAACTTTCTGTGGCAATCTCCTACGAGTGGCAGTGGAGAAGGGCTGAGCTCCTATATTAAAACATATCTGGTACACATGTTCCAGTTTCCCTAGTTCCATGAACAGTTCTGAGAATTCTTCTTCGTAATTTACCCGTTGCTTTTGACTGCTTTCAAGACATTGTGAGCTTTGATTGCTGATCCTCCCAGTAGTGGTTCTTTCAGGCTCTTTACAACATACAGATCTTGTGAGTTGTTTTTTTTCCAGGGCCACTGTGGGCTCAATACATCCAATGACCTTTATTTCATGCTGACCAAGTTCATATAGTCTTTTGTTTTTTGTTTGGTTGAGGGGGCAATTTTTCCTGAAATACCAGTCTGAAACTATAGTCATATTTGCACCCATATCTAGCCTAAAATTGATGGTTTTGGTACAAACTTTAGTGGTGACCTTGACCGTAGCCTGCAAATTTGAGGTATTGTCCTTGCTGACTAGTGACTGAACCTAGAAAGTGTAAAGTCCCATCTTGCTCATTTATTTCTCTCACTTTCATCTTGTCTCTTCTGCAAACAAATTCTGTAGTGTGCATCTTTTGCTAAGCAGTCATTCCTATTATGGAACAGTAATTTCCTACAACATGTACATTTGTCGGTCATCATTTTTGACTTTGGTCACTGTTTGGAGAAATTATTTTTGCAGTTTCTCTTTGTCACCCAGTTAATGTGAGAGTTTGCTGCATCAGCACCAGAGGAAATGGTCTGTGTCTGTTGTTTGGATGTTTTATGAGTTCTGCCTATTTGCAGGCACTTGTCTAGAGTAAGCTGTTTATCTGACAATAGCTTCTCTCTGACAAGCTTTGTCTCTAACCCCAACAATGACTTGGTCCTGTATAAGTCTATCCTGTAGTTTCCTGACATTGCAGTTCTTTGCAAGTTGTCACAGAACAGTTATATAGTTCTTGATGCTTCTTGCTTTTGGAGACTCTGTGTTACTGACTGGGTTTTAGGAAGGAAGACAAAGAGATGAATATATCACAGTAGTTATTTACTAATGGTCATTACTGACTGCCAGAGGCCATAACTATCCTCTAACCAGTGAACCTTAAGGGACATAACACTACAAAGACCACAAAAGTCAGACAAGAGAAATGAAAAAAAGCTTGTATCTCAGTAGGCAATCCAAAATTAACAACCAGACAATTGAGGAGTGAATTCCGTCTTAGCACTCAATTTTCAGTTGATACAGTATACAGAATATTATGAAAAAACAACTTGAACAGCCGTACAGAAGCAAAAAACCATCATTAACCAAAAATATCAGAAAAGAAGATTGAAGTGGTTAAAAGAATATCTAACATGGGATGCCGAAAAAGAGTAATTTTTAGTGATGGATGCAAAGTAGTTATATTCTAATACAAGATACATCACAAAGATTTGGTGGACACATAATGGTGTGGGGTTACACCAAAAGTGATGATAGAAGAAAATTGCTAAAAGTTAATGGAAATCTTAACAGCAAAAACTATATTAGTTTGGTACAGTCTAATTTTCTGCCAGACTATGGAGGTGGAGAATTTTTTCAGTATGACAGTGCCCCTTGGCATACATCATATGCAATAAAAAGGTTTCTTGTGGATGTAGATGTTCAACTTTTGGAAAACTGGCCAGCACAAAGTCCTGCTCTCATTATAATTGAACCATTATGGTGTGAAAACCAAGCAATCTCCAAGAGCTAAGAATGGGGGAAAATTTCCAGTGAGAAAATCTAAACCTTATTCCATCCAATGCCACATCAAATTGAGACAATTATTCAAGCCAAAAGCAGCAACGCTAATTACTAACTCCATATTTTGACTTTTTTACTCTCTGTAATGATAAATATTACTTTTTGCAAAAAAAACTGAAAATGAAATTTTCATTGATGGCCTAGTATTTTTGCATAGCCTTTTTTCAGCATCACTTTACTTAAGATGCTATATCATCCACCCTACAGCATTAACAAAAAGGCAGTAATTTGTTTTCTGACCTTCAGAGATCATAAAATATACTTGAGAAAAGCACACTGCTAATTACTCTCAATTTTGGGGTAAAATTAACAAAAGTAATTTACCAAGGTGGCCCGAAGGTTTTGCACACTAGTGTATGTACATATGTCTTGAGTGTATTAAGCCTTTGCTTTTTCCATTGCAGACCATCATATGATTGGATGCGCTGTATGTCTGTTCGCAATCCCTCCATTCGACATTCCAGAAAAGTCTCACTTGTATTTGACCATCTTAAACCAGAAGAACTTGCTGAACAACTCACTTGTCTGGAATATAAAGTTTTTCGCAGAATAAATGTGAGTTTCTCATTTTTAAATTGAGGTTAGAACTGACTCGCTGTATTGTCTCTTCTATCATGTTAACACTAAGAAACAATAGAAGTTGCACCAAATTTATTAAATAACATTTATTATGTTATCTAATAAATTTATTTATATTATTATTATAGTTTAGTATCACTCATTTTATTTTTTAAATATTATTTTTAGTAATAATATTTCTCAAAACATCATCAAAAATTATATTAGCAGTTTTGACTCTGTGTGTTTTTAATAGAAGACAGAAAATGTGACACTAAAATCCAAAGGTGTATTGGAATATGGCAGTAAATTTCCTCACAGATGAAGAAGAAACTTTAAGCAATAGAAATGTGGTTCTGCAGAAGGATGCTGAGAATATTATAAACTGAATATGTAAATAATGACAAAGTTCTAGAGAAAATGGAATAAAAAAGGATACTTATACTGAGAATCAGAAAGAGACAATTCAAATTTGTTGGGCACATAAGGAAAATTTAACACTCAGAGGACATACTGAAGGCAAGAGGTGGGACAGAGAAAAGCAGTGCTTAACATACCTAATGAGTTTTTTAAATGGTTGGCAGAAAATAGATTAGGAGAGATAGCAAAAAGACAAACATTGCTAAGAGCTACAAAGGACAGTAAGTTGTGGAGAATCATGATAATCTGCATCCTGAAAGGACACAACATATAGAAGTAATATATATGAAATAGAGATATGGATAAATAGAAAATCACTTAATTACACCATCTCACTTGGTTAAATCCACAAACATGACCCCCATTAACAAATGATTTGACAATAACTAACTTTTTAACAAATGTTAACCCTTTTTTATGGTTAAAAGATTTTGTGTAGGATCACCAGTCACAATGCATTTTGTTTTCATTTACATTGGTTTCAAAAGGACCTAAATACCTAAACCATTTTTTGTCTATTAAGAACTATGAAGCCATTGTCACTCACAAATTTTTGAGCATCAATCTAGAAAAGTGAGATTTAGGTTTTATACTTTTTATGTATTAACTTTTGATGTTTTAGTTTTATGCTTTTCAGTTCACAGACTTCAAAAATTATGCTTTGACTGCTACCCTTAAAGACAATCCAAAACTTGAACGATCCATAGTTCTGTTTAATGGACTTTCACAGTGGGTCCAGTGTATGGTGTTAAACAGAACAACACCAGCACAAAGAGCAGAAGTCATTGTGAAATTCATCAATGTGGCTCAGGTAATTAGAATTAACTTATGTCTATAAATTTCCATCTGAAATTTCGATAACACTATTTTAACTAATATTTTATAATTTGGCTGTGCATTAGAAATTCAGAAGTAATACTTGTCAGCTGTCTACCAATATCAGAAAAAAGTTGTTTGGAAATAATTGTGTTTCTATACTCTTAATAAAATTTTGTATAGTTTTAGAAATATCTATGAGATGAATTAAGTCAGATTTATACAAATTTGTTTTCATGCTTTGGACTTTGATAAGTGAGCTGAACAATTGTTACTCAGGTTTTTATTGTAATCATTTCTTTTCTGTATTTTCATAACAATAAATACAAAATACCATATATATTATTCATAAATTCATTGTAACTTTATTTCAGAAACTTCGAAGTCTCCAAAACTTCAATACACTGATGGCTGTGGTTGGTGGTCTCACCCACAGTGCTCTAGCTAGACTTAATAAGACAAATAGTTGTCTTTCATCTGACACACAAAAACTCCTCATGGAACTTACTGAATTATTATCAACTAACAATAATTTCAGCAATTATCGCCGGGAATACCAACAATGTATTGGTTTCAGGGTGCCTATTTTGTAAGTATTTTTTTCAATACTTCACTCATCCAAAAGATATTTATATACTGATTATTTATTATATGTCAGTTTTTTAACTGCATTGATATATTTTAACATCTAAAGGAGATAAAGAAGTAATGAAACAAAAAAAGGATTTGCTCAGTTTGTAGAGGAGATACTTTGAATGACTGAACAAGTCAAAAGTCTTTGTAAAGTTTTATGCTGGAGATTTACAGAATAATGTTCTATGGTTGGGCAGACCAGTTGAGGTTGATAGCAATCAAACTGATAGATTACTTGAGAATAATCAATATGATATGACACATATAATGATATGATAGTTAAATTATCTAAATTAAGCACTGAAAATTTTGGTAATGTTAGTTACTTTAATGTCAGTCTGCCATACAAGTTAAACATTAAAAAAGATGGTATTTCCATGTGCAATTCACCTAATGAAAATACTCTGCTTTTAAAACAAATTGTAACAGATGATGAAAAGTAGATACTTTACAACAATGCTCAAGATGATGGGGTTAAATTAAATAAACCATCACTTATACCAAAGGACAAACTTCATTGAAACAAGATGATAATGTATATATGATTAAATTGAAAGCATATTTTCTTCTGTGAGCACCTTCCAGAGAAAAAACAAACAATTGATTTGAACCACTATTACTCCCAATAAGTTAACTGAAAGAATATAATAATATTGATAATGTGAGAACACATGTTTATTTGTTGACTGGGTAAAAATTATGAGTGCTTGTTTTGGAAGTTTGTGTCTTTGGATTATAAATTATTCCAATATTTATGAAAATAATTTTATTTCCTTGGAAGACTGAAAAAGCTACCTACAGTAGATTTTCTTGAGAATTATGATGCTAGCTAAAAGATGGTAGAATGTGCTGTTCAATAAAATTAATGTTAAAAATAAAATTCTCATATTATGTAATAAACTGAACAAACTCTCTCTCTCTCTCTCTATATATATATATATAGAGAGAGAGAGAGAGAGCCATTTCTATACTATCAGATATTTTGTTTAATATGTTACAGCCATGAGAAGGTGGAATGATAAAGGAAAAAGTCATAGCTTACAGAGTGCAATAAAGAAAGTTGAAAGCACATGAAAGAATCATTTGAAGAAACAATTTTCTTGTTATTAGAAGATTTTCCCAGATATAGACACCAAGGTCATGAGTATGTATCCTAGAATCTTTTCAACATAGAGCAAGATAGACTGAAACAGAGAATTCATTAGTAGCAATAGAAGAGTTTAAATTAGTTATGTAAATTGCTAAGATATCTGGAGAAATTTTCAGGAGAAAAGATTCTACACTGCAGAAATTAGTTCAAATATTGAAGAAAGAAAAGTTGAGGGAGGCAGGTGATTTATTTTGTTCTCCTTAAAAATTAAAATAATATTTTCATGACAATTACAATTTAAAGAAATACAAGTAAATCAGAAAAAGGCCAAAATAATTATCACTGATCATCATCTATGGCAATGTAAACTGACCGGAAGGTGGCTAAGACTAAAGCATAATATAGACTCAGTCTTGTCCACTAGAAGTACATGCAGAGACACCTATCCATGTGCAACATGGCACTGCAAATACCACAATATTATGCAGCTGTTGATCAGAGCAGCCTTTCTAAGCACTACCAAAGACGTTGGACTACTTAATACCAGTTGTGATGCAAAAAGCAGCAAACCCACCAACCCAGCACCCTCAAAATGAAAAGTCAAAGCCACTGATCCGGTCAGATCATCAAAGCATTAAGACAGTTATATTATTATGGAAAAAAGGAACTAGTAACCTACATCCTAAACAGGAAACAAGGAATAAACCTCTACTCCAGTTCAATAACTATAGGAGTGTAGTCCAGACAATAGGTAAACCTTTCTACAAATTTCTAATTTACATTCCCAATTAGCTACTTTACCTCTGTTCTTTTTTTGTACATACATTATTGAAAGACAATTGAAAGTTTGTTTCAAACTTGTTCTGTTTTTCAAACAGAACAATCATTTTTATCAATGATGTTTCATCTTTTCCAAACTATTTGCTTTAACTGCTTCTTTACAAATACAGTCAGTCATCAAGAAAATTTTCAGCACTGATATATTTACTTCATACATGTAAATGAAAGCAGCTCAAAACAGCCCTTTTTTCTGCAATATCATCCTCTTTCATGCTTTTTTTAAATATCCACATTCAAGCATTGTCTATCTAATATTAATTATGAATTGATTCTTATACAATGTATAACACTTTTTGATATAAAGATACTGAAATAAATAAAAAATGCTATTTTAGTACTTTTTAGTATTTTGATATTATGACAGGTTGTGGCAGTGGGCAGTCTACCAAATAGGCATTGGATAAGTTGCTGTGAGCAAAAATATTTTTTTTAAATATTTTAGAAGTCAGCACATACAATAATACAAATTTGAAAAGTATTTAGGTCTTATTTGATAATAGATTATAAATGTATATTGGATTTGGTTGTGGGACTCAAATATGGACTATTTTCTTTCACTTACAAGAAGAGAGTATAACTTCAAAGTATACTTAATAATTATCTGCTAATTACTCATAGTGTACAACAATTTTTTCTTAATTATTTTCATATAAAAGTTGTGACTAGATGCAGTTAGTTAGTTTATAACAAATTGCAATGAATAAATGTTCAAGTTTATAATTCTTAATTTTTTGCAGAGGAGTACACCTTAAAGATTTAATCTCATTACATACAGCACTTACAGACAAGGTAGATGGTGCAACTACTAGTTTGATTCATTTTCGTAAAATGGTTCAGTTATACCAAATCTTCAAAGAACTCACATGTTTACAGAATGAAAATCTTCCCCTTGATGCAAATATGGATCTCATCAATACCCTTCGGGTGAGTAAATGGCAGTAACATGATGTAGACAAAAGGAAACACATTTTTTTCTTATTCATCTCATTAATTCATCTCATTAATTCATATTAAACAGGAATTAGATTAAAATGCAATCAAAGGAAATGGAAATATTATTTTTAAAATAACTCATACGTTGTTATTCATCAAACATCCCCAAGGAAAAAAAATATTTTATTTTTGACCATCAATTTTCACTGCACACTGTTACATCAGTTGAAAATATTAAGATGATTAGAAAAATTTATGCAAATTGAAATCTTGTTGATAAAGTCTTTGTTTTACATCCTTGTTGATCAGAAAATACTGATGAATTTTATCAACCATGTCATAGCAGTCAATATTACCATTAAGACAACCTTTATGAAAGAATGTCAGCTTACCAATCAATATTATTTTTTTTACAATTGTTAAAATATTTACATCCTTTTTATTAACAAGACAAATGTAGTATTATTAAGATCATAATAAAAAAATAGATTCACTTATAAAGTATTTTTAAAAAACCTCAAATTAGAAATTTATATTGTTTATTTTAAATATCAAATAAGGAAAATAAAACATTCAATAAAATTATTGAAATATTAATATGTGTCAAATATAAATATTGATTTTTCTCTTACCTACTTTATGCAGTGGACAGGCATGTGGGCATATTGGCTTAAAAATACCCTGGCATGTTGGTGTATGCAAAAGGTCAAAATACTTCCTGTTCAAAATAATTCCTTGCAACTTAGATAAAGAGTAGTTCACTTTACAAGAACACAAGATAACTTCTCAACTGCAATCACTACAAGTTTAATACATCCCTTAAAATGTATTGTAAACTTTTTTTATTGGCTTTTTAAATATTTCCAATATGTTAAGTGTTATTGATGTATTCAATATGAATAACACAATTACAGTTAACACACATTTTTCTATTGCCAGATTTAAGCAAAAATGTGCAGATATGAGAGAAAATTTGTTTTTGAATACCGTATATGCTCACGGATAGTTCGCCCCACCAAATAGGTCGCACCCCTAATTATGGCTTAATTATTGATGATTTACTGTTGACTCACAGATAGTTTGCACTATAATCTGGGGAGTTACACAGCCCTTTTTAAACATAAGAATTACCAGATATCTACCTTTATTTCTCTTTTGCAGATCGATTTCCATGTTCTTCTGCATAATTTAGTGCTTCTAATTTAAAACCTGCTTTACAACTCTTTCTTTTACTCATAATTAGGGTTTGCAAGAGTTAAAATTATAAACTATAAATTTGGCTACCAACTAAGCAATGCAAAATTGTGCAAACGTTTTGGTTACTATTCATGTGTTTTATTTTTTGTAAATAACACTTAAGAACACCTTTTAATGTTATATGAAACAACCATTAAAGAAAATTATCCCATAAAGAATATATTTAATTTCTTTAAGTCATATTTTCCAATGTATTTTTGACAAAATATATATATTTTACAGAATGAATCATGGGACTATTTTTTCTTTGTCAATAAGCATCTACATGTGGTTCCTTAACTTATGTATGCATGTTCAGGATTTCAATATCAGTTTAGTGTGAGGGCCCCAACTGAACAGTGACTGATGGATCAATGAATATTTTGTGATGGATTATGTGAATTTAGCAGCACGAGGAAAGTTTAAAGCAGTGAGTCAATATATATGATAGATAAATTGTTTCTATACAGAGAAAAACCACAGTTTTATTGCTTATGAGTATAATTTCTGATTTCTCAGAAATCATGATGACATGGTAGTGTTGTTTTACATTTATGTCAAGCGGATAGGTCACACCTCTAAAATTTTGTGAAATTTTTGATAAAAAAAGTGCAACCTATCCGCGAGTATATGCAGTATTTAAAAATATATTCTAGCTCATTTGTATTTGATAAGTAGCATCAGTTTAATTTTTTTTAAATTAATAACTGTTTTATACAAAATGCATAATTACTTCCCCTGAATAACGTTTTTAATTATAAAAACGTTATTCAGGGGAAGTAATTATATATGCTTTATATTCTATCAGTTTCTATCTGTATTTTTGTTAAATATTTTCCCTAAATTTATTTGATTAATCAGAATTAAAATCAAATAATTACAATAAATATGATTAATTGTTCAATGGCTACTGATGAAAATGGATTGTAAAAAATAACTTAAAGCTCTTTACATTGCTTGGACTGTCATCCACATCTTTGTTGCCATATTTATCACAACAGCTGTTGTACACTCTGGCCTTCTTCAGCCGGTTGGAATGTCGAACTGAACTCTTTATTTCACTTTGCTGGGGTAGACTGTTCTAGTTCCGCGTGCCATGTCTAATGGATGTCAGTTATTTCCTGTTATTTCCCCTCTCCAAGTTCTCCACTGCCTTAACCAGGTATTGAACTCACACTCATTGGGTCCTTAACTAACTAACGCCTTTATCCACTGTGCCCTGTGTCTGGACACATGGCACAGTGGATAAAGGTGTTAGTTAGATCCAGTGACAGGACCCAAAATGTGTGAGTTCAATACCTGGTTATGGTGGTGGAGAACTTGGAGAGGGGAATTAACAGAAAATTACTGAGAACTGACATCCATTAGACATGGTACATGGAACTAGAACAGTCTACCCCAGCAAGCAAAATAAAGGGTTCAGTTAGACATTCCTACCACCTGAAAAAGGCTGGAGTGTACAATGGCCGAAACATTTAAAACTTCTCATTGATGGAAACAAAGTTTATTTTCCATAAAGCACAGATTGCAAGTTTCTTTTGTTTTGATTTTGTTTGTTTCAGTTATCACTTGACATGCACTATACAGAGGACAATATTTATGAGTTGTCATTGGCACGAGAACCAAGATCTTCATTAAGTGCTGTAAGTTTCAAATGTTAACATTTTATTGTTCAATCTCACTTCTGTTCTTCATTTTTGACTAATGATTTTTTTATCTTAGAGCTTTGAGAAACATTTTGATAACAATTTGTAATATCATCTATCTTGATATTGTTAATGTAGTGGATTGGTAAATAGGATTGTGCCTATTTGCATATGTTAAGTAAAAGAGAAAATACAGTGCATATTAAAGTAAGAGACAGGCAAATGTTGACTACTGACCCATGTCATAATACAATACAAATAATGGCATTACTGATAGAATATTTAAGTCACTTGGATGAGCCAGAATTTGTCAATACTTGGATCTGGTATTTTGCAATCCATCCTAGGGTTAGAAAATTGAAATTTCAGAATTTATAAAAGGAAGTTTACAACCTTAAAAGAAACTTGTCATCACAGAAAGAACCAAATTTCTGCCCGTTATACAGAAACAAGATGAACCAATTATGCAATATCTTCACAGATTAAGAGAAGTTAGCAGATTCTGTGAATTTGAAAAATTTGTCGCGGAAGAAAAATCATATTCAGTCTGTATGCAAAGTTTAAAATAAAATATACAGTATAGAAAAAGTGGATAAAGAAAGAATTGATGATGTTTTTCAATACAAAGACCTAAGGAAAAGAATTCTTTCAAAAAAAAAAATTAAATTAAATGGCATGATATTTCCAATGCAAGTGGTTACAGGGAGTAAAGTTACCCTGATCCCAAGAAATTTCTGGGAACAAAATGAGAAAAAGTTACCTGAAATTGAGACAATTTGATGGATCTTTTGTAAAAACTTTGGGATACTTCAATGTAACTTTTGAAACCTGTGACCAATTTGAAATGTAAAAAAATTCATAGACTACTTACTAGGCATAGATGTTCTAAAGGTGGATATGTCTAAATTAATCATTAACGTAAAATCAGAAAAAATAAAAACTGGAGTGTTAAAGGGCTATAAAGTGAGTATAAATGAAATAGGAACCCTCCTGTTTTGAATCTTGTAAATTACCTATTCACCTTATAACTTTGGTAGTTCCTAAGTTAAAGAAAATGGTAGAGGTGGGAATTTTGGAGCATGTTCCTTCACAATAAAAAAAACCTAATAGGATTATTAAGATGAACAAGAATGCCTTTTGGTGTGAAAATAGCAAGTGCCATTTTTCAGAGAGCAATGGAAAACATTAACTGACGCAATCAGTAATATGATTATTTATCAAGATGATATTTACCTTGATCCTACAGAAACAGAACAAGTTAAAAAAATGCAAGAATGACAAATGTCAATTTGATTATGATACAATATTATATTTATTGTACCAAATTTCAAAAAATGGCATTGCACCAGATCCAAAGTTAATTAAGAAAATTCCTGTGGTATCTATACCTACCATTAAAAAAGACTTAGAATCCTTTTTAGGATTGGTTAATTTTATAATAGATACCTACCAAAATATAGCAACTAGAACCATTTACGGAACTGCAGAAAAAGAATAGTTCAAATGGACTCAAAGGCAAAGCTTAATGTTTGAGGATTTAAGAGATACTCACAGAAAAGCCCATTGTAAAAAATCTTTCATTCCAGAAAGGAGGTTATGTTAACTACAGATGTGAGTGAGCGAGTTGTGTCAGCAATTTTATTGCAAGAAAGCCATCCAATAATGCATCTTTCAAGACTGATGACAGCAGAAACAAATTATTCAAATATTGAAAAAGAAGCATTGGTCATTATCTGGAGTACAGACAGAGTTCTTATTAAAGCCATAAACCTCTAGAGTTTATTTTTAACCCTAGAAAGGAGCTGCCATAAGTTACTTCTTTCATAAAATGGGCCATAAAATTAATGGCTTAAGATTTTGACATTGAGTGCATGGAAGGAAATACAATAACCCATGTCAATGCACTGTCAAGGTTACAATTTAATAAGGATCAAAAAAAATGGAACTTCTAGATGAAGAGATATTACATTGGCTGAAACTGACATATCTCTACAAAGCTTGGTATCGGAAATATTAAGCAAGATTGCTGAAAGAATAAGTAGAAACAAATGGGGTAATTGTTCCAAAGCTGAAAGACCTGATAAAGAAATAAGGCATAAATTAATGATGGAAAACAGTGTTATATGCAATAGAGATGTGATAGTACCACCAGAAACAGTATAAAAAGATATTTTAAAATGTGTATATGATGATGTGCATTGGGGGATAACAGCTGCACAGAAAAATTGGAGGTATGGTGGCCAGAGTATTATCGCGATAGAGAAAAATAATGTTCAGAAATAAAGAATTTTTTGACAAAGGAGAATACACTCATGTCCTAAAGAAATGGAACCATGGCCTCATGTTGATATGAAGCATGCACACATTAATGGCATAAGGTCTATTTCTAATATTATCAGACTCCTCTGGATGGCTGAAATCATTAATGTTAAAGATAGAAAAACAATTACAATAAAACAAATACTGAGAGTGGTATTTTCTAGAAATGGGTACCTAAAATATTAGTTTCAGACAATGCACCAGAATTTTGTGATGAAGATCTATGTTGAGGCAAATTGGCATCACCCACAATCTAATATGATTTTAGAAAGAATAGTACAGACAGTAAACATGGGATTAAAAGCTTTTTCCCCAGAAATACTATAGATGATTACTTATCAAGATTACTGCTTAGTTATAGGACAATTCCACATACAGTGAGATTGCAAAGTTCATCTGCATTAATGGAAAGACAATTAAGATCTCCATTAACAATATCTTACTCAACAAATGAAAAGGTGTGGTATAAGAAAGACAAAGGTGCAAGTCCTGAAAAAGCCTAATGGCCCATTCTGACCAATTAAGACCCAGAATTGAAGAGGAAGATGTTGTGATGGAAGATCTTGACAAAGAAGAAAGGATGAGTTCTTCAGATCAGGAAATAAAAGACAAGCCTATGGATGACTGTGGAAGTGACTCTGATACGGAAGATGATGAATTGAGATCAAGATCTCCATTAAAAAGAATAAGATCTAAACCTCAGGGAAGATAGGAGAAAAGATGCTGTAGAAGAAGTTCAAGAGCAACCAAAGGTATTAAATCACTTTGGTTCAAAGAGGTGTAGTGGATTGGTAAATAGGATTGTATCTATTTGCATGTTAAGTAGAAGGGAAATAAAGTGTATAGTCAGAAGTTGACTACTGATCATGTGTCATAGAACAATGCAGTACAACAATTAATATAAATATTCATACATCTGTTTATATTTTAGCCAGCTACTCCTACCAAACCTGTAGTTTTTGCCGACTGGGTTGCAGGAATCAGTCCACCAGATGCTGAAACTATAAACAAACATGTACATAATATGGTAGAGGTAAGATGAAATATTATAATTCAGAAAGTTTTATATGCTGACATTTATCTGTGATTGAAAAAAAAATGAGATACTGTTCAGAGACTAATTTGTTAGAACTTTTTAAATGAAGTATTATCATTATGATTTCTTATTCAGACCTGCATGCCCATCTTGGTTGTTTCATTGACATTTCAGCTATTATACCTGTAGTAGAATTATTTGAGAAAATATGTATTGCTTATTAGTAAGCTTTAATAAACTTTGTATATCAGCAGAGTTCTGAATATATTTTTTTTCAGGACAGATCCATTAATGGGGGAGATGGATCATACCATATTCTCCCCTGCCTTATTCTTACAAAGGGAAGAAATCCCTGAATCAAGCAGGCATCCTTTGCTGTCTGCAAGACCATGGTGGATTCTTCCTCTCTCTTAATCCTGCTGCATTTTCGTAATTTTCTATGAATGGCTTGCTCATCCTCTGAAGTATTGCTAGGTAGGTGGGCTCTCTTCCGTGAAAACCCATTTATCACCACTTGCGATTTGTTCATAGTATTGTGTGGCTTTTATGACTTTGATGGTGCTAGGTTTATTTTCAGCGCAAGTCTTACACAATTTGGTGATTTCTTTCCCATCCTCTACTGGGTAGGGAAGGTTTTTGATTTTCCTCATGTGCACCATGCATGTAACAGCTTTGTAGTTTCTTTAACTCTTCTTTGCAAGCAGCCAAGCTACATACAAAAGTGTAGGCATCCGCAGCTGTGTTTTCTTTACTGAGGCAGTACATTATTCTGAATGAGTAACACAAGAGTTCCATTCTCCACCTGGCTATCTTCACATTTTTAATTTTGCTCGTTGTTTTGGGATTGAACATAAATGAGACTGATATTTGGTCTGTAATTAGTTTAAAATATTGCCCAATCAAATAATGCCTGATTTAGACAGAGTTCTCGAGAAGAAGGCTATGAGCCTCCCCAGCTATCTTAAAGAGGCAGCTAGGTGCATTCTGAGGTGTCTGTCTCTATTACCAGAGGTAGTGTATGATTGGGCATTGTAATCACTGCTTTTGCTGTGCTCCTCTTTAACTTGTTAAATGCTTTCTTTGCTATAGGAGATAACGGGAAGTTTGATACTGTTGTTAGATAGTGGATTTTGTATGAAAAAGACTATATCTAATGTGAATAGTATGCAATCATTCCTAATGCACAGCAAAGAGCGGGTCAATCTTTTGAGACTTATAGGCTGAATAATAGATTCAGAGGTTCTGGATCAGGTTTTATATTGTTTTACTTATTTTGTGCCCAAGTAATTTTATATTTTTACATTTAAAATAACATTTGTCTTGGTTAAGCATAATAAATAATTGAATAATTTAATATTTTTGCCATGTTCCACTAGGCTGATTTTTATCATGTTCTGACAGCTGATTTTGAATTAGACAAACCAAGCTGGAATGAGATTAGGGAGGTACTGAAGGCAGCTAGATCAGCCACAACTCCTGGACAGAGAGGAGTTCCATACAGTGTATATAAACGCTGTCCAAATCTTCTCCAGCTCCATTGGAAGATACTAAAGATAAAATGGTGTAGAGGTAGAGTTGCAGACCAATGGAGATTTCCAAAGGATGTATGGATCCTCAAGGAAGAAAACTCCAGAGATTTAGACCAATTCAGGAGTATCTCTTTATCGTGCATCAAAAGTAAGATATTTTTCAGTATTTTATCGTGGCGCCTGACAAGATTTCTTTTGGTTAATAATTACATCAACACTTCAGTACAGAAGCGGGGAATTCCAGATTTTCTGGAATGCCTTGAACATACTGGAGTAGTCATGCAGATATTAAGATAAGCCAAAGAAAATAACGGTGACCTTGCCACATTGTGGCTGAACCTTGCCAACAAATACGGGTCCATTCCACATAAATTATTAGAAGTAGACCTAAGGAGATATCATATACCCAAGAAGATCAGCCTATTAATCCTGGACTATTATAACAATTTTCAAATGAGAACCACTTCCAGGTTTATAGTTTCCAATTGGCACAGACTTGAAAGGGATGTTATTACAGACTGTACAATCTCAGCTATCCTATTTACCCTCGCTATAAATATGGTGGTCAAATAGCCCGAAGTCGAGTGTCGAGGCCCTATGATGAAGACACGAATGCATCAGCCACCAATCAGAGTCTACATGGACGATCTGACCATCACAACATCTTTAGTCATGGGGAATAGGTGGATCCTTCATAGAGTTGAAAAGCTTATTGCTTGGGCGAGAATGAGTTTCAAGCCTGCAAAGTCAAGATCGTTAGTTATAAAGAAGGGAAAAGTAGCAGATAATTTCAGGTTCTCGGTATTGGGAACTACTATCCCGATGTTGACAGAGAGACCCATGAACAGCCTAGGTAAAACTTTTAACAGCTCCTTAACGGACACTTTATCCATATGAATGATGATCTCCAAACTGAAATTATGGCTTGCCAAGATGGACAAGTCTGGACTTCCAGGCCATTCAAGGCGTGGATTTACCTGCAGACGGTGCTCCCAATAATTCTCTGGCTTTTGTTTATCTACAATTTCTCAATGACATCAGTGGAAGCCATGGAAAGGAGGATTAACAGCTACCTTTGCAGATGACTGGGGCAGCCAAGAAGTCTGAGTAGTGCTGCACAATATGGCAAATCAAATGCATTTCAACTCCCCTTTAAAGGGTTGGTGGAGGAATTTGTAGTCTCTCGAACAAGAGAATTCCTACAATATAGGGACTGTAAGGACCCAAAATTGTCAGCAGCGGGCATAGAAGTCTGCAGTGGGAGGAAATGGAGTGCAGGGAGCAAACTGGGAATTGCGGAGGAGCGTTTAAGGCAGAAGGCTCTTGTAGGGACAGTGGCATCAGGTCATGCGGGCTTGGGCTTCTTTCCTGGTAACTGGATCAAGAAAGCTAGAAGTAAACAGAGATATGACAGCTAATTTAAGAGGAAATACAAGCCAAAGTTGAGGGAAAAAGAATATGCAAGATGGTGAGACTAAGCCAGCACGGTGCATGGACACGATGGGAGAATTTTTTACAACAGAAGATAAGTTGGTTGGAGATCTGACACTCTGACACCAGTCGCATTAAATTTCCTGTTCTTTGTCAGATATCCATGGAGCATAGCTCATTTATGAAGGCATCTTGTATCAATTCATCTCAATATTCCACTAATACCAAAGAAATTGAACAGTCTTTACTTAGTTTTATCAAAGCTTGATAAAATCTGTCAGTGGAATCTGAGGGCAGTTGACGTCTTGTAGCCAGTAAGTGTTTAGAGACCATTTCATTTTTCTTTTTAATGTAGATCTTGTCCAGTATTGTTAAATCTTCTTCATAGGAATATGTGTCCAAGAAATACTTGTAAACTTGTGCTGGGACATATCTGGTGAGATAGTGTAGATTATTAGAACTTTGGTTGCAGTATGTAGTCAAGAAGTTCATAAAATTACTCTCCAGTGAAAATATTCCAGTTCAACATCAGATGCGTTGGAGTCAATAATAAGTTTCTCTGGACAGAGTAAATTAGCCATTTTCAAAATAGTTAACAACAAAAGTTTATTAAATTGTAGTAGAATTGTTTGATGCAATGTGTATTTCTTATAAGTAAGATTTAATAAACTCATATCAGCAGAGTTCTCCTGAATATATGTGTTCAGAACAGATCCATTAATACTACAATACCCTCCAACCTTCATCACTGCTTTAACCGGGTATTGAACTCACACTCTTTGGGTCCTGTCACTGAACTTTCAGAGGGAAATTAACAGGAGATAACTGATAACTGACATCCATCAAACATGGCACATGGAACTAGAACAGTCTACCCCAGTGAGCAAAATAAAGGGTTCAGTTCGACATTCCAATCACCTGAAGAAGGCCGGAGCATACAACGGCCGAAACGTTGTGATAAATATGACGACAAACATGAGGACAATAGTCCGAATAATGTAAATAATGTAAGAAAAAGGAAAATTTTACTTTTTTAATATTTTAAATTGTTTACTAATTAAACTTGTTTGTTACAATTTATGGCTCCTTTTCAAGTTATAGAAAAAGAGGATTCTATAAATTATCCTCCTTTCATGAATAGTTCACATTTGAAGCATTTGATGAAGTATTTAATAAATTATGACTTTCATAGACAAATCTTCTCACTTTTAATTTTTTCTCTCCCTTAAATTTACTGAACACTATTATAAGAATGAATATGACCAAATCTGTGCTTCAAAATTACAAATCATTTTTTGTATTTCTTAGTTTAATAGAGAGATTTAAGAGAAACATTTAATTAATTTTAGAATAAATGTCTTGTATTGTTGAAAGATTCTTGGAAAATGGAGCATTGGTTATTAAAATTGTATGACATAAGCAGTTATTTCATAGTGATTTCTATAGGAATTTATTTATTGAAAATCATCAGATTTTATGGCTATAATGTTATATTTTTACAGGCTGTATTCAAAAATTATGACCATGATAAAGATGGCTTTATCTGTAATGCTGAATTTGAGGCAATTGCTGGCAATTTTCCATTTATTGATTCATTCTGTGTTCTTGATGCTGACAAGTAAGTTAAATTTTAGATATAGACTAAAAGTCTTCATTTTATGCCAGTTTAAGATTTAAACAATACAATTGTTACAGTTCATGACCCATTTACAAAATATTAAGTATTTTTAAAAGAATATTCTTATAAAATCAATTTTTATTTTACTTTCCTATTTTTATCAATTGAATATTTTTAGAACAAGCAAACCTCATAGAAACACATACTTCTAACTTGTCACCTCTTACAAAGAGATGTACTTCATAATCTTCTTTGATGACAATTATTTATTTTTATATATTTTAATATCTGCTATTCTGTTGAGATCTACATTTTGAATTTATTTCTTTTTTAGATTTCTTAACATTTTTCAGATTTTATATTCAATGTATTGAGATAATCCTTGTAAAAATGCATTTAGAATCATCTTTAATCACTTTTCAGAGATGGTATGATCAGTAAAACAGAAATGAAAACTTATTTTATCCGTGCAAACTGCCATTCCCTTCGAAGCAGCTTCAAACATGACTTTCATGAGAAGACATATTTCCAGCCTACTTTCTGTATTCATTGTACAGGTCTGGTAAGTGTGTGTATATATATATATATAGAGAGAGACAGAGACAGAGACAGAGTATGGTGTATGTTACTGCAGTTCAAATATATTATTTCTTCAAGTATCAGTGTTCATATCCTATTTTAAAAATGCTCTTGAAACTTCTATGACTATGGTCTGATAAGCTTGTCAATATGGCATTTACACCCACAATATCTCTTGGAAATTCATGCAACACGTTATGTTTTCTCAGATTAATTCTTATTTTTTTTGTCTTAATCTGACAATTTTTTTTTTTTTTTCTCAGCTTTGGGGACTTATTAAACAAGGTTGGAAATGTAAAGGTAAAGCACCTATTTAGTTCTTTGTTTGCAGTAGCCTATGTTTATATTGAACATTTGGTAGTTAACTATATTAATTGCAAAATAGGATTATGATTTAATCAAAATAATAACTTGTATCATTTGATTCAGAATTCATTCTGTATAAATGTGCTCTCTGTTCTTGCAAATGTTGCAAAATTTATCTCCATCTTTGTAAGAATTTCAATTGCACAAATTTATTAAGACTATGAACAAAATATAAATTCATGAAAATAATTAAAAAGATATTATTCTCGTCTTCAGAAAAAATGCTTGTTTTGAGTCAAATTTTAATCTTATTTTAACTTTTAATCTTATTTTAAGTTTTTACCTACTTTTTTTTTCTAGATTGTGCCATTAATGTTCATAAACATTGTAAAGATATGGTTGTTATGGAATGTCGGCCCAAGCTCAACAGTCCACGAAGACATGATTCTGTCTTTAATGGTAAGATAGTTACAATTTATGTAATTAAAAGCCTTTCTTACTTTTTAAATTATGAGTTATGCAAATTAAATAATTTTTTCTTTCTTCATGATTTTCAGGTGAATTTTGATAGAGAAAAACAAATTGATGTTTATATATGTTTTTTAATTCCAGATTCAGAATATAGTGGTTATTCTAGTAAACAGCGCATGTTCCATTCTCCACGTCATTCCAAGTCTCATCAAGGAACTCAGACTGACAGTGATCTGATATTTTCAGACAGTCCTAAAGCTTTGAACCAATCAACAGTGATTCGAGAAGAATTTTATGAAGAACAATCTTTACTCTATGACCGCCTTCTCAAGTCAGAAGAGGTTAGAAACACTACTTTTAGTTTCATCTTTTCTGTAATTAACAAAATATAACATTTAGTAAAATATAACATTTCTGTGTTTTTAAATTTTTATTACAAAATATTTTCAAAGGTAATTTGTCACTATTTGAGAATTTTTTTCAATTTATTTAGCTTAAAAGCAACTTTAATTTCATTATAACAAAATTCAATAACTTGTAGCTTATTTATTATTTGAATTATCTCAATGGATAAAGAATATGAACATTCCCTTTATAAAATGATAGGAAGTAAAAAAACTCTTGAACTTTTTTGTATATCAATCAAAATTCTTCACCTTCTCTATTAATTTAGAGTCTGAATTATGTCTGAATTAATATTTTTTTATGCACACACACACACATATAATATTCCCACATTTTAATGTAAGGACTTGCGTGCAACATGCATTTTTATGCTTATTGGTATTCATTAATATATTTTTTTTTACACAGTATCAATATTTTTATATGTACTACTGACTTATATTTCAATATATTTGTGTTATAAATACACATTTTTGCATTGTTTCTTTTTTCACTTGTGTGTAATATGTATTTCCTAAACTGATATTTCACAAAAACCATTGACTTGTGCTTACATTATTTTTTATCTCTGTGAAGGAACCATGTATTGAAGAGGAAATTCAGTAAGTTGCTTTTGTTCTCTGCTTGATGTCACCTGTGCCAGACTTGATCCTTTACAAAAATACCTTTCTTCTATCTATCTCTTGTATTTATCAATATTTGCATTGCACAAAACAAGACTAAATGGAAGGCTTCACTTGTTTCTCAGTTCATTTATAAATCTTATCATAGATTCTATTAAGTAACAAAACATGAAACATGGATTTCCATGATGATTAATCTATTCATTACAAAGATTATATTTGATATAAGTTGTTAGTAGATGTAAAATTAAATTCATCTAACAGAAATTATTTCAGCAGTATATAACTTTTCAAAAATATTTTAAGTCTTTTAGCTATAATGTAATTTCTTGGAGGAAAGTGTCACAAAGTCAGATGTCAGAATTTGTCAAGCATCTAACTTCACATCTGATGTGTACTACTAAATAATAATAGGTAATAAATTTAAACTTTAAAATATTCAATATAAAACTCTAATGATCTGTATGTTATATTTATCTTAGATAACATAAAATTATGCAGCCAATATTTTTAATTTGATATATCTACTTTAGATATAATGTTTTTGCTTTCCTTGTTATCTAATTTAAAAACAGTTTTTAATATAATATTCAAATTGTTATATTCAGTTATAAAGTTTCAGAAAAACAACACATCACTGATGAATATAACTAATTTTCATATTCAGGGATTGATCCTGTCTTGCCATCATGATCACTATTGAACAAGCTCCAACTTGTCTGAACTCCTTTCAGTTTGAGTGTAAGCAATAAATTTTATATATTAACTTATAGAGATTTTACAGATTTTCTCTTGAAGCCAGTCTTCTTCAGATGGTGGGATCTTTGTTGTTTCCATTTGTAGTGATGGATGTGAAAAGAATAACTAATAGAAAAGTAACCAGAAATAGTAAAACTGTTTTTGATCTCTCTCTCTCAGCTGTCTGATATAAACTGAAGTTTGTTGCAATGTCAAATCCATGTGTACAGAGCAGCATACATTTCATCTAACATAATGCTGCAGAACATGATTTTTGAATCTGATCCATTTTGCTTGGCTAATTTTATAGTTTTGAATATAAACAATACATAATTGCATTTTAAAATTTGTCTTTAGTAACTACATAGTAATTTGCAATCTGGGTGACAGTTTCAAATTTATTAAGACTTCTGCATTGAGTGTATTTGGATTCAATACTGTACAATAATTCAGCAAGTCAAATTTTGCTTGCATATGTTTTCATTTGATTAGAGATGTTATGGTGACAATTGAATATGGTTTATTTGCTGGTGAAGAACAAAACTGTTGAAATACAATGAATTAAGAGCCATTGTCAAATAATTTCTGTCAGTCAATAAGAGAGATGATATTGACTGAAAATGGTTTGTCTGTGTAGTAGTTATACTGGTTATTGTTGGACTGTGTAGAATAACTTCTTGCCAATTTAAGTAAGCATCCACAGTCAACAAATAATGCATACCAGAAATTTGTGTATTCTCTTCAGATTACTGTAAATGATTGATTCTTAGTTGTTTGCATACATTGTCCACATTTTTCAATTTTCTTTGAAGAACATAACATTGAGCCAAAGCTTTCATTCATCCAGAATCCAAATGTCCAGAATAGGATTGTTTCAGCATTTTATGTTGCAGTGAAATATCCAGTCCACAAAAAGAAACAAATGGAGTGCATATGAAGTGCCTCTTTTGCAATAGATTTGATTATGCTCACCATTGAAGAATTTGTTTTGTCATCATCCTTGGATATATCCATTGCAATGTGGAATTTAGTTTGTTAGCTGTTTTGATGGTAGTAACTGGCATCATTTTCATTACTTTGTTCTGAAACTGCTCGTCATCACAAACTACATTCACAATTATCATATCCTAATTTTGTATCTGATGAAGCAAAATAATAGTGCATCAAGTTAGCCAAATACTTTTGTAGGGTGATCTCAAAATTCTAACTAATGGCACATTTACAAATTTACCATTTGCCTATGCATTGAATACTGTTGCCATACCTGGTGCTCCTCCTGTACATCTAGAGATTCTTGACAAAATCCAGAAGGATCTGTAATGTAATTAATCTTGACCAGGCATTTTGACTTCAGTCACTTTCTCACCGACCTGAGGTGGCTTCCCTCTGTCTTTTCTACAAATATTTTCATGGTAACTGTTTCAACAAGCTTTTTTCTCTGGTACTCCAAATACATCAATTTAAGCATGCTACTAGATTGGCATCCTTTTACTATTGAAATAACAAAATGCAATTACCATTTCTACTCCAACAGTTTCTTTTCCAACTTTCTTCTGTTTTGCTGCTTCCTTGATAACTACAATCTTCAAAAATTTTAAAGTAATGTCAATCACCATCTTCTGTTTTCTTGAACCCTGTTCATCTTTTGTCCTTTCTTCAATCCTCCGTATTCTTAGTCTTCTCTTTCACTTTCTGTAACCCCCTGAATACTAGTGGCATTACTGCTTTGCTTCAGGTGAAACGATTTAAAAAAATGAGGTTTGGACAACCTTTTTATATCTAAAGATAGCAAGTAAATGCTTGTGCCGATTTAATAATAGGTAGCTTCTTTGCAGTGAAAATAATTGCCATGCCTTCTTTTTCTATTTGCCTTAATCCTTTTCTGCAAGATTTAAAGTATAAGAAACATGCATCACTGCCTTCTCTGACTGTTCTAGAATGACACAAGAATATCACTCCAACTCTGGAATTAGAGGCATTTGTCACAAATATGATTTTGTGCATTGAATTGTAGTGTATGAGAAGTAAATCATACCTCAGCATAGATTTTAGTCCGACATTCTACTGATCATTTCTAGGGGTTATATTTATTGAAGAACTAATGGCTTGAATTATAAGTTTGATTTGTTTTGTTAACTGAGAGATAGGCCAGTTTTTAATACTGACAGAAATTGTGCTTTTTATGTGTTAGACATTGAATCCATTGTCTATTTTGTTTGGCTCACAATAAACTTGGTTGCCTAAATTCTTGAGAGGTATGTCTCTTATTTTAAAGTTTTTGATCCAATCTGGATCCCAAATAAGTTTTCATATATATACTTTCATTATGTAATGGCACTTATCCATGACTGATACTCTTGATTTGATTAAATGTCTCTTGAATAACAGATTTTTCTATCTAATTACATGTCTTTAATGAAAGTTGATGTTAGAACCTGTGTCCAACAGATTGCACACAAAATAACTTTATATCAAGAGGCATATACTTTCTGTAGAATTATACTCTAATTTGAAAAGAGATTATTACACATTGATTTTGACTGATTTATTATAAGAATTTTAAAATTTCCGATTGATTGGAGATTATGGTAGATTAATATATTATGATTCAATCTATGGTAACCTTTGAAAATGCTAAAAATCATCTTTTCCCAATTTTTCTTAAGTTTTAAAAAATAATTTTTCTTGTAAAGTTGCTGAATTCTACCCTTTATACATTTGACTAAATGACCATACCAAACTAAAATAATCTTTTCTTTAATATTTTTCTTAATTTTCTATTATTTAGATCAAAAACAGATTTATTTTTGAAAAATTTACTAAATTTTGTGCTCATGACAATATTTATCTGAACCTGTAGTGCTCAGTCCCAGTTTACCACAAATTTGAACTATTTTACTATTTCAATTGCTTTTAGTCATTGAAATGTAACATTTATTAAAATATTTTTGTATTCAAGGCAACTTTGTGACAGAGAATAATATAAATACAAGTGTTTATGAATTCCTGATGAATTAATGAGAATTTTGCTTAAAGTTTTTCTTTTACATATTTTATATTGTCTTCTTAAAGAAAAATCAAATCCATTGGTGGAACCAGCATACAACTTGTCAAAAAACCTGAATACCCTTAAAAAAGATAAAATCTCAAACAGGGACAGCAATAAGAAATATATATATATACACGGACATGACAGAATTGAATAGATGCCAAGATAAATTTTATTTCTGATTTTTTTTAATAACCAAAATAAATTAACTTAAATTATTTGTTTAAAATTGCCGATAACAATACTGGAACATGCCACGAACCAAAGGAGCACCAGACCTATCCGAATTTCAGCAAGGACGTATCGTGGGCCAACCTGAAGTTGATCTTAGTCAAAGAAAAATATCTGAAAATCTTTCAATACCCCTTTCTACTGTTAATAGAGTGAGCGTACAATTCATCAGAGAGGGCAAGAAGTGCTCAAAACCTCATCCTGGCCGTCCTGGGCCCTCTGAAAGAACCATGCATCTTGTCGAAAGAAATGTTGAACAGGATCCACGTTGCAAGGCCTCTGACATAGCAACACAAGTTGATGTCAGTCCCAGAACAGCTGTCAGGCATCTTCACAAGCTGGGCTATTATGGCAGAGCTGCGCGAAGGAAACCACTTCTCCGTTCAGCCAATATCAAACGCAGAAAGGATTAGGCTCATGAGATGGTGGAGAGACCTGTGACCTTTTGGACCACTGTCATTTTCTCTGATGAGTCAAGATTCGAATTATTTTCCGCCAGTGGAAGAGTATGGGTATGGAGACTCTGTAGTCAAGAGTTTGATTTAAAAAGGCTGCAGCCAACAGTGAAACATGAGGGCCTTTCAGTAATGGTATGAGGTGCAATTTGGAGTGATGGTCGCTCAAAGCTTGTGGAGTATGAAGGAAACATTAATTCAAACAAATATGTTTCTATATTAAAGAAAGGGCTCCTTCCAATATTCTCAAGTAGTAGAATGAGCAAAGTTGACTCCCTATTTATGGAAGATGGAGCTCCATGTCACACTGCTCAAGCAACGCAACATTGGTTGAGACAAAATGGGATCAATAAACTTCCATGGCCAAGTCAGTCCCCGGATATTAACCCTATTGTACACCTTTGGGGCATATTAGATTGAAAACTCCACAAAAAGAACAGGAAGCCATCTTCTAAGCCCGAACTTTTAGGATTATTGCATCAAACATGGCAAGAAATCCCTCAAGATGAGATTTGTGAACTCATCGTTAGCATGCCTAGAAGGGTCCTTGCATTAAAAAAAGCAAAAGGGATGTCAACCAAGTATTAGTTATTAAATTTATGACCATTTATATTAGGTTGGTGCAAAAAAAAAAAATACGTCAAAAACCCACATTATTTTTGCACCAACCTAATAATTACTTCATCTGTATAAATTACTTGTTTAATACAATAAACGGTTTCTGTGAGCATCTATTCAATTCTGTCATGTCTGTATATATATATATATATATATATATATATATATATAAGATTGTTACTTTTTTAAAAGCATTTTCGTTTATCAGTAACTGAATTATTTAACAGTTATAAAAAAATTTAATGTTATATATATATATATATATATATATATATATATATATATATATAGATATAGAAATTGTTGCTACTTTTAACAAAAATAAAGCTAAATTTATTATTTATAGGAAAGTATTTTCTATTTGAAAATACTGGTTCAATGCTTTTTAGTCCTTACATTTTTCATTTTAATTCTAATCTTGCCAAAGCAATTAATGAGTGCAATAATTGCTATTCCTTTATCTTGAGCTCTCACAATTTTTTTTTAATTACTTTTATTTTTACATATGAATTGATTCCAAACAGTTTTTCATTTGTTCTTTTTAAATAACCATATTTTTTAATTTTTACAGCCGATATGCTTTTCATGAATCCACAAAGTTTTAATTTTTTAGCCAAGAATAACCATTCTTATTTTCTATTGTAAATATCTGTCTTAACCTCTTCCAGCATTCATTAATTATATGTTGTATAACAAAGCTTGTAGTTTTACATTGTAGTGTGTAATTAGTATCTTAATTTGACTGCAATACTGTGTTTAATAAATTATTGTTCTTGTCTGCCTTTCCACATATGCATGACTGTGATTTGTAAATGTCTTTCTATTCAATGGTTTCTGTTTATGTCTAATTGTCATCTTTGCTTTGTGCTTGTAACATTGTTTAGTAGATGTGTAGTTTAAATTCCAGCATTTATTAAGCATTTATGCCATTTACAGTTGAGCTACAGCATGAACTTTATCATCATTCAAAATGTAATATTAATGTTAATCAATTTTGCTTTTCTATATCTTTCTTCCTTTGAACCAAACTTAAGTTGATGCTATCAAGCCTCATTTTAGCCAATGCCCCCTTTGAGTTTGTTCGAGCGCTCAGGCATGGGCAACCTTTTTTCAAGCAGTGGGACGCATAAGATAAGGCTCATTATAAGGCAGGCCACACTACAAAAAATTGCCTTGAATCTTTTTATGCATCTTGATTGGTGAGAACCAAAAATGTTATGAACAATTCTATTTACAATCAAGCCACTTATGGAACGTCACTTCCTTTTTCTCATTATTCAAATTGTTTTTGCGAAAAAACATCAGGAGAAACATCTTAAGAGCGAACATAGAAGGGTAAAGAAAAGGGAGAAAAGAGAAGGAAAGAAAAGAAAGTGACAGAATAAAACAATAGTATTTGTTGATAACAGGTTGGGTGGCCAAGGAAGTTGAGACATTAAGACAAGAATCTGACCTAAAAAGTTTAAATCAAAGCTGTAGTGTCCACTACAGCTTTTGATACTATGTAATGGTCAGAAATCTAAACAAGCATGCCAAGACTCCCAAGAAAAAGGAGAGAGAAAGGGAAAGGTGGAAATAGAAAAGAGGAAAACAATGAAGGAGAAAAGAGAAATAAGTACAATGGAAGGCTATAGTAGTAACCAAACACGCTTTTTACCAATGAAGGGTTGAGGAACTTAAAACAGAACCAGAGCAGAATTATGCAGATTTAGGCTGATGTTTCTGTTATTTGTTCTGGAATAAACATAGTATGTAAATTAATAAATGGTCATTTAATAAGTAGATTTTTTTTTTGTTATGTTAAATACATAAGTTATTTGTGGTGTTACAATAAATTTTAGTTGAGAATTTAAGATATAAGTAAAAAGACATATAAAGTATGGAATGTTAATATATATTTTCTTCATGTAAATTTTGACATATTGCCAAACTGTATAACTTGTAGAATAAGTATGGATATAAATCAATTTATCTGGTATTATTGCTAGTATTATATATGTGAAAAAACAATCTAATGGACTTTTTTTTTTTATTTCTACAGTGGCATAAATTACTAGTGTTAACTATATTTTGCTGCACATTAGTTTTGAAATTTATGGCATTTTGTCAATTTATTATTGTTTCTAAATTACTAGTACAGCTGTAGCTTTATTTAACTGTGTTTTTATTGAATATCTTATATAATTCTGAATTTTTAGTCAAGTGTTTAGTAACTTCAAAAATAATTTCCCTATTTTACCTCTAAGTTAAACCAAATGATATTTTTTCTTTACCTTCATATGTTGTTCTATTTGAGGTTTAAATTCTAGTTTGGTTTAGTGACGCTCTACATTTAAGTTCTTCTCATATTCTTTCTTTTTATCATCAAAAATTATTTTACTAGAAGAATTTCTGGATAACTTAGACTCTATTCCTTTAGGGATGTGCTTTATTATGTTCGCATCTGATATTCACATATTTTAATTTTGCGTTGGGTTTCATATATAGGGAAACACTACCATCTTAAAGATTTAATTCTACATCCAGATAGTTGACAAATTTTTTATTCATTTTGGCTTCTATTTCAGAGCCGAGACTTTTGAAGAGTTTGAAAAGTGCTTTTCTTATAGTGTCATTTGTTCTTCTGTTGTATATATGTACAATTTTGTTAATTCTATGTATGTGTAGACCTATTGAGTCCGAAACCTCAGCTCCATCAAATGAAATTTGTGGAACATTGAAGTCACCATTTTTTGATTTCTTAACCCAGGTTACCTCCTTGTCGAATAAAATTGATTTGCAGCAATGTAAAATTATTTCTGTTTGATCAGGTGTTATATTTACAAAGCCTTTGGTGAAGTGCAGAGCCTCCAGAAGACCTTTTTCAGATATAGATTCATAAAAGTTTTTAACGTTATATTTTATAAATACATATTTCTTTTTATTTGTGATTTTTTGGAACCAAGAAATGCACTCACTTGTGTCTTGCCATTGATAGGCCTGTGTATCAATTTTTAATGAGTTGCATATTTTTTTCAATATTGGCTTATTTTACCAAGTTCAGTTTTAGCTGGGTTTATTAGAACAAAAGAAGGATTATTTAGAAATTCATCTTTATGGTCCTTTTAAACAGCGTAAAAAAGATAAAATTCCTCAGAACCAATCCATCGCCCGGAAAGGAATGACATGAGTGACAGGTGTCACCAGACGATTACCCTGCAACTGCTCGCATTAAACACAAATTAACTCTCAGGACATGGAACATCTGAACATTGAACAATTGCAGCCAGTTTGATAATGTTAAACAAGAGATGAACAGACTTAACATCAACATTCTGTATGTGAAACTAGATCGCCAAACAACGGTGATTTCGTCAGCAACAAACACAGGATAATTTATGCAAGCAGCAAGAAGAACCACAAAGGAGTAGGACTACTAGATAGAACATTTCAGGAATGTGTTCTAAGATACCATCAACTTTCCGAAAGAATTCTGGTATTGAAGCTGAAAGGGAAGCCATTAAATGTAGCTATTATAGTAGTTTATGCACCAACAGCACAAAGCAAAGAGGAGGGCATCAAATCTTTGTACTCCATGCTGGACAGTGCCAAGACTCTATGCAAATCACAGGAAATCATCATCATTATGGGAGACCTAAATGCCAAAGTAAGCAGGGAAAGTGCAGAGGATATAGCAGGAAGATTCAGACTAGGAACCCGCAATGAATGCAGAGAAAAATGGATCCAATGGTGCACGGCTAATGACCAAGTAATAGCCAACACATGTTTCCAAGACAACTATCAACATGGAGGAGTCCAGGAGGAGAAACTAAAAACCAAATTCATTATATGACCATCAACAAAATATTCAGGAATGCAATGATTCACTTCAAAACCTACCCAAATGCTAACTGTGGAAAGTGATCATCGCCCTATTATAAGTGTGAGACTGTGGAAACTGAAGAAGCCTAATGCAGCACCCAAACTGCAATACAACAAACTCTTGAGTGATCCTAACCTAAAAGAAAAATATATGGACAATGTGAAGAGAAGATACGAGGTACTCAATGTAAGTTCAAAATGGGACGAACTAAGAGACACTTTAGTGACATCAGCAAACCATATCATCCCAAAGGAAACAGGATGAAGAAGGAAAAACAACTGGATGACTGATGAGATTCTCAACATGATGGAAAGGAGACAGAAAACCCTGTCAAGATACAGGATGGAGTAGAGAAAATTACACAATGAAATAAGGACCAAATGCAGGCATGCTAAAAAAGAATGGTGAAACCAAAAATGTGCAGAAATAGAAAGATTGAGTAGTACCAACAAAAAAGACATGCACAAACAAATAAGACAACTAACAGAAGACATGCTCGTCAACAGGCTGCTTAAAATCAAAGGATGGAACACTCATAAGAGAAGGGAAAAATTCTTCAACGCTGGAGTGATCATATTGGAGAACTCTTCCATGAAGAAAGGAAACAACCAGCAATACGCAGAACTGTTGACAGACCTGGAATTCTGAAAACTGAAGTAAAAGCCGCACTGACCAAATTGAACAGAAACAAGGCAGCTGGGCCAGATGGAATTGTAGCAGAAATGCTGACAGCCTTAGGTGACTTTGGAATAGACAATTATTTTAAGACATTTTTATGTTTATACATTCTTTTTTATAGATACAAATATTTAAGTAAATGCTCTGTTTATCATAAACAGTATTAACAACATTTACTGGCCTGAATATCTGAGAAATTGTCATAGAAAAAGGAATCAAACCTGTATCCTATACGGAACCATCATATAGCCTGATGTGCTTTTACCGATTTCGCCACAGAGGAGCGTTTCGGTTAGCAAGGTCGATTTTACTGTTTTTAAACTCCAATTTTCCATGATTTTCTGACGTACATTCATATCTGCTCAATGCGTATCCAAATGTAAATAAATGACATCACACATTATGAAATGGACAAAGTCTCACAATTAAATTAAGACATTTTTATGTTTATACATTTTTTTTAATAGATACAAATATTTAAGTAAATGCTTTGTTTATAATAAACAGTATTAACAACATTTACCATAAAGTGTATAAGCATGGTAGAACAAAAGTTGGTAGAAAAGTTGCAACTCCCCTTTTCGGGGAGATATGAAAGGCAGGCTATGTCCCACAGGATTATAAAGATGCCTCTCAAATACCTCTACAAAAACAAGGGTTTCAGGTGTGTCTGTGATAATCATCAGGGGATATCACTTCTTTCAGTTGCAGGCAAAATCCTAGCTAGACCGATTCTAAACAGAATCATTATACACCTTGTTGATGACATCTATCCTGAATCACGGTGTGGGTTTTGGTCAGGTCGTGGCATCAATGACATATTTTCTCTTCAAGTTGCAAAGAAGACTCGCGAGAAAAAACAGGATTTGTATATGGTGTTTGTGGACTTGACGAAGGCCTTTGACATTGTGAATTGAGGAGCTCTTTTGCAAGTCTTGAGGAAACTCGACATCCCAGAAAACATGCTAAAGGTGATCATCTCCTTTCATGAAGGAATGAAAGATAATATTGTGTCTGATGGTATGATATCAGAATCCTTTGATTTCAAAAACAGCACCAAGCAAGGGTGTGTCATGGCCCCTGTCATTTTTGGCCTTTTCTTCTCGGTGGTGCTGAAATATGCATTCGCAGACATAGAGAGCAGTGTCAAGTTTCAGTTTCGAACAACTAGTGGACTCTTCAATCATCCGCACGTCAAAGCCAAGACCCACCTTCATACACAAATTATCTATGATTTGTTGTTTGCTGATGATGCTTCTCTTGTTGCAACATCTTCGAGGAGGCCCAACATCTAATAAATCGTTTCTCTGCTGCATATAAAGCCTTTGGTCTTACACTTAGCATAAAGAAAACTGAAGTAACCAACCTTGTCCTACTCCAAAGCAATTCTGTGGTGAGAAACAAAAATCACCAGTCTACAAATTTCCAGAGAGACCATTGAAAGTAGAAGATAAACCCCTGAACTATGTAAAGTCTTTTACCTATCTTGGTAGCAAAGTCAACTAAAGTGGATCTTTAGATGATGAAATCATGCATCGGATTGCTAAGGCTACCAGTGCTTTCAGCAAACTTCACCATCAGTGGTGGAATGAGTGGGGTATTTGACTGGATACAAAAATTGGGGTTTACAAAGCTGTTATACTTGCCATCCTTTGTATGGATCAGAGTCATGGACTCCCTACAGGTAACATATACGCCAGCTAGATGTTTTCCATAAAAACTGCGTGCAATCTGTGGAGTTAAGCTTCAAGATAGGACATCTAATGTAGACCTGTTTAACAGGTGTAATATTGGAGGAATCGAGACTTTTATCATACAGTCTCCGTTACGGTGGACTGGTCATGTCTTGAGAATGTCTGATGACAGGATACCCAAGATCCTAATGTACAGCCAGTTAGATCAGGGCTACAGGAATATAGGACGCCCATGGCTCAGATACAAAGACAAGCTGAAAAGCAACTTGTCAGCTGTCAATATACCTCATAACACCCTTGAGTGCCTAAGATTGGGTAGAATAGAGATCAACATGTTTTAGTGGACTCAGCAGTTTTCAATCAGCTTGTCTGAATCATCTTCAAGAAGTGAGAGCAAGATCTAAAAGGTCAGCCGATCTAACAGTGATCTCATCTCAAAATCCTCACTCTTGCTCCATATACGGCCTCCTTTGCAAATCACTAGTGGGTCTTAAGTGCCAGTTAAGATTATCACACAAAATTTATAACTGAATCAATTGGTTAAGTTGTCAGATCCTCATACATCAAAACTGAAGGGAGAGTCCATTATTATGCAGATATATATATGTGTGTGTCTGTGTATATATATGTGGTCATATCTACTCTTTGCTTTGAATTCCACACTTCAACCAAAAACGTTTGCAGTTTATCTTCTTTTTAAAATATGCACTTTTCTCTCATTGTAACATCTATAACCTCTTCTATATATATATATATATATATATATATATATATATATATATATATATAATACATATATATATATATATATATATATATATATATATATATATAAATGTGGATATAAAGCAAATAATTAGATACTAACAACTTTATATACATGCATTAGTGTTCATACACTGATAAGCAAATAACTATTAACTTAATTTAATAAGCAAAACTGTGCTCAATGTGGTTAGATAGAGCTTAGAAGTATATATTAATTAATATACATATACTTATGTTTGTAGTGCAACTTAAAGTTTTATGGTTCTCTCAAGTTGTCACACACAAACTGGTGAATGAAACACTTATTACAGTTTGTTTTTTTTAAATAATTGATCTCGTGGGAGGTATGCTAAATTAAACAATGATTCAAAGGTCAAAGTTGATATAAACTTAATATATTATTGGGGTGTAAATTCAAAATCTAGAGTGTATGTAGGGGGATATTGTAAAAACAAAATGATGTATAAATAATACATGTCTGCTAAGAGCACGAAGATCAATCAAAGACTTTAAAAAAATACATAGCCATTGTTGTCCAGCATTAGCCTGAACTTGAGTATGGCATTAAAAATCAAGATGGTAAATGAGAGGAATTTGTGGTGGAGCAGTGTTTCTATCAAGCCAATAATGTAATAATAAGCTAAGAACAGATGAATGAAAGTTTCAAAGGTTTGCAAGATCAAAAAGATTTTGTTACCCATTTATGCAACAACAGCATTTATCAATACATAAAAATACATTAACTGCACAGAATATGCCTGCTGATTATGAAGGAAAAAGTATCAAGTTTCATAAATTTGTTATAAATGCATGAATGGAAAATTGTTTTCAACAGGGTCAATTAGGAAACAGAACAGAAGTTCCTCTAAAATTTGTTGTACCATCCTCCGCAAATTTTTTTCTTAATATATGGAATACATCTAATATTTACGTGTGTTTTTTATACCATGAAATACATTTCATACTATCGAGTGCAGCATTCAAAGAGTAGATTGTCTGTACAAAAACTTAATTTCTTTGTTCTCATAATTACCTAATAACCTCTTGTTTGGATATTCAAATCACAGCAAAGATTCTCTTCATTTTAGGTTTTGCATTACAAAACTACCAAGCAAACAACATTGACCATTTGCTAACTTCATAAAAAATATTACTACAAATAGAATTGTTTGCAGAAGGACATAAAACTTTAAAATTAAAATATTGATGGTGGTGCAATATTCACTCTTTTTTATTTCCATTAAAGAGCCTTATTTATAAATTTTATTTGATTTTGATATATAATTTACTGTTTTCTTGTCCTGCTTTTGTACTCTTGTAGAAATACATCTTTCAGGTTCATATTGCAATACGAGTCCATTTTGGAGATTGCTAGTACAGTTAATATAAATTATGCCAATCATACAGCATTGCATGAACATACAAAATAGGTATTTTTATGTAGTGTATGTCTATCTATATTCTTTTCTATTCATTTTCCAGTGCTTTTCTAGATTTTAATATCTTAACTTCAAACATTTCCCACAATAATGCTTGTTTTGATTTGCATTAAAGACTCCATATTTATTTCCTTCTTCCAGCTCACAACTAATCTTGCATGTCAGAAATTAAGTAGTGCTTTTACCATTGGTCCCTCTTTTTCTATTTATTCTAAATAATGTCTGTATGTTCATTGAATCAAAGGTTGTCAGTTTATATTAATTGAAATATTCTTTGAAGCAAACATTACAGCAACTAAGAAAATTCAGTAATACCCAAATCCACACATGCATATACACACACACACACACACATACATACAATGCCTGTATATCATTTTTAAATCTTATATGCTTCTAGTATTAAATCATCTTTACTTGATTAACCTTCTTCATATCAGAGATGATAATCTGCATTAAAATCTTCAAGATGGGGTTTTTCTTGAGGGCAACACCAGCCAGCAAAATAACTTGCTTCTGCCTGCAGAAGCAAGTTAACCTTACAAACCTTAGAAATGCAAGTTAACCTTGAAAACCTTAAAAATGAAAGAATAAATTCAGACTTCAGTAAAAACTAGAGTCAGAATCTTGATCAAAACATAGAGGAATCAAATAATGTTATCATATCTTCATTAGTTGAAGCACATGATACCATTTCAAGAATACCTAAAAGGAAAAAGATACATGTATAAACTGACAATCCTGAGTTTAAAAATTTGATGCAAGAAAGAAACAAACAGAAGAGAAAAACAAATGGAAGGGAAAATATAAAACAAGTCTATTAACCTTTTCCATTTACAAACACAGATATGAAGAGATGGGCAACTTATTATTTAAGCATTCCCTTCCAAATCCCAAAAGAATCTACCAATAGAAAACAATAATCCTGCTTTCCAACTTGATGACAATGTACTGATGACATAGGTATTCATAGTTGGGATAAGAATTATTTTGAACAGAAAGTCAACATCCTCTACCAAGTGTTCCAGGATAATCTTTTCCAAAACAGAAACTCTGATCTGGAATGGAATGAAAGCAGTGATGGCACATACTCTGAGTCCATCATAAAAATTCAGGACATGAAATTAGTAAATACTAAACACTTCAAGTACCTCAGTATATGGATCAGTTATAACAAATTTGTCATAGAAGAAAAGGAAATTGATCAAAGAATAGGCTGTATTAGAGATAGTTTCACCTAACACGAAAACATTCACCTGAAAACTTAAGTCATGTTCTTAAATAGCCTTGTCATATTGATACTTTCATATGGATGTCATGCATAGCACCAACCTATTCAGAAATTACCTAAGCTGTCAGCTGTATATAACCAAATTCATAAAATCAATGGTTAAAAATGGTTTTGAGTGAGTGAAGCTTGTGACTCTTGACACAAACATTCTTCATTGTGGACCAGCACTACAGAATTGCAAACAAAGAGCTGTATCAAATAGCAGAAACCACATCACTTTAGGATTTTCAACAGTTGCAACATGTAGCACATGTAACTCAAATTGAAAATGTTGACATAATCAAGATGTTCCACACTATTTAAAATAAAAGGTTAGGAAGGACCCCTATTAATACTGAAAAGAACGATAGCAGCTACTGGACATGAGAAACCTATTTTCCTGAAAAATTGTTTTAAGAGAAAGATTTTATAAATTTCAACCAAAAGCCGTACTGCCAAATGTGTTTTCTTGTAGGGAAATGGCTAATATTACCATTTATATTACCATCTATGTTTTGTAGATTTCATATAATCAAATCTGATTGCTAATGGAGAAATTAATCATTGTGATTTTTATGAAAATTGTCAACTTATAATTTCATATTTCTTCTTAAATATACAACTTTTTTAATAACTTAATTTATATTTTTTTCTTTTCAGCAAAGTTAGACATTTGTCTTCATTTTTTTAGTCCAAAATATATTTTTAAAAAAGATAATTTTTTTCTTTCTTTACTAATACTGTTTGCAATAGATTTTTAAAAGAACATTGTATATGCAATGATAATCATGATTTATCATGTAATTTAGAGTTTAAAGACCAACAACTGAATTTAGAAGATATATTAAAATTTTAAGCTATTCCAAAAGATTAAAATTTATTCCTTTTTCTACATTACATTTTTTGGTTAATAATTTTTAAGCTTGAAGGAACAAATATTGTTTTCTCTTGAATTCTTCAGTTCATGTCATTTGGAAATTTACAGTATTTTCCTTGACACAAATATAGTCTGATCATTCACCAAATTTTCTATCAGGTATTTTTAAAATGGCCATTTTATGTCATTGTCATGTAATGATTAGCACCAAAATTTCAATAGAATCCATCTGATTAGTGAAAATACTAATTCCTTTTGCAATATATTTGTGATGAAATTAAATTTACCTCTAGCAAGTTTTTTGGAAATGAAGACACACACATCTAGGCTCTGCTAATTGCTGCAACATTTTCTTTTTTTTCAGCTTCATTGCTCTATAGAATTGTCTTCATTTCAGAAATGTATTAAATGTTAGAAAGAATTCCCTAATCTAGTTTTTCCTTTGCAAATTTTGCATCTATTAGAATACAAGGAGTTGCAGAAAAGTTCTGTGCTTGAACCATAAATGAATTTTCAAATGAATTTGGACAGATTTTGGGAATTGAATTGAGCCAAGAACTTTTCAGCACCCTCTTGTAGAATGAAATTGAATCAAAATGATAATCCATCAAAAGTAAGGTTGTTAAACATACCCATTGCTAACAGATATTTCTCAAATACAAATAACATTTTAATATGATAAATGTGAATTTCAACATGTTTTCATTATAAAAATTTATACTAATTTATTTAGTTGTTTTGAGTGTGGGACCCTAATGGTTGAGGAGATAAGGAAATTGGTAGCATATTGCTAGCCTTCAGCACACCATATTGGCCCTCTAACTTGGACTAGACAGGAAGTTGGAAAGACCCAGTTCAATCAGTCATCTGTGTCTTTTCTCTTTCGTCCCTGAGTCAAATTATCATAATACCTGCCAAGAATATAATCTCACTTTTTATACAAACTGTGTACTTTATCTATCCCAAATTCTGACTGAGAAGGTCTTTACTGCAGGGTCAATCATATTAAATCGCAAAAGCTTTGACATAGTTGTATTTTCCCTTGAGTGAGTTCTAGACGTAAGATGGAGGTGGTGCTTGGTGTTTCTTTTGCTAATTGTGTAGACATGTTATGGCAAAAGGTGAATAGGTTTCTCTCTTGACATTTCCCTTTTTTAGACTCAGTGGTGGGTGAGAAAACACAGTTCTTGCAATATTCCCAAATCAGTTATGGTTCTTAGAAAACCATCCAAGAGGCTGCATATAGAAATGTATTCAGACAGTGACAGACAAATTAACCCAATCTATTACAAGCTTCATCACCCTTTAAACCAATAGAAGAAAAATGCAAAACAAAATTGTCCCCCTTTGCAATAGAAAAAAATTATCTTCAAAGTCCTTTCAAAATCTATTTTTAAAAAACTGAGAAACACATTGCTAGTTGAAATGGGGAAAAAAGATCTAGTCAAATACACAAATGAATATAACATCTTTTCTCATAAATTAAAATTTACTCACTTCAATCTCTAAATTCATCCAGGTGTAGTGATGAATCTCTCTCTCTCTGTCTCTCACATGCACACACACAAAAACTCATCTAGAGAGACAAGGTGTATCAGATGTTGAAAGGATGGCCATCAGAAGTAATGACTAAACCTTGAACACACTGTAACCTTCAGATGAATTAAAAATTGACGACTCCAAAAATGATGGCTCAATTTACTTTGCTATTACAATTCAGTTTACTCAAACGTACATATATTTATACACACACATGTATTAAACATATTTTTTAGGTATAATTTATTTAAAAAGAATCAATATATCATGAGTAATTGCTTTTGGTCTGAAATAATTCATAAAATGATTGATATGCTATTAAATCAAATGACTTGGTGGTATGAGGTTTGCTATGAATTTTGTTCATCATTTATATATATATACATATATATATATATATATATATATATATATATATATATATACACATACAAGTATATAATTGGTGTATACGGAATGAATTCCAATAACCAACAATTACTATTCTTAAAAGAGTGCTCAATACAGAGTAGAGCAGATATAATTATTTATTTAAAAAATTATAACATAAATATGATATAAAATCACTACAAAAATAGCCATTTTATTTCAACATCTCAGATGTCTTATCAAGTGATGACATTGAATGTAAAATAAAGTAAAATAAATGGTTTTCAAAGTTTTAAATTAATTAATGATCCTTCCCAAGGGGAAAACGTTGTTACAAAAGCTAGAATGACCAATCAAAATACAAGTATAGGAAAATTCAAAAAGCTTCATAACAAAGTCATGTTATAATAGCTATTCAGATCTTTAAAATACGGGTAATATTAAAAAAGAATTTATTCTAACCAATAATTATTAAATTATATAATAAAATTTGATATTAAAATTAAAAGTAAAAATTACCAATTTTAAAATGCAAATTTAATCACTATTAAGTTTAAAATTATAAAATTGCTGAGGAGGAAAGAAGAAATACATATGTTACTCAATTTATTTCTTCATTGAAATTACGTTAGAATAGACTCTTATCTGTCATCCGGTCATCTGACAATATATGTATACATTTTAATCCCAAGTGTGTGAATGAGGTCCTAACCTCACACGTAAAAAAACCCAAACACACTCAGATTATAATACATAAGCACCCAGACATATTTAGATATATATATACACACAAAAAGTGACAAAACAGGGAACATCTCAAAGGCCCTTTATAAAAAAAAAAGAAAAGGGGGGGGGCAAACACATGCATACATACACAATTAAAAGTGAATGCACTTTCCATACACATAGACTCCGATAAATACATGTACACATATCCACATACATTGACCTAGACAATCAGATACCACATCCAAGAAATATTTAAGAATGAAAGTGTCACTATACAAATGCTAACCACTTATTGAAATATAACTTAAGTGAGCAAATATACAAAGATAAAAATGGTTAAAAATAATATTATTTAATATATTAAAAAATGAAAATTCCAAACCCACAAATATCTATAAAAACATATATTTTAATCATATAAGTTGATCTATTATGTATGAGGTGAAAGAAAATAAGATAAAAAGAACTACCTACAGAAATAAGTGTACAGTCACACGTATATACATATCTACACATACACACAGAAATATATCTACATACATCCACACACACAAAGTACATATACATATATATACACATACATATACATACATATAAATATATACATATACGCAGACACATACGCACATACACATACAGAAGGAAGTATAAATATATCAACCCGCACAACGTCGTAAAAAAAAAAACGCCAGATATAAATACATATACATACATGCACATAAATACAAATACACACAAATACATACATGCACATATATACATATTTAAACATACATATACATAAACATGTATACACATGCGCATAAAACTAAGTACACAAACATATATATATATCATCACATATACAAACATACGCATACATATAAAAGAAAAAGAAAAAACATACAAACTTAAAATCATCTATATAGACATATATACATGCACAAACACATCCATATATATATATATACATACACATATACACACATACTCACACACACACATATATATATATACATACATACACAACCACATATATGTATATACATACATACACACATAAAAATGGGAATATACATACATTCTAACATTATATTATTAACAATAAAATATAGTAAAAGTTCATAATAATATTATAAAAAGTAACCACACAGAGTTGTTGATTAAGTCTATAAGCCATTAAAAACAAGAGTAGATTTTAGTTACTATTGATGGTATGTTTCAAGACACTGAAATATATATATATATATATATATATATATATATATACAACTTCCGAACATATATCGACATATACGAATATATAATCATGTATAAATACCCATATTGACACATCCACATATATAAGCACACTCCCATCCACTCATATGCATATAAATATACACACATATATACATATACATATACGTATATACACACACATATAAATACATATACACATACATTTATATACACAAATACACAAACTCATATATATATATATATATATATATATATATATATATATATATATATATATACATACACACACAAATACACATACATATACATATATACACACATAGACTTACACATTTGGCAGTAAACACAAACTAAATTTGACATACCTACACATATAACAATTTCACATATGATAGGTGTCACCACATACACATACATATAAATACACACACATATATATATATATATAAGCATATACATACATACATATATATATATACCTATAATAACAAGTACATATACACAAACATACATACATACGCAAATATACACATACTCACATATACATATATATACACACACAGACAAATACACATATACTTACACATGTGGCAGTAAACACAAACCAACCCACATATACATACATACATACATATATATATACATATAAACACACATGTATGTATATGTATGTACATTTATATATGTATTTGGTTGAATGTCTGTGTATTTATGTATATATACGTATATATATGTACTTATTATTATGGATATGTATATGTATGTATATGTTTATATGTATGTGTATATATATATGTGTGGGGGGTACATATATGTGTGTGTTGACACCTATTATGAGATTGAGTGTATGTGTAGGTATGTAAACTTTGGTTTGTCATTACTGGCACATGAGTTAGTCTATGTGTGTATATATGTTTGGGTATAAGTATATATGTATATGTGAGTATGTGTGCATATATGTATGTATGTGTATACATACTTGTTATCATAAATATGTATATGTATGTTTATGTTTATATATTTATATATATATATATATATATATATATATATATATATATATATATATGTATGTATATGTTATTGGTTTGTGTTTACTGCCACGTGTGTAAGTCTGTGTGTATATATGTATTTGTATGTGTATTTGTCTGTGTGTATATATATATATATATATATAATATATATATATATATATATATGTGAGTATGTGTATATTTGTGTATGTATGTTTGTGTATATGTACTTGTTATTATAGGTATATATATGTATGTATATGTTTATATATATATATGTATGTATGTATGTATGTGTGTGGATTTATATGTATGTGGTGACACCTATCATATGTGAAATTGTGTGTATGTGTAGGTATATCAACTTTGGTTTGTGTTTACTGCCAAATGTGTAAGTCTATGTGTGTATATATGTATTTGTGTGTGTATATATGTATTTGTGTGTGTGTGTGTATATGTATATATATATATATATATATATATGTATATGTGAGTATGTATGTGTATATATATTTGTATTTATATGTGTATATATACGTATATGTATATATGTGTGTATATTTATATGCATATGAGTGGATGGGAGTGTGCTTATATATTTGGATATGTCAATACGGGTATTTATACATGATTATATATTTGTATATGTCGATATATGTTCGAAAGTTGTAGTATATATAAATATATATATATATATATATATATATATATATATATATATATATATATCAGTGTCTTGAAACATACCATTGATACTAACTAAAATCTACTCTTGTATGATAGGGATTTTTTAATGGCTTATAGACTTAATCAACAACTCTGTGTGGTTACTTTTTATAATATTATTATGAACTTTTACTATATTTTATTGTTAATAACATAATGTTCTTAGAATGTATGTATATTCCCATTTTTATGTGTGTATATGTGTATGTATATATATATGGATGTGTTTGTGCATGCATATATGTCTATATAGATGAATGTACGCTTATATGTTTTTTCTTTTTCTTTTATATGTATGCGTATGTTTGTATATGTGTTGATATATATATATGTTTGTGCACTTAGTTTTATGCGCATGTGTATACATGTTTATGTATATGTATGTTTAAATATGTATATATGTGCATTTGTATTTATGTGCATGTATGTATATGTATTTATATCTGTCGTTTTCTTTTTTTTTTACGACGTTGTGCGGGTTGATATATTTATACTTCCTTCTGTATGTGTATGTGCGTATTTGTATGTGTATATGTATATATTTATGTATATGTATGTATATATATGTACTTGTGTGTGTATGTATGTAGACATATTTCTGTGTAGATGTGTATGTGTATATATATGTATATGTACTTGTGTGTGTGTGGATGTATGTAGACATATTTCTGTGTAGATGTGTATACATGTATATACGTGTGACTGTACACTTATTTCTGTAGGTAGTTCTTCTTATCGTATTTTCTTACACCTAATATATAATATTTTTTTTTTTTTAAGCATTTCACCCCAAGCAAGGCGGGAAGCCACTAGGACGCAAGGGGTTACAGAAAATATAGAGCGAGATCAGATAGAAGTGATAGTAGAGAGTATGAGGAGAAGGGTAGTGGATAGATCAAGGCAACTGGAGATGTCGATTGACATTACACTCGAATAGCTGGAGATTATAGCTGTCAGGGAAACTGGAATAGGGAAGGGAGTTCCACAGGCAAGAGGTGCAAGACATGAAGCTATTTGAGTAGAAGAGACAGCTACATTTAGGAGTTTCGACAGTGAAGGGGTGAGAGCGTGATGCTAGCCTCGTAGGGCGCTTGAACTCATGAAGTCTGGAAACCAGCGAATGTAGCTCCTCGGAACAATTACCATGAAAGTATTTTTAGAACAGACAGAGAGAGTCAACGGCGCGTCTGTGAGAAAGTGACTGTAGACGAGATGCCAGAGCAGGGCCAATTATATTGCAACGTCCGCCTCTGGAGCCTATCAAGAACTCCGAGGCAAACAGAAGGGGCACCAGACCATATATGGCAGCAATACTCCATGCAAGGACGAATTGTTGATTTGTAGAGCTGGAGAATCAATTCCAGCGAGAAAAATTTCCTGGCGCAGCACAGGGAGCCAACTTTCCTTGTGGTGGACGAGGCAATTGACTCAATGTATTTGTTCCATCTCAGGTCAGCAGTCAACGTGAGACTGAGCAGCCGCAGAGAGTTGCTCTTGAGAAGTTGAGCGTCAGACATTCTAATGGAGGGCAAGGAAGGATCTCTGTGGTGATTAATAGAGAGCAGTTTTGTTTTTGAAGCGTTAAAGTTGACCAGCCACTTCCTGCCCCAGTTCACAACTGATTGGAGGTCCTTTTCGAGATCAACTTATATGATTAAAATATGTGTTTTTATAGATATTTGTGGGTTTGGAATTTTCATTTTTTAATATATTAAATAATATTATTTTTAACCATTTTTATCTTTGTATATTTGCTCGCTTAAGTTATATTTTAATAAGTGGTTAGCATTTGTTTAATGACACTTTCAGTCTTAAATATTTCTTGGATGTGGTATCTGATTGTCTAGGTCAATATATGTGGATGTGCGTACATGTATTTATCAGTGTCTATGTGTATGGAAAGTGCATTCACTTTTAATTGTGTATGTATGCATGTGTTTGTTCACCCTATTTTTTTTTTTTTTTTTTTTTTATAAAGGGCCATGTAGACATTCACTGACTTGTCACTTTTTGTGTGCATATATATATCTAAATATGTCTGGGTGCTTATGTATTATAATCTGAGTGTGTTTGGGTTGTTTTACACGTGAGGTTAGGACCTCATTCACACACTTGGAATTAAAATGTATACATATTGTCAGATGACTGGATGACAGATAAGAGTCTATTCTAACGTAATTTCAATGAAGAAATAAATTGAATAACATATGTATTTCTTCTTTCCTCCTCAGCAATTTTATAATTTTAAACTTAATAGTGATTAAATTTGGATTTTAAAATTGGTAATTTTTACTTTTAATTTTAATATCAAATTTTATCATATAATTTAATAATTATTGGTTAGAATAAATTCTTTTTTTAATATTACCCGTATTTTAAAGATCTGAATAGCTATTATAACATGACTTTGTTATGAAGCTTTTTGAATTTTCCTCTACTTGTATTTTGATTGGTCATTCTAGCTTTTGTAATGTTTTCCCCTTGCAAAGGCTCATTAATTAATTTGAATCTTTTAAAACCATTTATTTTACATTCAACATCATCATTTGATAAGACACCAGAGATGTTGAAACAAAATGGCTATTTTTGTAGTGATTTTATAACATATTTATGTTAGAATTTTTTAAATAAATAATTATATATATATATATATATATATATATAGTAAAATAAGTCTATTAGATGCTTCAGTACACATCATCAGTTTCTAGCCAAGGTTCATTAGGCATTTCAGGTCTTTCAATATCATACCCGCTCTCCACAGTAATCCAGCCAATACTGATTGAGTATTGTGTACCTTCCTTTAGCTACAATTTTTTACATCTTCCCAACTACATACTGCAATTCCTCTTGACAATTTATAGTCCAATCGCAGATGACTTCCAGTTCACCAGCAATGTGTATTCTTTACATAAAAAAAAAGGATACATAATACAACTAAAAAATTTGTCACTTAGCTGATTGATGCTATCTTCAGTATCCTGACTCCATAGTTTTAGATAGACTTTGCTGGAATCATTCCATATTCAATAAATTAAGAATGAATTTCTGCTAATATGAAAGAAAACAAAATTCTCATAAATTTCACATTTTTGTGAATTGTAATTTCTTCTTTGGGTAGGTATTGGGAAATGCAAATTCTTAGTGCTCTTAAGTAGAAACCTATAATTATACCATATTTAATTTAAAATTTTTCTTCATCAAGTATACTAAATGACGTAATCTGTCAAATATATACTTGTTGCAAAATAAAATCATCAGATTTGCCTTGATAAAGTCTGTCAAATGACAAAATGCATCAGCTAAAAACTAAGTATAGTTTTCCTCTTTTCATTCATATATATATCTATATATATATATATATATCTATATATATATATATATATATATATATATATATATATATATATATATATATAATTTTATATACATCAGTATTGTGAAAATATTAACATGCATAAGATCTGAAATGATGTAGATTTAAGAATTGTAAATTTGTAAACCAGTTCTGTCATGTTAGATAAGCATCATCAACATTGACAGATTCTTATTTAATTTCATTATAAAACTTTAATATTTTTTTAAGTATATATTTTCCCTGCATAAATATGCCTTTATTATACAAAATTATATTCTAACATAATTTTATTTCTGTTTTAAACATTTACTTCTTCATTTTTCTTTCTTTGCAGGCTCGAGAAAAGATGATAATTGAAAATGCCTTATTGAAATCTCGTTTGGACATGTGCCAGGAACAAAACCTGACTCTGAAGTGTCAAATTGGCCTGATCCGCCAACATACCATCTCATTCATCCTCAACCAGATGAACACATTACACATGCAAAAAGAGTCAGAGGTGTGATTCACACATAAATACAAGAATTCAAATAGGCTCATTAATACATGTGTCTATTCTTTTTCATGCATGAGTCATACCTTGATACATGAGAGACATGACTAGATTTTTTTTTTTTCAAGCCATAGAGTCACAAACCCAACACTTCAGTGTAATTACATATAAGTGCACTCAGTACTACTATTTTATAAATCAACTTGTCTCTTTGGGTTTTTCTTGTTTCCTGCAAAAAAAAATAATTATAACATATATATATATATATATATATATATATATATATATATATATATATATATACTTCCCTTGTTTTTGTTCTCCCACTTGAACCAGTTTTTATTTTTTAAAAATTAGGTGAAAGAAAACTTTTTTATATATAAGATTTTTTGCAATCTGGTTATGATGTTATATATTTATATGAGATATTATGGGATATATCATATGCTTAGTAAGAAGCATAGAGTCGTGAACATGATTCTACATTGATAAAACAATAAAAAGAAGAGATTTTAGGTTTGGAAAAGATCTTGCTTGTTTCATAGACAGTTGTGTCTCCCAGATCTACTGTTTCGAGCGCGTATACACTAAGATTTTCTTAGTAGCTGGGAGACTGGCAGGCTGAAAATGAATTTGAGAGATACATACAACTATTCTCTTTTCGTCAAAGATCAATTTATAGACATGTAAAGGTAAAACAAACTGTAAATTTTTTGTAAAAATGTTATATACGTTGTCCGTGTAAATATGTATCTATGGTCATCCTGAAGATTTTACAAATATACATTCTCCCATTCTTTCTGAAATATTATTAAGACCTAATTTTCAAAACATTCACCTTCTGCAAAACTTCTACAGGTGAGTAACTGGCTTAAAATAAAAGCAATCAGAATTTCATCATGCTGTAATAAATTTTATTTACAAAGTGGGGTGCATTTCTTAGTGCAATAATGTTAAATAATGTACAAAAATGAAAAATCTCTGCTTCCATTTCATTTTGCCCTCATTTTTATTTGATTCATTGATAAAACAAAAGTCATTGTCATTTGTTCATTGAAAAATATTGAAAACATCACTTTTCAAATTTTAATTATCTTCATTTTCCCTTTGGTATATCGTCCCACCTATCACAAAAATATGTCACACAATCTTCATTGTTTCTATCATGTTTATTTCTAAAACTATTTCATTGTCACTCTTCCCAACATTCACGCTAATAAAATGTATAATGATCTCTTGTCTAATTCTTCATGTGCTGCATTCCTTCAACAAAGGATTTTCATTTTTATTCTTTTGTCCAATTTTCAACAATTAATCTTCCCATGACTCCTCTTTTTCTACATGATTTTTCTTAAATATTCTTTGTTGTTATCTAAGAAAATCTTTGTTGTAGTTATTTATTATTCATGCAGATTTTTTCCTGCATGAGTATTTTCCAGTGGAAGTAACAAACATTTCATTATTACTCGCCTTCTGTGCTTTTGTAAGAAACAAATACTGTAAATTACTTTTTAGCAAGAAATATTTAATGTTATACTTTTTGTTTATTGAAAACTTAGTTTCACCAATTTCTTATTTAGCAGTTTTAGGATAAATTTGCATCTATGAGTATAATAATTATTATTATTATTTCTCTTAACAGTGACTGTTTTCCAATAGTTAATATTGTTTTTAATTCGTTTTCTTCCCTTCTACTAATGTTTATATAATGTAAATGTTTTTTTCTCTCTGTCTCTCTCTATTCAGTATTAATAATTTTAAAAAGTATTTCATTATAATTTATTCACTTATAATTCATCTCTTGATTTTTTTTTTTTTACATATTTAGAAGTTAGAATTATTAATTTCTTCAATTTTTGTTTCTGAATAAGTTTTTCAATTTTTCCTTATTTTTCATTTATTTTATTTATTTTCAATTTTATTTGCTGAATTGTAAATTATGTAATTATCTTGGTTTTTAACTTTTACCTATTCACTGAACTGAAAAAATATTCTGTGCATTTTTTGTTCCTTTTTCAAACATTTTTTTTCTATTTCTCTCTCAGCTTATAGAAAAGAAGTTGATTAATGTTCATTCTTTTTATGAAAATGAATGAAATTTTTTTGCTTTCTTGTATTTTATCTTTTCAGAATTATATGAATACACTCTCGAGATTGATCTTGTTTATTATGCATAGTTTTATGGTACTTTTCTACTTTATATAAAAGTTTATCTTCTTTAACAACTGCTGCAATGATGGTATTTTTCCCGTTACACATTTTTGGAAAACATTTGGCAGGTTAACTTAGATTGGTTCTGTTTTGATTTGTTTTGATTTCTTCAGATCTTGACAAGGGTTTTGCTGCTTTTTTCAAAATTACTTTTTTATGATCTCTAATTAACAATTGGTATTTTTTGTGACCCATAGCAGTATTCTTTGCTGAAAAAAATGTTAACAAGTTTCCCCAAAGAAAAAGAAACTGTATTCAATATTATTATTGTTAAAAAGTTAGAATGGATTACATTAAATTCTATTTATTTCGTAATTGTTGCTCAGCTAATAAAAACTTTCAAGAAACACAAATGCACAATTTGAAGCTATTAAGTGTCAGCACATTACTACCCTGAATAAAAATGTAAAAGAAAAGTATTTTTCAAGTACTTATAAATTTCCATAAATTAAGTGTTTATTTCCTTTATATTTAACTGATTAGATATTTGATCACTTGCCTTATTTTTCTTTGAACATTTTTGTTTATTGATAACAACTGCACTACATTTTTTGTTAATGGTAAAAACTAATGTCTTTCATTTGACCCTGTTTTGATTTTTTTTAATTGAAATTTTACTGATTTTTTTTACTGAAAAGTAGAATTCTACCAAATTTATAATGAATAGTATAAATATAGTATAAAAATATAAAATAGTATTATAAATACTGAAATTAGAAACACTCAAAAAAAATTTCATATTTTTCAGTTTTAAGTATTTAATTGCTTCTTTTATTATATATATATATATATATATATATATATATATATATATATATTAAATGTGTATTTAAAGTAATTACTGTTTGTAAATATGTGCATGTGTATACTACCTATATGTCCACACAAAACTATGTCTATATCTATACATGTATTATACATAAACACACCTGGTTATGTATGTTTATATTTGTAAGTGCAAAGAGGATATTTATGAAATTTCATTTTCTTGGATTCAACTTGAAACTTTTCAGTGTTTTTATTGATATTTTTTAAATAACTGATAGAATTAAAATAAAAACCGTTACATTTAACGCTTATATTTTTTATCCAATATGAGTAGCAAACAATTTTTGCCATGAATATGTAAATAGTATTTGTGTATAAAAGAAGAAAGATGAAATCAGCAAATATATTCAAATATGATGGAATAATTGACAGTAAGCTGAGTGCATCAAAACTATTAAATAATTTTTTTTTTATCTTTGTATAGATATATATTTTTAAAGTTTCTTACTGGATATTTATAACAAGCATTTGCAAAGTTTGGGTTTATTAAAATTATTTTTTAATAGAATATTTAGCTTTGCTAATTTATGTAATTTACATGTTTTCATTTAAAATCAGATTACACTTCAATTTGTAAAAAGCAATCAAATTTTTTTCATATTTGAAGTGTTTTTCCTTTGTAGCAAACTGGTACGGTTTTGTCAGATATAAGTGAAGAATTAGATCTTAAAAATTATTTGTTTTGAAAATTAACATTTTTATATTCTGAAATTTGCATATGGCTGTATATGAACAATAAAAGGATTAGCTCTACTAACATTTTCTGTAGGTACATACCAGTTTTCATAATATATCATCCTCATGGCCTATTTTACTTTTTTAGTGAATAAGCCAAATAGATATAATTTCAATAAATTAATCCAATTTGTATTCTCTTTTATGCAAATTATCAAAGATGATACTGCAATGTTTTTCAATTTTAATAATAATAACAATAATGATGTGTTAGAAACATTTTTGTGACTGCTTCTTTCTGTGGCTAGGCACTGTCAACAAGTAACGCGTTAGGCACAATCAATGCAATCCCTTGGCACTGTAATTTCATATTTTTTTTAAAACAAAAGAAATGTGTTATTATCTTTCCCCTATCTCATGCTACCATCATTATTTGTGTCAGAAGACCAAACTGTTTTAAAGACTAAAAAAAGCAGTTTGACATTATTCAATATTTCACAATCACTTTTTTCTGTTTTGCTAAAAAAATTTTAATAAAGTAACTTTGTTAAAATTTTTAATTTCTTAATTCTTAAATGGCTTATTTTTCCTTTAAGATTTTGCCCATTGTGAAATATCATACCTGTTGCAACAATATATTCTATGTATTGTACTTTTGATCATTATAACAATTACCAAAATACTAAACTTCATTTTATTTTAAAACCTGTTAAAACTTTGATTATATTGCATAAGTATCATATCATTGTTAACAAATTCCAGTTGCATCATTGTGTAGTAATTGGAATTTTAGTGAATATTTCCATTTCTAAGTCTTGAAAAATTTTGAGTTATTTTTTCAGAAATTCTTTAAATTCCTTTCATTTGTCATTTGACTATTGTTAAATAAAACCTCTCCTCTGATAAACTAACAAAAAACAGCAAAATATCATCTAAACTTGAAGAGATACATATTGTCCCCTGTCAGCAGTTTGTTCAGCATTGTCATAATTTTTTGCCAAACAAGCAATGTCATATTGCATCAGTTCGATATCATATAAGAGGCTTGTTTTCTTTGGATAGAAATACAAGATGAATAAATAAATCCTGTGCTATCTTTTAAAATTTATCATAATCGTACAAATTTTTCTGACTTTAAAGGAAAATTAATCTAAAACTCTTTGGTAAAGACAAATATTTTCAGTAACTTTAACTTTATTCATATTATATTTAAAAGGTTTTAAGCCCAAAATTTAAAACAATTTTTTCCCCTTTTTCTCAAATCACTCAAGTTTTTATTGAGGGAATTTTTTTTAATAATTAAAATGCTTTTTATTTATTTGCTAGATATAATACATTGAATATCCAATACGATTTAGATAAGTGAATTTTTTTTCACACCCTTGTTCAGATATCTGAGTATTTCTCATATATCACTTTTCAAAATCCCTAGTTTATTTGATTTATCACACACACATACACAGACACAATCTCTAATTTATTTGATTTGTCAAATCCATCTATACACACACATCATTTTAATGACTCTGGCTGTGACTTGAAAATTATTTGTAAGTTTGAACTCTATATAACATGTATATATAGACATATACAGATTTATGAAACCTTTGTGAAAGGTTTTATAAATCTATATTATGTATGCCTGTGGTAAAGTTTTAATATACTCAAGTAACCTACATTTGGTTACCTTACATTCATTCTTCTCCAATAACTTGGAATCAAAATTATTGTTAAATAGGATTCTTATTTTGTAAAACTCATTTTAATACATGATTTACTTAATATTTGTTCTGTACAAAAAGATTTGAAACCTGCTATTTGAGAATATTTCTGAAATGAAATTAAAAGAAATTTCTGATTTTTTTTTTCAAATAAATAATCTCTTTAACTCTTCAGCAGAACAAAAACTATGACTTTTTCATTAAGACAATAAAAATCCAATGTAAACTATCCATTGCTATTTTTATTTTCAGAATTAACTAATTATCTTAAATTTTAGGCCTTTGACAGTTGAGCCTTTTTTAACAGTTTATTGTTATCTAATATTTTCTTAATGTATCCTTCATATAAAATGAGAAACTGCTGCCTTTAGAAAAAATAATACAATTTTTTACCACACATTCTCATTTATTATAATGAAAGATTGTTACTGTAAATTTAGCCAATTGCAGAAAGTTTAACCTTTGAGTTGTTTTTTTTTTCACATTGGTTTTAAATCAAAATGAATTTCATGAAAACTTGGAAAGATATCAGTAACTATTACAAAAGTACGTTTTACTTTTGATAATACAATATATTTCAAGTGAGTGATAGTATATAATTTAAAAAAAGAAAATTAACCATTTATGCTATGTGACAATGGAATTCACTAAAAATAAGATTTATTTAAGTCCTCAATTCCTATTCAAAATGGATTGCACAAAAAAGTATATCTAGACTGTACCATAATCTGTACTATTGACATTTCTCAGAATGAGTTAAAAATAGTTTCTTTGAATTATGAGTATTTCCTCTTTGCATCTATATTGATCTGAAATAAGTACATAAGTAATTTCCCTAAATTCTCTAGGAGTATTTAATGCTATGAAACATGACATAAATTTTTTTTTTTATTCCAAACTCTGTTAATCTGTTTTAGGCCCCTAATTCTTATAATGTTTATAAATATATATGTGTGTGTGTGTGTGTATGATACTATATATTTTTACATTCTATCCTTTTTACTGTTGATAAAATAAATATTTATAAATCTTAGAATGCACTTTATTTACAATCATAAAATAGTATCCTCACTGATTGTCTTTAATACTTTTCCTTCGTCATGAAATTTGTTTTCAAACTAACAGCTTCTGGAACTTGATAAATTTGTTTTTTTTTTCTGTTTCTGTCAATTTAGAAATTTCATACACCAAAAGTATTTTTTTAAAAATAAAACTTTCAGTTAATATTTACAACCCTTTAACTTTCTTTCCTAATTTTTAAAAAAAGTCAAGATGTACTATCTACTCAATTTAATTTTAATTATTAACCCACTCAATAATAATAAATAATTTGAATTAATAATGCACTTAATTTCATTTTAATTAATTTTCTATTGTTTGAAAGAATTTAGTTTTCTGTAAAATCACTCAAATATTGGTTCTATTAATTCATAATTGTTCTATTCATATAAGTGCTAAAATGAAATAATATCAAGAAAAACAATAGTGTGTTGTTAAATTTAACCCTCCACAATGTTCATGTATTATTGTTTAAATTTGATTTCTAAAACATTCTATTTTCTTAACCTGTTGTATCTTTTAAATGAAGATAAACCTTTGAAATAAAAGATGTGAAAGAAATGGTTCACAAATTAAAGAAAATATTCTTGGATATTCTTGATTTTTCTACAAGGAAAAAATTCACTAATGGCCTTTTATTTTTTAAATAATTTAATTATTTATTGGCTAATTAAAATATATTTTTAAAGAGATGAATAAATTTTAAGTTAACAAAAGATCGAACCATTTATTTTTAGTTAATTATTAATGAAAATGTTTGCTTTGTTTTTTTTTTAACCAGCAAGAAAGTTGCTTATAATATGTTGAAATAAGAAATTATATGAAATTAAAAACTGGAAAGTCGGCTGAAATTAGTTTTTGGTATGCAATTCTGAAAGGTTCAGTCACAAAATGCCACTTTCAAATATCTTTGTATTGTAAGAATCTAAGGACATCTTAATTGCTTTTCAGAAAAGTCTTTTCTGATTTTTAATAGGAATCAAATCTAATAAAGATTCATTTTTTGTGTGCCAAGAAATGAAGAGTTGAAATGAAGTAGCAACTCTGTTAAAACTATTTTGATAATTTTGTCAATTTAATGTTAAGTTATAATTTGTTAATTTCAGCAGAAGGTAGATACATTTTTTTTTAATGGCAAACAACTTTCAGTATTCTATATTTATACATAGTAGCAAAATATTTTGACTGTATTTAAGTACATGCTCTGTATCCTTAATTTTTGTATTTTTCTTCTAAAAATCTTACTTGAATGACATTATCTGAAAAGCCAACTTCCCCACTCCCCCATTTGTTTTTTGCTACCAATTTTCCTCAGGGACTTTTTTTTTCTCCAACTCACCTTGTATTTTTCTCTTGAAATGGTTCTTGAGGATATTTTGGAAAAATTCTATTGTTATTTCTTATGTAAAGATGTCAATGTGCAGTTCTATTTTGAAATAATGCAAATCAAGGATGTTAGCTATTTTCACTTTAAATACCTTTTCACTGATAGCATTCCTACTTTTTAAGAAAGTTTTCTTTCCCATTACATGCAAAAGTTGGAACCTTGATTATTTTATGCTAACATTTGCACATTTTCTTATGCAATTTAGAGCCATTGCTGTTTATTAGCAATAACCTTTTAAAATATTGATGAATTTCTTATAGACTTTGTTTTGAGTTTGTTTTTTTCATTTTTAATAGAAGCTGTAATGTAAAATATATAATGCTTATGTTTCATCAGTTTTGATTGGAGAATAAAATGACTCAACAATCTTAACTTCTTCACATTTATTTTTCGTCAGAACTGACATGAGCCAATTCACGTATTCAGCAGAATCAAATTAAACAATTATTTGTGGTGTTATTTTTTATTTACTAACATACCAAATTTTTAAAAAATACCTTACCAAAAGGTGTATTTAATTTATACTCTCCTCAATGTTTTTGCATTAATTATAATATTGTTTTTTTTAATTAATGATTCCAAGTTACTGTAATCCATTTGATTCCTTACTGCTAGAATTATTGAACTTTAAACTCTTCCAAAATTTTCACTCTGTTATCAGCAGCTTTTGCCAACTACAAATAATTTATAAAAATGAAACCTGAAATTATATATTGAATGTTTAATTCATGTTGAGGTTTTGTAACAAAAATGTTTAATGCAAAAAATTATCTTCTCAGTCATAAATTTTAAGAATAAAAGTAGTAGTAACAATGATAATTTGACTGAAAGAGTTCACTCTGGAAAACAAAATTTCTTTTGTCTTCAACACTAGAAAAAAAAATAAAGTTAAGAGTAGAAATAGACAAACAAAAATGTATCTAAATTTTGATATTCTGTAAAAGTAATTTCATTTATAATGATTACTATTACTTCATCTAATTTGAGATTGAATAATTTTGTCTATATTTCTGAGATGATGTATTATGTACACTATTTACATTATTTGGACTATTGTCCTCATCTTTGTCGCCATATTTATAACAACGTTTTGGCCTTTGTACACTCCGGCCTTCTTCGGGTGGTTGAAATGTCAAACTGAACCCTTTACTTAACTCACTGGGGTAGACTTGTAGTTTCACTTGCCATGTTTAATGGATATCAGTTATCTCCTGTTAATTCCCCTCTCCAACTGCCTTAACCTCACACTCTTTGAGTCCTGTCACTTGATCTAACTAACGCCTTTATCCACTGTGCTATGTGTCCTAGAGGACATCTGTGTATGAATTTCTGGGTATTATAAACCTAATGTTTTCAGCAACCATTTTTTACCAGTGCCCATATTGCAATTTCTGCTGTTATCATTGCGTGTTTTTACCAGAGCTCATATTGCAATTTTTTGTTATTATCGCTTTTCTCTGGCATTCCTTATTACTGGTTCCTATATTGTATTCATTTCTATGCTTGGTCCACTTCCCCTCATGTTACAGCTTTCTGGTGTTCTTGAAGCCTTACCTTTATATTTCTTTCCGCAGCTGCACAGGATAGTGTACACACAGTCTTTAGTTGTGTTCTCCTCTATGGGAGGTTGGGGGGGTCTTACTTGGGAGAGATATCTGCGAAGTATCATGCTTTTGAAGGTTGTCCTCATGTTATATGGACCACAGATCCTTTGTATTTTCTCTGATAACCCCTTCACATAAGGCAGGCAGACTGTTCTGAGTGTTGTTGTCCTCCTCCTCTTGTATCCGCCTATCCCAGTTTATTGGAGCTGCTGCCATGTACCCAGGGTAGTTGTTACATTGTAGGGTACTACTTATACTGACCAATTCTCTGTCTAATATCTCTGTGTCATCACTTATAACTTTTGCTCAGTGTCGTAAGCAGCAGACGATCCCTTTCTTTACGCTGTATGGATGGTTGGAGTTGAAATTGAGTTACTGTCCAGTGAATGTTGGTTTACGGTATACGGATGTCTTAAACCCATGCTCTGTTCGAGCTATAAGAACATCCAGGAAGCACCATTGGAAAATTCGTAAACTTAAGGAATCAGCACATATGTTAGGCCACAAAAATCTCCTGAGCCGACCAAGCATAGAAATGAATACAATATGGGAACCAGTAATAAGGAATGTCAGAGAAAAGCAATAATAACAACAAAAAATTGCAATATGAGCTCTGGTAAAAACATGGAATGATAACAGCAAAAATTGCAATATGAGCACTGGTAAAAAAAATGTTGCTGAAGACATTAGGTTTATAATACCCAGGAATTCATACACAGATATCCTCAAGGACACATAGCACAGTGGATAAAGGCATTAGTTAGATCCAATTTTTAAACTTTAAAAATTAAGAGATCAGGACCCAAAGAGTGTGAGTTCAATACCTGGTTAAGGCAGTGGAGAAGTTCGAGAGGGGAATTAACAAGAGATAACTGATATCCATTAAACATGACACTACCCCAGTGAGCGAAATAAATGAGTCAGTTCGACATTCCAACCACCTGAAGAACTTGAAAACATTGTAATAAATATGGCAACAAAGATGAGGATAATAGTCCGAATAGTGTGAGTAATTTTGGTTTTAGTGAAAGTGCAAAGCCACCATAAACAAGAGTGATAATTGAAAAAGATAAATTTGCTTGTCACTCTAACAAGAATGACTGTCATGATGAAAATAGTTAATTATAATTAAGTTTATAAATTATTGATTTTTCAATAAACCTTAATTTAGAAAAACATTGAAGATTAGATCTTGATTTTGAGTAAAACCAAATATTGGTAATTTTCAAACCAAAATATTAACACATGAAAATCTGAGAGTTTAGCAAAGTTTTAAAATACCTTTTGTCCTTTTTAGAATAAAAATTGTTATAGTCTGCATAATCTTTGTTTTACATTGAAAAGATCTTCCTTTATATACAAATGTTCACAAGTTTACATTAAAAATTATATAGCATTTCTGAAAATATGAAACATATATCCATATATTACAAACAAATAAGGCAAGAAATGCACTGTAATAGTACATTCCATCTAATATATATATATATATATATTATAAATTAATTGATTTAAAATATGGTTTTTCCGCTACACAGTTCTAACCCTGTTTCAAAAATGGAAGGTCCGAATTTAAGTTTGTAATTAAATTAAAGACATTAGTTCCATTTCATCCTCAAGCGAATTTTGGAGTAACTTTTAAAATTACTGGGTTTTAAAGACACAGCTAAAATCATAATTCATGTTTCCAAGGTTACAGATTAATTCACTTCTTCTAGACAGGTGTGTTTGCGTGTTCTATATGTCTATATTTTGATGTATCCGTTATTAGCTATGTTTTTTTAGGGGGTAGGGATGTATTCTTCAATGAAATCTGACATCCGTTAAATGCATGTCGTCTGGATTTTTTTAAAAATTTTATATAATATATTGAGGATGAAATGGAACTAATGTCTTTAATTTAATTACAAAATTAAATTCGGACCTTCCATTTTTGAAACATAGTTAGAACTGTGTAACGGAAAAACCATATTTTAAATCAATTTATAATATTAATGCTCTGTAAATTTACATTGAGCACTATTTTGTAAAAATAAAAATATCTATAAGAACACCGGATTATATATCTTACTGTTCTTTCTTTATATATATATATATATATAGATATATATTATGCATAAAAGGTTAATGGTCAACGTTGAGACAGACCAGAAAGCAGTAGTATAAATAGTGCTCAATACATGTGTGAAAAAATAAAGTTAAAAATAACGTAGAGCTTTAAATTTTAAAAATGAGGAGATCAGATAGAATATGCGACCTTGGTTTTGATGTCACAGTATCGTCAGGCTACTTCTATCAACTGACCATCCACTGCTTTATTTAAAAAGAAAAAAAAAGAACGCTATGTTATTTTTTTCAAAAATAAACACGATTGTCAGACACATAACATTGAGTGTAATAGGAGGAAGAAGAAAAAAAAGAAGGGTGAAGAGAAAAGAAGAAGCAAGTGTAACGTAAATTTAAGGAAGAAAGTCTTGTAAATATAGGAAAGGGTGTTGGAGGAAAGCAAACATATTGTAAAAATAACAGGTTTTAAATATGATTTTTATCCAGCCTCATATTCTCTTAATAAAAAATTTTTGATATGACTTAAGATTTCAGATCTCTGGTTTAAAAGGTTTTTGGGATCTGGAAATGTCATCGCTAATTTCTCATGTTGACAAAGGCAGCAAATGCAGGTATGATTACAGCGTGGTTTTACCTTTTTTTTAAATTTTCCACCTTACGAACGGGTCCCTGTTTATTTCTTTTAGATTCCACATATGGCTAGAAAGTTTGGTGGAATATCTAAGATTTACTACCTTAAAAGAAGATCTGTAATTATACGTTTACTTCCTCCCATCCTTCCCTATATTTACAAGACACCCTTCCTTAAATTTATGTTACACTTGCTTTGCTTTTCTACTTCTTATCTTTATACATTTACGATACACTTGCCTTCTTCTTTTCTCTTGTTCTCTTCATCCTTCTGCTTTTTCATTTTCCTTCTTAATTCCTAATATTTAAAGATATATATATATATGCATGCACATGGACGAGTGGTTAAAACGTTCGCATTCTGACCAGGAGACCCAGGTTCAAATCTCATCATGTTCGATTTGTCAGGAAGGAAACTTCCTGATGTTATCTGACTGGAATGGTCAATTCCTGTGTGCAACAGCTTTGGAAATTGTTGAGTTGAACCAAGCTTTGTGAATGAAATTGGGTAGATGGAACCCTTGGCTACCACAAACTCATCCTGGTCAAAGGATTGGCGTGCTGGCCTTGTTCAATTGTTGATGATGCTAGATATAAAACTTTGAGGTCTGCTGAGCATAGCTGCAGCATCATAAAGTGGGCTCTGTGGGTGTTGAACAAAACAAATGAGTAAGCGTCTGCAATAGGGATTGGCTACCGTGCTAGTAGATAGGTATCCTCGAATACGAGCAGCCAGTTATATATATATATATATATATTGTATATATTATATTATATATATATATTGAATATATATATTATATATATATATTTTATATATATATATTATATATATATATTATATTATATATATATATTATACATATATATTATATTATATATATATATTGTATATATATATATTATATATATTATATTATATATATATATATTATACATATATATTATATTATATATATATATTGTATATATATTATATATATTATATTATATATATATATATTATACATATATATTATATTATATATATATATTGTATATATATATATTATATATATTATATTATATATATCATATATTATATATATATGATATATGTTATATATATATATCATATATATAATATATATATTATATATATATGTATATATATATATTATATGTATGTTATATATATATTATTTATATGTATATATATATTATATATATATTATATATATGTATATATATATATTATATGTATATTATATATATATATATTATATGTATATTATATATATTATATATATATATTATATATAATATATATATTATGTACATATTATATATATATTATATATATATATATTATATACATATATATATATATTATATATATATATTATATACATATATATATTATATATATATATATATTATATACATATTATATATATATTATATATATATATATTATATACATATTATATATATTATAAATGTTATATATTATATGTATATATTATATATATATTATATAAATGTTATATATATATTATATATATATATTATATACATATATATATTATAAATGTTATATATATATTATATATGTATATATTATATATATATGTATATATATATTATGTATATATTATATACATATTATATATATTATAAATGTTATATATATATTATATATGTATATATTATATATATATGTATATATATATTATGTATATAT
>OZ010595.1:40766442-40891442 GCA_963932145.1 Acanthosepion lycidas | reverse complement strand
TGATCTTGGGTGGTAAAGCGGGGATTTTATGTTTTACTTGATAAATTTCGCAAAACTCTTGGAAGTCTGCTGACGTGAATTTCGTTCCATTATCTGTTACTAAACAGTCCACTACACCAAACCGAGCGAATAGCTCGTGGAGGAAATTTATGGTCGTTTCTTTAGTAGGATTTTTGCAACGAAACACCTCCGGACATTTACTGTAGCTATCAACTATGATTAAATAGTAGAACCCATCAATTGGTCCTGGATAATCTGCGTGTATTCTTGACCATGGACGATCAGTCTCTGGCCAAGGCTTATGTATGATTGGCGGTTCTTTGGCTGCTAAATTACAACCCTTGCACATTTCCACCATCTGAGTCCATATTATTCCTGGTCCATATTATTCAATATACATAGCTTCGCATTAGCGACTTCATTCTATTTTTACCCGGGTATCCCCTGTGGAAATCCTTTAGGATCCGCTTTTGTAATGTTTTGGGAATTACAACCCTTTCGTTGTAAAGTAGCACATTATCGCATACAGAAAAGCTGTCCGAAATTTGCTCATTTTTTCTGCTATTTTTGCTTTTGTTTCATTAATAAATTCGTCATTTTTGGCTTCATTTTTATGTCTTGCAATGTGACTGGGAGGTACTGTCCTTATGTCTTCTTTATTTCTTAGGGCTGCGATTACCGTATCTTCCAATGGTTCTGTCTTTGTTGGTATAAGTCTCGACAGACCATCCGCGTGCACGATTCTTTTCGTTGGTAAATATTCCAATCTGAAATTATAGTTCAGAAGAATAGTTCCCCATTCAAGCCTATTTGCAGTGTAAACCGGTAGACCTTTTTTTGAACCAAAAATTTTTATTAACGGTTTGTGATCCGTCTGCAGAGTAAAATGTCTACCATAGACGTACCTATGGAATCTTGTTACTGCGAAGATGATTGCTAGAGCTTCCTTCTCTATTTGTGAATAATTTTTCTCCACTGGTAGTAGGGTTCGAGAAGCATGTGCGATAGGTTTTATTGTCCCATCTGGCATTTTATGTAATATACACGCTCCGACTCCGTAGGCGCTCGCGTCACTTGCTACAATAATTTCTAGTTTAGGATCATAGTGTGCCAAAAATAAATCCGATGTTAATGGCTTGATTATTTTTTCAACTGTTTCCTGGCATTGATCTGTCCACTGCCAAACTTTTTCTTTCTTTAGCAGTTCGTTCAGTGGTGCGCGAAGTTTATGCATTTGAGGTATGAATTCCTGGTAGTAATTCACTAATCCAAGAAAACTTTGTAGTTCTGTTATGTTCTTAGGAACTGGCATCTTTTTTTATTGCTGTAGACCTTTTAGAGTCTGGTCCTTTTTAATCTATGATATGGCCAAGGTATTTAATTTCCTTCATGAAAAAATCACACTTATTTTCTTTTACTTTGAATCCATAGCTATGAATTCTCTTAAAAACTTCTTGTACATGTTGCCAGTGTTGTTCAACGCTTTCGCTATTAATCAATACGTCATCTAGGTATGCAATTATGTAGTCTAGACCGGCAAGCATCGTATCAATTGTCTGTTGGAATATAGCCGGCGCGACCGTAATTCCAAATGGTAGTCTTCGGTATCTGTACAATCCCTTGTGTGTATTTACGCATAGAAGTTTTGAACTTTCTTCATCGACTGGAATTTGCAGGTACGCCTCACTTAAATTAATTTTTGAAAAATATTTTCCGCCATTTAATTTAGTGAATACTTCTTCTGGACTGGGTAGAGGATAGTGGTAGTCCTTTATTGCTGCGTTCAAACCTGTAGAAAAATCAGCACAATCTCGAATTTCTCCTGATTTCTTTTTTACGTAAACCGTCGGTGCGGCTCATTTGCTGTATTCTACTTTTTTCAATATGCCCGTATTTTCGAGTCTAGTTAATTCTTGGTCAGTTTTTTCTATTGACGCAAACGGTACGCTCCTTTTTTTCTTGAAAACAGGTTGAACTTTTTCTTTTATTTCGATATTAGCTGCCATTTTCTTACATCTTCCGAGACCTGCTGAAAATACTTCGTGAAACTCGTTTTTAGTTTTCCTTTTAATTTGTCTGCCTCGGTTGATAAGCATTTTAAATTTTGGCAGTACGTACTAATAGGTAAATCCCACAATTCAAATTTTTGCATCCAGTCTGTTCCGAATAGGTTTTCAGTATTTCTTAAGACGTACATTTTTAGTTTTTTCGTCATTCCATTAAATGTTACGTTTGTAATTACTTCACCCTCGAATTTTATCTTTCTCCCCAGTAACTGATCTAGCAATTTTATCCGTTTTTAACATGACAGGTTTGTTCAGTTTTCTTCATGTTTGTAGGTTTATGATAGTTAAGTCTAGAGCCAGTATCCAGCTGTAACCTAACAGGCCAGGAACAACATTTACTCACATTAACTAGGTACACAAAGCCTGTCTAACCTAACCAAGGGGAGGGCTCCACAGGAAACCACCCCGATGTGACGTAGACTTGACCTAAAAGAGAAAATCAAGGCCAGCCCCGTTCAAACCAAGCTCGCCTCAGTCACCCACCTTTCGCTGAAGACTGTCGAATTCAATCGTTTTCTATCAGTTCTAATCTTCATCTTGAGCTGATGCTCAAAGAATCGAATTAGATCATGATGAGAAAGACTGTTGCCTCGCAAGAATTCCTCCATTCGCGTCGTCCAAATCACCATTCGGGCCGTGGCTAGCAGCGTCAGAAACACCATCCGTTTCACCCCAGAATACGGGGGCGACACATTGTCACACGCGTATGTGCGATCAATGGGCACGAGCCTTTCGGGAGCGAGACGAGCCGTCAGCTCGCCGACATGGTCCCATAAGGGGCGGACTCGAGGACAATGGTAGAAGGCTTGCGAAGCCGTTTCTTCTAAACCAAGGCTACACTGTTCACAGTCTGACAAATCCGCTAAGCCCCATATGAAGGCCTTGTCATCGAGAGGCAGCCGATTCCGAGCCAATCGCCAGGTAAGCGAAAACTCAGGGTTACTGAAGTAATCCGCTGCTGGCGCCCAAGACCAGTAAGAGCGAAACTCCTCCCCCGACAAGTCGAGCTCCTCGCGTAGAGAATCCTTCGCGACCCCCTCCACTAAAAGACGATAGAAGACCTTCCTAGGCCGAGAAAGGTCACTGGACCGAGGAACGGCCAACAAGGCCGACCGACACTCGCGAAGGAAAGCCGATTGATCCTGGGGTTTCCACGGCGTAGGAAAGCCAACCTCGAGGCACGTTTGTGGCTCTCCAAGTGTGACATTCCCAGCTCCCCGCATGACACGGACGTTGTGCACAGTCTCGTCTATGGTCATCACAGAGAGGAAGTACGGACAATCGATAAAGGACAAGAGGGAAAATGTATGTAGCACACACCTCCGCCCTGCCCTTCACGGAAAACCTCCTTCGATGCCAATTCTGGCCGGCAGCATCGACCTTTGCTCGTACTTCAGACCAATTTTTCTCCAGCTGGGGGTCGGGTCCAAACCACACTCCAAGAATGCGGACAGGATCGGCCGTCCAACCGAAGGGCCCCGGAAGATCGACCCCCTTCCAAGCATCTAACCACAAGCCGGACTACTTGTCGCGGTTAATCTTGCCCCTCTCACCTTTTCGTACCGATCAAGCGCCTTCAGTAACGCCTCAATGTCGCTGCGGGACGACACGAAAGCAGATACGTCATTGGCGTACGCAGAAACTAAGGCTCGAACTCCTCCAAGAACGGCAATTCCGCGTAGGACCGGACTTCACGCCCTGTCCCTCAGCCGGCGAAGGAGAGGCTCCAACGCCAAAGCATAAAGTAGGGGCGACAGCGGACAACCTGACGGACCGACCTAGACAGCTTCCCGTTCACCTGTACCACAGCACTGGGGGAGCGATACAGAAGGCTAATCCAGAGGCAGAAGTCGGGTGCGAATCCGGCGGCCTGCAGGACAGCAGCAAGGTAGCGATAGTCAACCCTATCAAATGCCTTGGACTGCGGCCTCATCGTCGTCTTTTATACCCTCTATGATCGTGCGGATCAGATGCAGGTTGCTCTGAATTGTTCGGCCCTTCACAGAACAAGTCTGCTCAGGACCCAACAGAGATTGGCAACTGACTGCAAACGCTCCTGCAGGATCTTGGTCAAAGTCTTTAACTCTGTGTTTAGCAGAGTTATAGGCCTGTAGTCATCTAGTTTCCACTCAATACCCTTGCCCTTTTTCAACAGCGTGATCACACCCCTGGAGAACCGGTCGGGGAGGGACCCCTGCCGGAACCAGTTGTTGAACACCACCGTCAAAATCGGGACAAAGATGTGCGACAGCCTCAAGTATGTCATAGGGTAAACCATCCAGACCGGGTGACTTTCCTCTGCCGACCTTCTTCAGTCGGCGAAACCCGAGGAAAGTCAGCCAAATAGCTGCGAAACTCGTCCTCACGAAGTCCAGTCTCCTTGGTAAACCGGCTCCCGAAATGCCGCCGAAACGCCTCGCACATGTCGTCAGTGGCCCGAAGAACACGCACCTCCGGGGTTTCAACTTCACGAATGTAACGATCGCCCCCTCGACGGACTTCTTCCTTGCGCAATTCTGTGCCCATATTGACAGCTTCGGAAGACATTGCTTAACCTATGTCTAATTAACTGGCCCATGTAGCGCTCGCTATTCGAACGCTCCACGGCCTCCCTAGCTAAGGCTATCTCTAGGGGATCTCCCAAGACTAGCTCTAAGCGTCTTCACCTTCTCAGCACTATCTAGGGTGAGCCGTTTGCTGAAATCCGTGGTGAAAGACCTAATCCTACACTTACGTCGATCCTACCACTTATTCCCGATAACCGCCACTAGCTACCGCTGCACTAAGCTCGTTAGCTGCTCCTGGAAGTCCCGCTTGTCCAGCAAAGACAGATTGAACTTCCAATAACCAGCCATTCTAGGCCTATGATATAAGGCCACACGGGCACAAACGCCTACCCAACGGAACGTGGGACAATCTAACAAATCTATGTCGGCTCCTCCAACTAACATTCTGTCAAGGTAGCTAACCACCTTGTCACAAGGCCTGCTAAGAGCCCACGTGATCGACGATATCAACGAGGCCAAAATCGTTGATCAGATCGACCAACCTACGATCGCCCCTTCTCCCGCTAGCACCCCGCTCCGATCTAATTTGGGGTCCAGGATGGCATTCCAGTCCCCCATTAAAACTAAGCGCGTTGAATCCACCAGGAAAGGCCCCAACCGCCGAAAAAATGAAACCCGCTCCTCCTGGTCGTTGGGCGCATAAACCGCAACGACCCGAAACGAACCACTTTTCATGGCAATATCGGCCACGATCAACCGGCCCTCGGCATCGGTATGCACAAGGTCCACCTTCGCATCTAGAGTCCGCTTCACCAGCAAAGAATTTCCTCTGGCAACCCGGTCCACATATGCTGAATAGACGGCAAAGTCTTTAGACAGCACACACGCATCGGAACTGCAAACAAAGTGGGTCTCTTCGATCGCGGCGACATCCACGCCAAATGACAGGAGATCCTGGAGCAGGCGGGAAGCCTTACCCCTATCCCTCAAGCCCTTCACTTTCAAAGTAGCTATCTTGATAGACATGGTTTAGGTCTGCAAAAAAATTAAAAAAAGAGTAAAAGCAAAAAACCTACTCCCATACCGGGCGGAAATCTGCAGATGTCAGGACCCCGACGGATTTTCCTAGGTCCCTGTTCCCAATTCGGTCGTCATACGACCGTCTAAGACAATACCGCTGACGTCTGTGGAGTATGTTAGTTTCATAGCCCTATATATAGAGGGATGGATCAACACAGGGACCCTCCCAGAGCAAAAATGTCTTAACTTTTTCAGATTGGCATTCTCCAGTTCGAAGACCCTCAAGTTGGTATAGGCGTCCTTGGCCTCAAAGAGGTGGCTCCAAACTTTGAGGTAACACCCGGTATCCCTCACTAAGGTAATCACTCCAGGGACGTGAGGAAAATTCTGGGGTTCCTCCACTGACTTGCCGTCGACCTTGTCCAGTTTTAGTAAAAGTCCCAACAGGGCTCGTTTCTGTTTTATCATGTTCTTCTTAACTTCCTCTCGGTTGACCTTACAAATGGCTTCGGGTCCCGGGAAGCGTTTCTTTTTCTTCTCCCTTGCTAGGTGGGGAGGGGAAGAAGTGAATGTATGAGGGGGTGGAGATGGAGCTGAGTGAAGAATTTGAGGGAAAGGAGGAAGAAGCACGGACAGGGGAAGCAGAGTGGCTCCTTGTTTGGGCAGTTAATTCCAGGGTTGGCCAAGCAGGGACGGAAAAGGACCTGGTTTTGTCCATGTGCCTCTCCGCCCTACTTCGGCCAGTACGTTTTTCCACTGGTTCTACGTCATCTTCCTCCTCCCTAGTCCTCTTCAAAGAGGTAGTACGTGGTGGAGGCATTTTTTCCACCCCCATTTCCGAATCGGAGTGTTGCTGCTGTTTCTTCTCTGCTTGTCACTTCTTTTCTTCATTCTTGTTCTTCTTCTTCGCAGATTTTGGCAGCGATTTCTGTTGTTGTCGTGGTGGTGGTGGTGGTGATTGCTGTGGTTGTTGTTGTTTTTGTTGTTGCAGCTGTGTTACTGCTGCTGCTGCCGTTTCACCTCCTCGTGTTGTTTCTCATGTTGCTCTTGTGGTGGTGGTCCCTGTTTTTTCGGAGAGGGTGCGCTTTTTGATGCCTTGCGTATCCTGACCTCCGTCCATTCATTATTCGAGGTCTTTGTAGCTGTTTCTGCTGCTGTTGTTGTTATTGCTGCTACTGGTGGTGGTGTTGCTGCTGCCATGGCTTGTGGTTGGGGTTGTTGTGCTGCCTTCTTGCCGGGGCAATCCTTTGACATGTGCCCTGAGGCGCTGCATGTCCAACAACACGGTTTTCTTCCCTCGACAACCACGAGCATCTTCTCTCGACACGTTAAAATGTTAGGGCTCTATCCAAATCTCTGTCGGTTGAGTGTAATTTGGAACACAATATCTCCAGTGGCAACGCCCGACTTGCTGATGGCCGCACAGACCTCGTTTACTTCGACATACTAGGCGAAAAAGGCTCCCATGCGGTTCTCGCTTATATCCGCTGGTACTCCATGCACCCTTCACTCGAGTTTTTCGAGTCCCCATATATTCAGTCTGCATTCTCACTTTTTTGTCGTGAGAATGCTTCCGGCCAATTTTATGGCCTTTTCTTCATTCGCAAGAAGAATGTCCCACAAGTCCTTCTTGCTAGCATCCGTGGGGCAACGTTTAATGTCTTTAACACCTCCTCTATCGTTTCCCTGCTGATCCCAATTAATTTCCGACTTTTCACGTCGGAGGTCAGCAGGGAGATTGTCCGCGTAGTTACAGCGTTCAAAGCTTCTGTTATGGTGAGGAAATCGGTTTCCTTGGCGTATTCCTCATATTTGGCTTTAAGACTGGCGTAATAAGCCTCGTCTTTGATTGTCTTTTTGTTTGCCATGCAGTCTCTCGAATTTCGACGGATTCCGGCGGTGATTCATCAGCATCACTCATGGTATTTTTTTTTCCTTTTAAATTTTGCCTTTTGTTATAGTTTCTTTTTTCTTTTTTAAATGTTGTGGGGCTCTCCCCTTTTTACATAAGATGGACTCGTCCAAAGTATACTTATACTGACAGAGAGAATACCTGCGGTTGAGATACGTTGAGATACGTTGAGAGATACGGAGACAGACACAGGGTGTTCTCAGAGAGTTATACAAGGGTCTAGAGAGAGAGATGATTACGGCTTTACTTACAGAGACTTGAACATATACTTTCTACTAACCGGCATTCCTGGACTACTAATCTTCACTTCAAGTCTGTATTCTTACGTTTAATGCACTTATTTTTCTATCTCAATTATTGGTGTTGTTTAGTTATTTGTGCAGGATTCCATTCACAGAATCCACAGCATTAAACAAAACATAAAACAAGCGGGTCAATAAAAGAAAAGTAAAATAAAAACTTGGCTTGCTAAAATGCAAGTCACACGTCAAAAACAAACAAAACAAAAGAAAATGGGAAAAACAAACAAATCAAACGCTCAAGCGCGGAGACGAAAAATAAAAAAATAAAAAAGCAACTCTTTACGTTAAAAAAGTGGGACGAGGCAAAAAGAAAAAAAGGGGACAAAAATTAAAGCTTGCTTACTTGTAACCGAAAAATTTATAACGTAAAACTTAAAATTAAAAACTTGACTGACCAAAAAGTAAAAGAAATCAAATTAGGAAAGAAACGAAAACGAAAATGAAAAAAATGAAAATTCAAGAAAGAAAGTGACAAAAATAAAGTTCGACATTTACCGTAAATATGCTACTCGCTGGACGAAACAAACAATTGCCGACGCAAGTCTACAAATCAACGACACAAGTCCAGAATGACTCCCTGACCCCTAGCTTTGCTGCCCCCATCCCCGCTTTTTATGCTATTCCGAGACGGCCAAAATTTGCATGTGTGCAAATATCGTCCCGTTTTGGACGAGATCGGTGCGCATAAATTGAGTCTTCAATAGCGGCCATATTTCTTTTTGTCATTACTTTGCAGGCAAGACACGTTCGCGCTCGTTTCGAATTCTGGGGTAAGTCATGTCTTTCGTCACAGATAGAGGGAAAAAAAAAGAAAAGAGGCATTAAAGTAGTGAGAGTAGGGGTAACAGAAGTCATAACATATACAAGTCTAGACAGAAGTTAAAAACAGTTTAAGATAAACAATTTCCTGTATTATAATATTAACCCTCGTTCAAATAGGAAAAATTACATAAGAAAATGCAATCATTAAAGAAAAAGAAGAGTTATTAAGATTGTAAATAAAGGAAAATTTAGAATGTAATACCATTATATAATTTTAATATTATATCATTTTTTAATTATTATTAATAATTTATATACCAATAACTCATATCAAATTATATATTTATATTAACTTATTATTAAGATAAAATTATTTACCTATTAAATTATTAATATTAATTTATTTACTTATTAATTCTTTCTCTATACTTTGGGCTCTTTTTGTAGATCACTTTTATGTTTTTCTATACATTGATAAATAAAATAATTAATATTAATAATTTAATAAATAAATAAATTTTTCTTAATAATAAGTTTATATAAATATATAAACCAAACAACCAAATAATCGCATCTTTGGATGTACAAAATTTATTTACTTATGTCCCCGTCCACGAAACGATTGACATCATTATCCGTGATGTATGCAATCACCCTTCTTTCCCATCTATCAATATTAAACATGCTATTTAAAAACAAAAATTATTATTAGCATGTACCACTCAAGTACCTGTTCATATCCCCCGATATTCAAATAGACGGTATTGCGATGGGGTCTCCTTTAGGCCCCATTTTTTTCTAATTATTATATGTCACATTTAGAAAATAAAATACTTAATGACACAAATAAACGCTCTATATATGTAAGACACTTTGAAATGGGATCACGCATATATCGACAGAATGAAGCCTTAGCCATTATCACCAGCAATGGCGAATATATACATGGAATACTTTGAGAAAATGGCATTAGAATCTACATCTCAAAAGCCAACTCTATGGTTAAGGTACGTAGATGACATCTTCATACTCTGGCCACACCAGGAAGATGTTCAGGTTCTACTGGATCCTGTGAACTCAATAAGACCTTCGATACAGTTGACGATGGAGAAAGAGAGTAACAACAATCTCCCATTCCTGGATGTTCTAATATCTCGAACAGAGCATGGGTTCAAGACATCCGTATACCGTAAACCGACATTCACCGGACAGTACCTCAATTTCAACTCCCACCATCCATACAGCGTAAAGAAAAGGATCGTCCGCTGCTTACAACACCGAGCAAAAGTCATAAGTGGCGATCCAGAGACATTAGATAAAGAATTGGTCAGTATAAGTAGTACGTTACAACGTAACAACTACCCTGGGTACATGGTAGCAGCCCCCAAAAAACTGGGATAGGTAGGTACAAGAGGAGGAGGACAACAAAACTCAGAAAACGGTCTGCCTGCCTTATGTGAAGGGGTTATCAGAGAAAATACAAAGGATCTGCGGTCCATATAACATCAGGACAACCTTCAAAAGCTTGATGAAACTTCGCAAATATCTCTCCCGATTAAGACGCCCCCCCCCATAGAAGAGAACATGACTAAAGACTGTGTGTACGCTATCCCGTGCAGCTGCGGAAAGAAATATAAAGGGGAGACAAGCCGCTCCCTTAAGGTAAGGCTTCAAGAACACCAGAAAGCTGTAACACGAGGGGAAGTGAGAAAAATCAGGTGTGGTTGACCAGTATATAGAGAAAGAATGGAGTTCACCGCCCTCTGTGGGATCAGGTTGAGACAAAGAACACCATTGGAAAATTCGTAAACTTAAGGAATCAGCACATATGCTAGGCCACAAAAATCTCCTGAGCCGACCAAGCATAGAAATGAATACAATATGGAAACCAGGTAATAAGGAGTGCCAGAGAAAAGCGATAACAACAACAAAGATTGAGCTCTGGTAAAAACATGCAATGATAACAGCAAAAATTGCGATATGAACACTGCTAAAAAAGGGTTGCTGAAGACATTAGGTTTATAATACCCAGAAATTCAAACAGATGTCCTCAGGGACACATGGCACAGTGGATAAAGGCGTTAGTTAGATCCCGTGACATGACCCAAACTGTGTGAGTTCAATACCCAGTTAAGACAGTGGAGGGAAATTAATATTAAAACATGGCACGTGGAACTAGAACAGTCGAAATAAACAGAGCAAAATAAAGCGTTCAGTTCGACATTCCATAGAAGAAGGCCGGAGCGTACAGCTGCCGAAACGTAATAAATGTGGTGACAATAGTCCGAATAATGTAAATAATATACATAATATAGAAATATAGACAGGCTCATGATCAGACATAATAGACATCCATTGTCTATATATTTAATAATATGTTTAGATAATGATCTGCTGACCCAATACACTATATATATAAATATACATATATATATATATATATATATATGTAAGATATGTATATATATTATGTATATTATATATGTATATATATTATATATATACATATGTATATTACATATGTATATATATTATGTATATATTAATATTATGTATATATATATATATATGTATTGTTACATATGTTATATATGTATATATACATATAAATCATATTAATATATGTATATAAATATTGATATATATTATATATATATGTATACTATATATACAGATATATATATTATACATATGTATTAGGTTGGTGCAAAAATAATGACGTAATAATGTCGTTTTTTGACGTTAAAAATACGTCAAAAAACGACATTATTACGTCATTATTTTTGCATCAACCTAATATATATATATATCGCAATGAATCCTTCATACAAAAAGTAGATTAGTTAAAGTTAATGAATCCTTTCGCAAACCAAATTTTTAAAGTTCCATTAACCTACGAATCACTCGATGAATGTTATGATCCTTGTTTTTAATAATTATGCTGTATAAGGTCTTTTTTTAATATGCAAGTACTTTCAACTGTACATTTGTGGAATAACACAATATTTCCACCTATATTTTATGCGCGCGCGAGTTTTTCTATCCCTTCCTCTCACTTTCAGCTAGTAATAGCAGTAAACGGTAGCCGCCGTTAAGTGAACCAGCTGCTGCTGATTTTGTTGCCGACTTCGACGTTGCTAGCTGTTCCTAGTTCCAGCTTGGATAGGATTTGAATTTTTCCCGCGCTTTTTCTCTGACGACACCGACGAACAGCCTTTTTCAAGTCAGTGGCGGTATGTTTCCTGAAATAGAAGGACGACTCCTTTATTTCGCACCCCTTTACCCATACGCGGGCCGGAATATCTTAACTAACCAAAATTTCTTAGTGATTCCTTGGCTCATCATGCCGAATAATTTTCCTGTGATTTGCATCTTGTCTTCGAACAACTTGTTTGAACTTTCCTCCGTTTTCTGCTAGAAAAACGCAGAGACTACGTACTGTCGTCATTATACTTTTCCAAGAATAATCCCTCGTCTTGAAGCGAACATCTCGTTCGAACTTTCCTCCGTTCACTGCCAGCGAACGTAGAGTTTTTCTTCACTGAAGATTGATGAACTTTTCTTACACCTCTTTTGAATTCTAATCTTTACAAACCAGTTCTAAAAAAAAAAAAGATTACATTACACACACATTATTAAACCTCGCAGTGAGTATTTTCCTTGTTGTGTAGACTATTTTCCAGAACCTTCCTGCTGAAGAAACTTTTCCCGCCTTTGCCATTTTGATTTTCATTTTGGCGCGGAACATTATCAATCTACTTGTCACAACCATTTTCATTTATTGCTAAGACACAGTAACTTTACTGAATGTCTCCACTGTCGAGACAAATTACTTGTTAAAAAAAATATAATAAAATTTTATATTTGTGCTTTTACCAGACTTATTTTCGTCGTTCATCCTGTCTACTTATTTTTCACATTTTATGCACGAGTTAAACGACCCTTCTTTTTCCTCACCGAGGAAATTGTGATAATTCTATAGTGAAAGAACACGCTATATATATAATTCTTTTTTTTTACTTTGTTAGCGGATTCGTTAGTCGTGTGTAGTGTCTGGCACAATGCCACCTTTTCGTAGGCCGGCACTGCATTGCTATCGAATCCGTTACACATTCACTTTGTATCCGTTAACAATAACACATTTTAAAATTTAAAAAAAAACATATTTCGATTCGCATTTAATTTTTTCGTATCGGATCCTACCTGTATTTTACTAAAAACAAAATAATTTCCATACCTGAAGATGACTGAATGTTGAACTTCGTAAGTTTGCTTTAATTTCGGCTGAAAATAAATTAAGACTTTTAACCCAAGTAGAATTGTTATATATATTAGTAAAGATTGTCTAGACGCTAAGATAACTTCAAATTCATCACCAGTAATGAGTTTTTAGCAAAAGTTGACCATTTTAGAAATGGAGTGTGTAGAAGTCTATAATGTCAACTGTGATAAAACTCAGAAAGTGATCTTATTTTTATTCTTCATATCTTGGAACCATTTAATAGTATCCGAAGAATCTTTCCAAAGATTATTATAATAGTTTTCTTGTATAGTTTGTATTATTCCTTTAAGTACGTTTTTTTTAAATTAAACCTAATTCTGTTTTGGAAGGATTAAATTAATCGTGATTGTAGGTTATTGTCGAAATTAGGTTTGTAAATATACATTTTTTTATATGACTTTTCCCCATTCTGTCTGCAATATCAAATTTATTAGCAAATTTAGCAGCGTTATTATTAATTAAATAAGTAGTTCTATTGTTACTTTTTTATAAGTACTAGTGATTTTATTGAGGAGTTTGTTCTTGGAGATATTTCTAAATTTATCGCTTTTAATCCACATTTTCTTAAAAAATTTTATTTTGAGATTTTAGATTATACTTTTCCTTTTTGCAGAAATATCTGGGCTCTGTTCCTATTTTTCAACCTCTCCTTATTTTTAGTTCCCAGTCGGCTATTCCTATTTCTCTCAAATCTTGACCTGGGTGCTGGCAATAGGGGCTCATCATTCGCCACTCTAGGCCGGTTTCTCTGGAGGATTCCTTGGGTGGAGTGGGGACTGGTCTTCTCGTCCTCCTTGCCTCTCCTTTTCCATTCTCAGTACCCTTTTTCTCCGGAGAATTCTTTCTTAAGTGTCCAACCTTTTCACATTGCCAACACTTTCGCCTTTTACAGTTGGCTGAAAAATATCCAGCCACACCGCACGTCCAGCACCTCAGAGGTCTTATTTTTATTGGAACCACCCTGCCTCTTATTTCTCTACGGGAGTCCCATTGTCGTTTCCCGAACGCTTATTATACTCCTCGGGGCCTCTAGGATGTCTATTTTCTTACTCCATAATTTCCTATCCCCTGCATCTGTGCACCACCTCGCCTTGTGGCCAAACTTTCCGCACAATGTAGTTCGGACCTCGAGACCTTGGCTCCCCTCCCCAATTGGTGGGACAGTCTCTTGCCCTGTGTCCTCCATAACCGGAGGTCCAGCATACCAGCTTGTACTTTCCAGGAGTAGACTCATAAAATCTGTGCCATATATCCCATCCCCTCCGGTTGGGATCAGCCTCAGCTTTCCAATCTTCTTCCTCGTCCTTACAGGATTTTGTATCCACTATTCTATTTTTGGAGCCCTTCCCTTTATTTTTCCAACCCCTGGGTCCTCGGGTTCCTTGGTCTCTGCTATTCTTTATCCTCTCCTAGATTCTTTCACCCCTCTTGGCTACCTCTAGGGCCTCTGTCAGCCTACAGGTCCCACCCTTTAGGACGTCACCACTTACGCCATCATCACGGATGGCGTCCATGAAAGCGTCCATTAGCAACGCTTGAATTGCCCCATTTTCTCTCATCTCCGGATTCGGGAATGCTAACCCCGCTAATCCCGCCATTCTCTCTCCAAGGTCCTCTAAAATTTCCCCCACCTCCTAATTCTAAATAATTTGCGAACTGCCTCTATGGTTGTTCGCTCGCTGGCATAACGTCGGATCAGGGCTACTTTTTAACTCGTCCCAAGTTATCTGGAGGATCTCCCTGTATAGGCCTCCGATAAACTTTGATACTGGTCCTGCTGCTGCCTCATATGCTAACAACACCATCTCATAGTCTGTCAACCCGTATACTACTGTTTCTTTTGGACAGCTATCATCTAATCGTGGAATTCAGTCGGATTGCCTCGGTAGGTGGGCAATTTCATCCCGCCAAATAGTCCCCTAAAGGCCGCTGTTATTTCGGGGGCCATAGCTTTGCCCTCTGTGATGTCCGACCCAGCAGTACTCATTTTATTTATTCTGGTAGTGTTCCTCAACTACAGGCAAAGTTGAAGGACGAGGGTGACACTACATCTCTACTGGCTGTCTCCGTGCAACACAATCGAGGGAAACCAAAAAGTGGCCTACCTCGGTTGGTACAAAAAGAATAATGCTTCATTTACAAGTAGTGTATAAGCAATAAAGTCCAGGAAAAAAACAAATATTGCAAATAATACTGAAAGGAGAGAAGTAGCTTTCGGGTTCATCCTAGTTGTTCTTAGTAGTGGCTGTAATTAATTCACTGAGCAAGCATTAACCTTATCACAGCAGCGAACAGACACTTTCAATCTCACTACCTATCTCTATGTCTTTCGTCGACTGCTACTTTTACTAGACTCCGGATAACTTGACTCCCAATCAACTCTCTCAACAGACTGTTTATTTTCGCACAAACACGCGCTTAAATAAAAGCATGTTAGCGTATGGGTAACCTTAGAATACAACCTGATTACTGACCTCTCTCCCTCAGGATTAAGCAAGCATTCACTTCTCAATTGGTATTCTGTGCTTCATATAAACACAATTGTTTTGACATATTGTATTAATAAGCCTGATGAAGCACACACATTCTCCACAAATACTCTTTCTCATCTATAAATAAAATTCAATATTACTATAATTATTGATATTTGAAGGGTGACTATTGCTCTGCCACAGTTATTATTCGAATGAAAATGTTGAAATTAAGTGGAATTATAGATGATTTTTTTCATTTTTCAATTGAAAATGTTGAAATCAAATGGACTTAGAGCTAATTTTATTATTTTTCAAAAGAAAATGTTGAAATTAAGTGAAATTATAGCTGATTTTGTTATTTTCAATGGAAATCAAACTGAATTTAAGATGATTTTCTTATTTTTCAAAAGAAATAAAATGGAATTATAGCTGATTATGTCGAACTGTAATTGGTTAGGTTATTTTTCAATTGAAATTATTGAAATCTAAAGGAATTATAGCAGATTTTGTTATGTTTCAATTGAAAATATGGAAATGAAATGGAATTATAGTTGATTTTGATATTTTTTCAAAACAAGATATTGAAATCAAATTGAATTATGGCTGATTTTGCTATTTTTCACTTGAAAATGTTGAAATTAAGGGGAATTATAGCTGATTTTGTTTTGATTCAATTGAAAATTTTGAAATTAAATGGAAATTTAGCTGATTTTTTTATTTTTTAACTGAAAATGTTGAAATCAAATGGAATTATAACTGATTTTGTTATTTTTCTATATGTGACAGAGAGAGTCTGGGAAACACACACACACACGTATATATATATAAGTGAAATTGGTGTGGATTTGAACAGTGAAATTAGATCAGAGCATTTTTGTTTACTGATGGTGAAACCTGATCTAGGACAGGAGCAGTACCCATTGAAACTGGGACAATGGAAATGTTTGAAATAATTTTTATTGATTAAAACTTGGAATAGAGCTGAGTAAGCAAGGAGGACCTTTTGAATTCACATGATTTTGGATGAAACATCCAAAACCCCGTTATAATCACGTGTGAAGTAGTAGGGTCAAGGTTCAGTCGTAACCAGCTGGATTTTTCTATATAAACGCGTAGTTATGCTGAAGAAGAGGCAGACGGAAGAGGCAGACGGAAGAGGCAGACGGAAGAGAGAGACAGAAGAGAATTAGCCCGGGCAAGAGTTGGGCTAGGGACAGTGGAGAGTCGAGTTGGAGACTCAAGAAGGAGAGAAAGTGACGTCAGAGATTGGAACGAAGTGTCCACTGACATGTACTGTTGATATAAGTACCGCTGCTTCTGCTACCACGAATATTACTACTACTGTTACTACTGCTAAGGAGGAACGCCACTATAAACTTTAAGCCGCGCACAGAAATCTTATTCCCCCATCGCAAAAGTCGTATATCGTTCTGAGACGATTTTACAAGTTAATCATAACACACTCTCTCTCTATCCAGAATCCAGTGTATGCATTTTTACGTCAATTACTTTTCTTTTCTATAACCCGTTTCTTTTCTATACTATTCTTTTCTGCTATATAAAAGACATTAACAATTCAATCATTGAATGTCCGGCTTTCTGCAGATATTTTTTTTTTCTTAATTTCTTAGAGCAGCCATGTCTACATCTTCAGTTGACTGTGAATGGATGAATATCACTTCTGCTTTCTGGATCAAACCAAACACAACGTGGGCAGGTAGCAGGATTAAACCAGTGGACCGGTCAGATAATCTACAGATGCTCAGGGGATCTACGGCCACTCCCGTAAGTTCGGTTAGGACTGAGTAAACACCTCAACCCAGAGAGTAAGACGTCATAGGTTGAGGGGCTGGAGCGAAAATGTTAGATATAGAACGTATTAAAATTAAGTGGAATTATAAATGATTATTTTATGTTTCAATTACAAATGATGAAACCAAATGCAGATTTTATTATCTTTCAATTGAAAAGAGTGAAATTGAGTGGAATTTTATCAGATTTTGATATTTTTGAATAGAAAATAATGAAATCAAAGGTAATTGTTGTTGATTTTCTTAATTTTAACTAGAAGATTTTGATATTAAGGAGAATTATTACTAATTTTTGTATTTTTCAATTAAAAATAATGAAATCAAATAAAATGAGAGTTAATTATAATATTTTTCAATAGAAATGTGGAAATGAAATGGAATTAAAGATGATTTTGGTATTTTTAAATTGAAAACTTTGAAATCAACTGGAATTATAGCTGTTTTTTATTTTTCAATTGAAAACATTCAATTGAAGTGGAATTATAAATTATTTTGCTATTTTTCAATTGCAAATAATAAAATCAAGTGGAACTATATCTTATTTTGATATTTTCAATTGAAAATGTTGAAAATCAAATGGAATCATCGTTGATTTATTTATTTTTCAAATGAAAACATTGAAATTGATTGGAATCAAAGCTGATTTTGTTATTTTTCAATTGAAAATATGAAAACCAAATGTAATTATTGCTGATTTTATTATGTTTGAATTGATAATTTTGAAATCAAAGAGAATTTTAGAGGATTTTGTAATTTTTCAATATAAAATGTGGAAATGAAATGGAATTATAGCAGATTTTTTTATTTTTCAATGAAAAATGATCAAATTATGTCAAATTTTAAATCGGTATATCATTTTTCAATTGAAAATGTTTGGATCAAATTGAATTATGGATGATTTTGTTATTTTCCAATTAAAAATGTGGAAATCAAATGGAAATTTAGTTATATTATATTTTAATGGAAAATGGTGAAATTACAAGGAATTATAGATAGTTTCATATTTTTCAACTGAAAATGTGAAAAATCAAATGAAATTATAGATGATTTTGTTAATTTTCAATTGAAAATGTAGAAATTAAGAGGAATTCTTGAATGTTTTGATCATGTCAATTGAAAATGTTAAAATTAATATCAAAGCGGATTTTGTTATTTTTCAATGGAAAACATTGAAAACAAATGAAATTATATATGATTGTGTTATTTTTCAAAAGAAAATGTTGAAATCAACAGGAATTATAACTGATTTTGATAATTTTCTATTGAAAATGTTGAAATGAAATGGAATTATAACTGATTTTTTCAATTGAAAATATTGAAATCAAAAGGAATTATAACTGATTTTCATAATTTTCTAATGATAATGTTGAAATCAAATGGAATTATAACTGATTTTGATAATTTTCTATAGAAAATGTTGAAATCAAATGGAATTATAACTGATTTTGATAATTTTCTATTGATAATGTTGAAATCAAAAGTAATTATAAATGATTTTGATGATTTCCTATTGAAAATGTTGATATCAATAGAAATTATAACTGATTTTGAAAATTTTCTATTGAAAATGTTGAAATCAAATGATATAACTGATTTTGATAATTTTCTATCTAACATGTTGAAATCAAAAAAAATTATAACTGATTTTGATAATTTTATATTGAAAATGTTGAAATCAAAAGGAATTATAACTTATTTTGATAATTTTCTATTGAAAATGTTGAAATCAAATGGAATTATAATTGATGCTGAAAATTTTCTATTGAAAATGTTAAAATCAAATGGAATTATAATAGATTTAGATAATTTTCTATGGAAAATGTTGAAATCAAATGGAATTATAACTGATTTTGATGATTTTCTATTGAAAATCTAGAAATCAAAAGGAATTATAACTGATTTTGATAATTTTTTATTGATAATGTTGAAATCAAAAGGAATTATAAGTTATTTTGATAATTTTCTATTGAAAATGGGGAAATCAATAGGAATTATAACTGATTTTGATAATTTTCTATTAAAAATGTTGAAATCTAAAGGAATTATAACTGATTTTGATAATTTTCTATTGAAAATGTTGAAATCAATAGGAATTATAACTGATTTTGATAATTTTCTATAGAACACATTGAAATCAAACGAAATCATAAATGATTTTGAGAATTTTGTATTATAAATGTTGAAATCAAATGGAATTATAAATGATTTTGATAATTTTCTATTGAAAATGTTAAAATCAAGCGGAATTATAATAGATTTTGATAATTTTCTATTTAAAATGTTGAAATCAATAGGAATTATAACTGATTTTGATAATTTTCTATTGAAAATGTTGAAATCAAATGGAATTATAATTGATTTTGATAATTTTCTATTGAAAATGTTGAAATCTAAAGGAATTATAACTTATTTTGATAATTTTCAATTGAAAATATTGAAATCAAAAGTAATTATAGACAATTTTGATAATTTTCTATTGAAAATGTTGAAATCAAATGGAATCATAATTGATTTTGTTAATTTTCTATTGAAAATGTTGAAACCAAATGAAATCATAACTGATTTTGATAATTTTCTATTGAAAATGTTGAAATCAAATGGAATTATAACTGATTTTCATAATTTACTATTAAAAAATGTTAAAATCAAAAGGAATTATAAGGGATTTTGATAATTTTATATTGAAAATGTTGAAATCAAAAGAAATTATAAATGATTTTGATAATTTTCTATTGAAAATGTTGAAATCAAAAGGAATTATAACTTATTTTGATAATTTTCTATTAAAATTGTTGAAATCAAAAGGAAGTATAACTGATTTTGATAATTCTCTATGGAAAATGTTGAAATCAAAAGGAAATCTAACTGATTTTGATAATTTTCTATTGAAAATGTTGAAATCTAAAGGAATTATAACTGATTTTGATAATTTTCTATTTAAATTGTTGAAATCAATACGAATTATAACTGATTTTGATAATTTTCTATTGAAAATGTTGAAATGAAATGGAATTATAACTTATTTTAATAATTTTCTATTGAAAATGTTAAAATCAAAAGGAATTATAACTGATTTTGATAATTTTCTATTGAAAATAATGAAATCAATAGGAATTATAATTTATTTTGATAATTTTCTATTGAAAATGTTGAAATCAAATGTAATTATAAATGATTTTGATAATTTTCTATTGAAAATGTTGAAATCTAAAGGAATTATAACTGATTTTGATAATTTTCTATTGAAAATGTTGAAATCAATAGGAATTATAACTGATTTTGATAATTTTCTATTTGAAATGTTGAAATCAAAAAGGAATTATAAATAATTTTCGTAATTTTCTATTGAAAATGTTGAAATCAATAGGAATTATAACTGATTTTGATAATTTTCTATTGGAAATATTGAAATCAAAAGGAATTATAACTTATTTTGATAATTTACTATAGAAAATGTTTAAATCAAAATGAATTATAACTGATTTTGATAATTTTTTACTGATAATGTTGAAATCAAAAGGAATTATAACAGATTTTGATAATTTTCTATTGAAAATTTTGAAATCAAATGCTATTATAACTGATTTTCATAATTTTCTATCTAAAATGTTGAAATCAAAAAAAATTATAACTGATTTACATAATTTTCTATTGAAAATGTTGAAATTAAGAGGAATTCTTGAATGTTTTGATCATGTCAATTGAAAATGTTAAAATTAATATCAAAGCGGATTTTGTTATTTTTCAATGGAAAACATTGAAAACAAATGAAATTATATATGATTGTGATATTTTTCAAAAGAAAATGTTGAAATCAACAGGAATTATAACTGATTTTGATAATTTTCTATTGAAAATGTTGAAATCAAATGGAATTATAACTGATTTTGATAATTTTCTATTGAAAATATTGAAATCAAAAGGAATTATAACTGATTTTGATAATTTTCTAATGATAATGTTGAAATCAAATGGAATTATAACTGATTTTGATAATTTTCTATAGAAAATGTTGAAATCAAATGGAATTATAACTGATTTTGATAATTTTCTATTGATAATGTTGAAATCAAAAGTAATTATAAATGATTTTGATGATTTCCTATTGAAAATGTTGATATCAATAGAAATTATAACTGATTTTGAAAATTTTCTATTGAAAATGTTGAAATCAAATGATATAACTGATTTTGATAATTTTCTATCTAACATGTTGAAATCAAAAAAAAATTTAACTGATTTTGAAAATTTTATATTGAAAATGTTGAAATCAAAAGGAATTATAATTTATTTTGATAATTTTCTATTGAAAATGTTGAAATCAATAGGAATTATAACTGATTTTGATAATTTTCTATTGAAAATGTTGAAATCAAATGGAATTATAATTGATTTTGATAATTTTCTATTGAAAATGTTGAAATCTAAAGGAATTATAACTTATTTTGATAATTTTCAATTGAAAATATTGAAATCAAAAGTAATTATAGACAATTTTGATAATTTTCTATTGAAAATGTTGAAATCAAATGGAATCATAATTGATTTTGTTAATTTTCTATTGAAAATGTTGAAACCAAATGAAATCATAACTGATTTTGATAATTTTCTATTGAAAATGTTGAAATCAAATGGAATTATAACTGATTTTCATAATTTACTATTAAAAAATGTTAAAATCAAAAGGAATTATAAGGGATTTTGATAATTTTATATTGAAAATGTTGAAATCAAAAGAAATTATAAATGATTTTGATAATTTTCTATTGAAAATGTTGAAATCAAAAGGAATTATAACTTATTTTGATAATTTTCTATTAAAATTGTTGAAATCAAAAGGAAGTATAACTGATTTTGATAATTCTCTATGGAAAATGTTGAAATCAAAAGGAAATCTAACTGATTTTGATAATTTTCTATTGAAAATGTTGAAATCTAAAGGAATTATAACTGATTTTGATAATTTTCTATTTAAATTGTTGAAATCAATACGAATTATAACTGATTTTGATAATTTTCTATTGAAAATGTTGAAATGAAATGGAATTATAACTTATTTTAATAATTTTCTATTGAAAATGTTAAAATCAAAAGGAATTATAACTGATTTTGATAATTTTCTATTGAAAATAATGAAATCAATAGGAATTATAATTTATTTTGATAATTTTCTATTGAAAATGTTGAAATCAAATGTAATTATAAATGATTTTGATAATTTTCTATTGAAAATGTTGAAATCTAAAGGAATTATAACTGATTTTGATAATTTTCTATTGAAAATGTTGAAATCAATAGGAATTATAACTGATTTTGATAATTTTCTATTTGAAATGTTGAAATCAAAAAGGAATTATAAATAATTTTCGTAATTTTCTATTGAAAATGTTGAAATCAATAGGAATTATAACTGATTTTGATAATTTTCTATTGGAAATATTGAAATCAAAAGGAATTATAACTTATTTTGATAATTTACTATAGAAAATGTTTAAATCAAAATGAATTATAACTGATTTTGATAATTTTTTACTGATAATGTTGAAATCAAAAGGAATTATAACAGATTTTGATAATTTTCTATTGAAAATTTTGAAATCAAATGCTATTATAACTGATTTTCATAATTTTCTATCTAAAATGTTGAAATCAAAAAAAATTATAACTGATTTACATAATTTTCTATTGAAAATGTTGAAATTAAGAAGAATTCTTGAATGTTTTGATCATGTCAATTGAAAATGTTAAAATTAATATCAAAGCGGATTTTGTTATTTTTCAATGGAAAACATTGAAAACAAATGAAATTATATATGATTGTGTTATTTTTCAAAAGAAAATGTTGAAATCAACAGGAATTATAACTGATTTTGATAATTTTCTATTGAAAATGTTGAAATCAAATGGAATTATAACTGATTTTGATAATTTTCTATTGAAAATATTGAAATCAAAAGGAATTATAACTGATTTTGATAATTTTCTAATGATAATGTTGAAATCAAATGGAATTATAACTGATTTTGATAATTTTCTATAGAAAATGTTGAAATCAAATGGAATTATAACTGATTTTGATAATTTTCTATTGATAATGTTGAAATCAAAAGTAATTATAAATGATTTTGATGATTTCCTATTGAAAATGTTGATATCAATAGAAATTATAACTGATTTTGAAAATTTTCTATTGAAAATGTTGAAATCAAATGATATAACTGATTTTGATAATTTTCTATCTAACATGTTGAAATCAAAAAAAAATTTAACTGATTTTGAAAATTTTATATTGAAAATGTTGAAATCAAAAGGAATTATAATTTATTTTGATAATTTTCTATTGAAAATGTTGAAATCAAATGGAATTATAATTGATGCTGAAAAGTTTCTATTGAAAATGTTGAAATCAAATGGAATTATAATAGATTTAGATAATTTTCTATGGAAAATGTTGAAATCAAATGGAATTATAACTGATTTTGATGATTTTCTATTGAAAATCTAGAAATCAAAAGGAATTATAACTGATTTTGATAATTTTTTATTGATAATGTTGAAATCAAAAGGAATTATAAGTTATTTTGATAATTTTCTATTGAAAATGGGGAAATCAATAGGAATTATAACTGATTTTGATAATTTTCTATTTAAAATGTTGAAATCAAAAGGAATTATAATGGTTTTTCATAACTTTCTATTGATAATGTTGAAATCAAATGGAATTATAACTGATTTTGATACTTTTCTATTGAAAATGTGAAAATCAAAAGGAATTATAACTGATTTTGATAATTTTTTATTGAAAATATTTAAATCAAATGGAATTATAACTGATTTTGATAATTTTCTATTAAAAATGTTGAAATCTAAAGGAATTATAACTGATTTTGATAATTTTCTATTGAAAATGTTGAAATCAATAGGAATTATAACTGATTTTGATAATTTTCTATAGAACATATTGAAATCAAACGAAATCATAAATGATTTTGAGAATTTTCTATTATAAATGTTGAAATCAAATGGAATTATAAAGGATTTTGATAATTTTCTATTGAAAATGTTAAAATCAAGCGGAATTATAATAGATTTTGATAATTTTCTATTTAAAATGTTGAAATCAATAGGAATTATAACTGATTTTGATAATTTTCTATTGAAAATATTGAAATCAAATGGAATTATAATTGATTTTGATACTTTTCTATTGAAAATGTTGAAATCTAAAGGAATTATAAATGATTTTAATAATTTTCTATTGAAAATGTTGAAATCAAAAGGAATTATAGACGATTTTGATCATTTTCTATTGAAAATGTTGAAATAAAATGGAATCATAATTGATTTTGTTAATTTTCTATTGAAGATGTTGAAATCAAACGAAATCATAACTGATTTTGATAATTTTCTATTGAAAATGTTGAAATCGAATGGAATCATAATTGATTTTGTTACTTTTCTATTGAAAATGTTGAAATCAAAAGAAATTATAAATGATTTTGATAATTTTCTATTGAAAATGTTGAAATCTAAAGGAATTATAACTGATTTTGATAATTTTCTATTTAAATTGTTGAAATCAATACGAATTATAACTGATTTTGATAATTTTCTATTGAAAATGTTGAAATGAAATGGAATTATAACTTATTTTAATAATTTTCTATTGAAAATGTTAAAATCAAAAGGAATTATAACTGATTTTGATAATTTTCTATTGAAAATAATGAAATCAATAGGAATTATAATTTATTTTGATAATTTTCTATTGAAAATGTTGAAATCAAATGTAATTATAAATGATTTTGATAATTTTCTATTGAAAATGTTGAAATCTAAAGGAATTATAACTGATTTTGATAATTTTCTATTGAAAATGTTGAAATCAATAGGAATTATAACTGATTTTGATAATTTTCTATTTGAAATGTTGAAATCAAAAAGGAATTATAAATAATTTTCGTAATTTTCTATTGAAAATGTTGAAATCAATAGGAATTATAACTGATTTTGATAATTTTCTATTGGAAATATTGAAATCAAAAGGAATTATAACTTATTTTGATAATTTACTATAGAAAATGTTTAAATCAAAATGAATTATAACTGATTTTGATAATTTTTTACTGATAATGTTGAAATCAAAAGGAATTATAACAGATTTTGATAATTTTCTTTTGAAAATTTTGAAATCAAATGCTATTATAACTGATTTTCATAATTTTCTATCTAAAATGTTGAAATCAAAAAAAATTATAACTGATTTACATAATTTTCTATTGAAAATGTTGAAATTAAGAGGAATTCTTGAATGTTTTGATCATGTCAATTGAAAATGTTAAAATTAATATCAAAGCGGATTTTGTTATTTTTCAATGGAAAACATTGAAAACAAATGAAATTATATATGATTGTGTTATTTTTCAAAAGAAAATGTTGAAATCAACAGGAATTATAACTGATTTTGATAATTTTCTATTGAAAATGTTGAAATCAAATGGAATTATAACTGATTTTGATAATTTTCTATTGAAAATGTTGAAATCGAATGGAATCATAATTGATTTTGTTACTTTTCTATTGAAAATGTTGAAATCAAAAGAAATTATAAATGATTTTGATAATTTTCTATTGAAAATGTTGAAATCAAAAGGAATTATAACTGATTTTGATAATTTTCTATTAAAATTGTTGAAATCAAAAGGAATTATAACTGATTTTGATAATTCTCTATGGAAAATGTTGAAATCAAAAGGAATTCTAACTGATTTTGATAATTTTCTATTGAAAATGTTGAAATCTAAAGGAATTATAACTGATTTTGATAATTTTCTATTTAAATTGTTGAAATCAATACGAATTATAACTGATTTTGATAATTTTCTATTGAAAATGTTGAAATGAAATGGAATTATAACTTATTTTAATAATTTTCTATTGAAAATGTTAAAATCAAAAGGAATTATAACTGATTTTGATAATTTTCTATTGAAAATAATGAAATCAATAGGAATTATAACTTATTTTAATATTTTTCTATTGAAAATGTTGAAATCAAATGTAATTATCAATGATTTTGATAATTTTCTATTGAAAATGTTGAAATCTAAAGGAATTATAACTGATTTTGATAATTTTCTATTGAAAATGTTGAGATCAATAGGAATTATAACTGATTTTGATAATTTTCTATTTGAAATGTTGAAATCAAAAATGAATTATAAATAATTTTCGTAATTTTCTATTGAAAATGTTGAAATCAATAGGAATTATAACTGATTTTGATAATTTTCTATTGGAAATATTGAAATCAAAAGGAATTATAACTTATTTTGATAATTTACTATAGAAATGTTTAAATCAAAAGGAATTGTAACTGATTTTGATAATTTTTTACTGATAATGTTGAAATCAAAAGGAATTATAACAGATTTTGATAATTTTCTATTGAAAATTTTGAAATCAAATGCTATTATAATTGATTTTCATAATTTTTTATCTAAAATGTTGAAATCAAAAAAAATTATAACTGATTTACATCATTTTCTATTGAAAATGTTGAAATCAAAACGAATTATAACTTATTTTGATAATTTTCTATTGAAAATGTTGAAATCAAAAGGAATTATAGATGATTTTGATCATTTTCTATTGAAAATGTTGAAATCAAATGGAATTATAACTGATTTTGATAATTTTCTATTGAAAATGTTGAAATCAAATGGAATTATAATTGATTTTGATAATTTTCTATTGAAAATGTTGAAATCAATAGGAATTATAACTGATTTTGATAATTTTCTATTTAAATTGTTGAAATCAATACGAATTATAACTGATTTTGATAATTTTCTATTGAAAATGTTGAAATGAAATGGAATTATAACTGATTTTGATACTTTTCTATTGAAAATGTTGAAATCAATAGGAATTATAACTTATTTTAATAATTTTCTATTGAAAAAGTTAAAATCTAATGGAATTATAACTGATTTCGATAATTTTCTATTAAAAATGTTCAAATCTAAAGGAATTATAACTGATTTTGATAATTTTCTATTGTAAATGTTGAAATCAATAGGAATTATAACTGATTTTGATAATTTTCTATTGAAAATGTTAAAATCAAGCGGAATTATAATAGATTTTGATAATTTTCTATTTAAAATGTTGAAATCAATAGGAATTATAACTGATTTTGATAATTTTCTATTGAAAATGTTGAAATCAAAAGGAATTATAACTGATTTTGATCATTTTCTACTAAAATATTTTGAAATCAAAAGGAATTTTAACTGATTTTGATAATTCTCTATGGAAAATGTTGAAATCAAAAGGAATTATAACTGATTTTGATAATTTTCTATTGAAAATGTTGAAATCAATAGGAATTATAACTGATTTTGATAATTTTCTATTGAAAATGTTAAAATCAAGCGGAATTATAATAGATTTTGATAATTTTCTATTGAAAATGTTGAAATCAATAGGAATTATAACTTATTTTAATAATTTTCTATTGAAAAAGTTAAAATCTAATCGAATTATAACTGATTTTGATAATTTTCTATTAAAAATGTTGAAATCTAAAGGAATTATAACTGATTTGGATAATAATCTATTGAAAATGTTGAAATCAATCGGAATTATAACTGATTTTGATAATTTTCTATAGTACATATTGAAATCAAACGAAATCATAAATGATTTTGAGAATTTTCTATTATAAATGTTGAAATCAAATGGAATTATAAATGATTTTGATAATTTTCTATTGAAAATGTTAAAATCAAGCGGAATTATAATAGATTTTGATAATTTTCTATTTAAAATGTTGAAATCAATAGGAATTATAACTGATTTTGATAATTTTCTATTGAAAATGTTGAAATCAAATGGAATTATAACTGATTTTGATAATTTTCTATTTAAAATGTTGAAATCAAAAGGAATTATAACTTATTTTGATAATTTTCTATTGAAAATATTGAAATCAAAAGGAATTATAGACGATTTTGATCATTTTCTATTGAAAATGTTGAAATCAAATGGAATCATAATTGATTTTTATAATTTTCTATTGAAAATGTTGAAATCAAACGAAATCATAACCGATTTTGATAATTTTCTATTGAAAATGTTGAAATCAAATGGAATTATAATTGATTTTCATAATTTACTATTAAAAAAAGTTCAAATCAAAAGGAATTATAAGGGATTTTGATAATTTTCTATTGAAAATGTTGAAATCAAAAGGAATTATAACTGATTTTGATTATTTTCTATTGAAAATGTTGAAATCAAAAGGAATTATAACTGATTTTGATAATTTTCTATTAAAATTGTTGAAATCAAGAGGAATTATAACTGATTTTGATAATTCTCTATGGAAAATGTTGAAATCTAAAGGAATTATAACTGATTTTGATAATTTTCTATTGAAAATGTTGAAATGAAATGGAATTATAACTGATTTTGATACTTTTCTATTGAAAAATGTTGAAATCAATAGGAATTATAACTTATTTTAATAATTTTCTATTGAAAATGTTAAAATCAAAAGGAATTATTACTGATTTTGATAATTTTCTATTGAAAATGTTGAATTCAATAGGAATTATAACTTATTTTGATAATTTTCTATTGAAAATGTTGAAATCAAATGTAATTATAAATTATTTTTATAATTTTCTATTGAAAATGTTGAAATCTAAAGGAATTATAACTGATTTTGATAATTTTCTGTTGAAAATGTTGAAATCAATAGGAATTATAACTGATTTTGATAATTGTCTATTGGAAATATTGAAATAAAAAGGAATTATAACTTATTTTGATAATTTACTATAGAAAATGTTGAAATCAAAAGGAATTATAACTTATTTTGATAATTTTTTAAAGATAATGTTGAAATCAAAAGGAATTATAACAGATTTTGATAATTTTCTATTGAAAATTTTGAAATCAAATGCTATTATAACTGATTTTCATAATTTTCTATCTAAAATGTTGAAATCAAAAAAAATTATAACTGATTTACATAATTTTCTATTGAAAATGTTGAAATGAAAAGGAATTATAACTGATTTTGATAATTTTCTATTGAAAATGTTGAAATCAATAGGAATTATAACTTATTTTGATAATTTTCTATTGAAAATGTTGAAATCAAATGTAATTATAAATGATTTTGATAATTTTCTATTGATAATGTTGAAATCACAAGTAATTATAAATGATTTTGATAATTTTCTATTGAAAATGTTGATATCAATAGGAATTATAACTGATTTTGAAAATTTTCTATGGAAAATGTTGAAATCAAACGGAATTATACCAGATTTTGATAATTTTCTATTTAAATTGATGAAATCAATAAGAATTATAACTGATTTTGATAATTTTCTATTGAAAATGTTGAAATCAAATGGAATTATAACTGATTTTGATACTTTTCTATTGAAAATGTGAAAATCAAAAGGAATTATAACTGATTTTGATAATTTTTTATTGAAAATATTTAAATCAAATGGAATTATAACTGATTTTGATAATTTTCTATTGAAAATGTTGAAATCAATAGGAATTATAACTTATTTTGATAATTTTCTATTGAAAATGTTAAAATCAAAAGGAATTATAACTGATTTTGATCATTTTCTATTGAAAATGTTGAAATCAATAGGAATTATAACTGATTTTGATAATTTTCTATTGAAAATGTTGAAATCAAATGGAATTATAAATGATTTTGATAATTTTCTATTGAAAATGTTAAAATCAAGCGGAATTATAATAGATTTTGATAATTTTCTATTTAAAATGTTGAAATCAATAGGAATTATAACTGATTTTGATAATTTTCTATTGAAAATATTGAAATCTAAAGGAATTATAAATGATTTTAATAATTTTCTATTGAAAATGTTGAAATCAAAAGGAATTATAACTTATTTTGATAATTTTCTATTGAAAATATTGAAATCAAAAGGAATTATAGACGATTTTGATCATTTTCTTTTGAAAATGTTGAAATCAAATGGAATCATAATTGATTTTGATAATTTTCTATTGAAAATGTTGAAATCAAACGAAATCATAACTGATTTTGATAATTTTCTATTGAAAATGTTGAAATCAAATGGAATTATAATTGATTTTCATAATTTACTATTAAAAAAAGTTCAAATCAAAAGGAATTATAAGGGATTTTGATAATTTTATATTGAAAATGTTGAAATCAAAAGGAATTATAACTGATTTTGATAATTTTCTATTGAAAATGTTGAAATCAAAAGGAATTATAACTGATTTTGATAATTTTCTATTAAAATTGTTGAAATCAAGAGGAATTATAACTGATTTTGATAATTCTCTATGGAAAATGTTGAAATCAAAAGTAATTATAACTGATTTTGATAATTTTCTATTGAAAATGTTGAAATCTAAAGGAATTATAACTGATTTTGATAATTTTCTATTGAAAATGTTGAAATGAAATGGAATTATAACTGATTTTGATACTTTTCTATTGAAAAATGTTGAAATCAATAGGAATTATAACTTATTTTAATAATTTTCTATTGAAAATGTTAAAATCAAAAGGAATTATTACTGATTTTGATAATTTTCTATTGAAAATGTTGAATTCAATAGGAATTATAACTTATTTTGATAATTTTCTATTGAAAATGTTGAAATCAAATGTAATTATAAATTATTTTTATAATTTTCTATTGAAAATGTTGAAATCGAAAGGAATTATAACTGATTTTGATAATTTTCTATTGAAAATGTTGAAATCAATAGGAATTATAACTGATTTTGATAATTTTCTATTGGAAATATTGAAATCAAAAGGAATTATAACTTATTTTGATAATTTACTATAGAAAATGTTGAAATCAAAAGGAATTATAACTTATTTTGATAATTTTTTAAAGATAATGTTGAAATCAAAAGGAGTTATAACAGATTTTGATAATTTTCTATTGAAAATTTTGAAATCAAATGCTATTATAACTGATTTACATAATTTTCTATTGAAAATGTTCAAATGAAAAGGAATTATAACTGATTTTGATAATTTTCTATTGAAAATGTTGAAATCAATAGGAATTATAACTTATTTTGATAATTTTCTATTGAAAATGTTGAAATCAAATGTAATTATAAATGATTTTGATAATTTTCTATTGATAATGTTGAAATCACAAGTAATTATAAATGATTTTGATAATTTTCTATTGAAAATGTTGATATCAATAGGAATTATAACTGATTTTGAAAATTTTCTATGGAAAATGTTGAAATCAAACGGAATTATACCAGATTTTGATAATTTTCTATTTAAATTGATGAAATCAATACGAATTATAACTGATTTTGATAATTTTCTATTGAAAATGTTGAAATCAAATGGAATTATAACTGATTTTGATACTTTTCTATTGAAAATGTGAAAATCAAAAGGAATTATAACTGATTTTGATAATTTTTTATTGAAAATATTTAAATCAAATGGAATTATAACTGATTTTGATAATTTTCTATTGAAAATGTTGAAATCAATAGGAATTATAACTTATTTTGATAATTTTCTATTGAAAATGTTAAAATCAAAAGGAATTATAACTGATTTTGATCATTTTCTATTGAAAATGTTGAAATCAATAGGAATTATAACTGATTTTGATAATTTTCTATTGGAAATATTGAACTCAAAAGAAATTATAAGTTATTTTGATAATTTACTATAGAAAATGTTGAAATCAAAAGGAATTATAACTGATTTTGATAATTTTTTATTGATAATGTTGAAATCAAAAGGAATTATAATAGATTTTGACAATTTTCTATTGAAAATTTTGAAATCAAATGGTATTATAACTGATTTTGATAATTTTCTATGGAAAATATTGAAATCAACAGGAATTATAACTGATTTTGATAATTTACTATTGAAAATGTTAAAATCAAAATGAATTATAGATGAATTTGATAATTTTCTATTGAAAATGCTGAAATCAAAAGGAATTATAGATGATTTTGATCATTTTCTATTGAAAATGTTGAAATCAAATGGAATTATAACTGATTTTGATAATTTTCTATTATAAATGTTGAAATCAAATGGAATTATATATGATTTTGATAATTTTCTATTGAAAATGTTAAAATCAAGCGTAATTATAATAGATTTTGATAATTTTCTATTTAAAATGTTGAAATCAAAAGGAATTATAGATGATTTTGATAATTTTCTATTGAAAATGTTGAAATCAAATGGAATTATAACTGATTTTCATAATTTTCTATTTAAAATGTTGAGATCTAAAGGAATTATAACTGATTTTGAAAATTTTCTATTGAAAATGTTGAAATCAATAGGAATTATAGCTGATTTTGATAATTTTCTGTTGAAAATATTGAAATCAAAAGGAATTATAAATGATTTTGCTAATTTTCTATTGAAAATGTTGAAATCTAAAGGAATTATAAATGATGTTGATAATTTTCTATTGAAAATGTTGAAATCAAAAGGAATTATTAACTGATTTTGATAATTTTCTCTGGAAAAGGTTAAAATCTAATGGAATTATAACTGATTTTGATAATTTTCTATTGAAAATGTTGAAATCAATAGGAATTATACCTGATTTTGATAATTTTCTATTGAAAATATTGAAATCAAAAGGAATTATAACTGATTTTGATAATTTTCTATTGAAAATGTTGAAATCAAATAGAATTATAACTGATTTTGATAATTTTCTATTGATAATGTTGAAATCAGAAGTAATTATATATGATTTTAATAACTTTCTATTGAAAATGTTGATATCAATAGGAATTATAACTGATTTTGAAAATTTTCTATTGAAAATATTGAAGTCAAACGGAATTATAACAGATTTTGATAATTTTCTATTTAAATTGTTGAAATCAATACGAATTATAACTGATTTTGATAATTTTCTAATGAAAATCTAGAAATCAAAAGGACTTATAACTGATTTTGATAATTTTCTATTGAAAATGTTGAAATCAAAAGGAATTATAACTTATTTTGATAATTTTCTATTGAAAATGTTGAAATCAATAAGAATTATAACTTATTTTGATAATTTTCTATTGAAAATGTTGAAATCAAACGAAATCCTAAGTGATTTTGATAATTTTCTATTGAAAATGTTAAAATCAAAAGGAATTATACCTGATTTTGATAATTTTCTATTGAAAATATTGAAATCAAAAGGAATTATAACTGATTTTGATAATTTTCTATTGAAAATGTTGAAATCAAATGTAATTATAACTGATTTTCATAAATTTCGATGGATAATGTTGAAATCAAATGGAATTATAACTGATATTGAAAATTTTCTATTGAAAATGTGAAAATCAAAAGGAATTATAAATGATTTTGATAATTTTTTATTGAAAATGTGTAAATCAATAGGAATTATCAATGATTTTGATGATTTTCTATTGAAAACGTTGAAATCAAATGGAATTATAACAGATTTTGATAATTTTCTATTTAAAATGTTGAAATCTATAGGAATTATAACTGATTTTCATAATTGACTATTGAAAATATTGAAATCAAATGGAATTATAATTGAATTTGATAATTTTCTGTTGAAAATGTTGAAATCTAAAGGAATTACAACTGATTTTGATAATTTTCTATTGAAAATGTAGAAATCAATAGGAATTATTACTGATTTTAATAATTTTCTATTGAAAATGTTGAAATCAAATGGAATCATAACTGATTTTCATAATTTTCTATTGAAAACGTTGAAATCAATAGGAATTATAACTGATTTTGATAATTTTGTATTGATAATGTTGAAATCAATTGGAATTATGACTGACTTTAATAATTTTCTATTCAAAATGTTGAAATAAAATGGAACGATAAATGATTTTGATAATTTTCTATTTCAAATGATGAAATCAAAAAAAATTATAACTGGTTTTGATAATTTTCTTTTGAAAATGTTGAAATCAAAAGGAATTGTAACTTATTTTGATAATTTTCTATTGGAAATTTTGAAATCAAAAGTAATTATAGATGATTTCGATCATTTTCGATTGAAAATGTTAAAATCAAAAGGAATTATAAGGGATTTTGATAATTTTCTATTGAAAATGTAGAAATCAAATGGAATTATAACTGATTTTGATAAATTTCTATGGATAATGTTGAAATCAAAAGGAATTATAACTGATATTGATAATTTTCTGTTGAAAATGTTGAAATCTAAAGGAATTACAACTGATTTTGAAAATTTTCTATTGAAAATGTAGAAATCAATAGGAATTATAACTGATTTTGATAATTTTCTATTGAAAATGTTGAAATCAAAAGGAATTATAACTGATTTTGATAATTTTCTATTGAAAATGTTGAAATCAAAAGGAATTATAATTGATTTTGATAATTTTGTATGGATAATGTTGAAATCAATTGGAATTATCACTGACTTTAATAATTTTCTATTCAAAATGTTGAAATAAAATGGAACGATAAAAGATTTTGATAATTTTCTATTTCAAATGATGAAATCAAAAAAAATTATAACTGGTTTTGATCATTTTCTATGGAAAATGTTGAAATCAAAAGGAATTGTAACTTATTTTGATAATTTTCTATTGAAAATTTTGAAATCAAAAGGAATTATAGATGATTTCGATCATTTTCGATTGAAAATGTTAAAATCAAAAGGAATTATAAGGGATTTTGATAATTTTCTCTTGAAAATGTGAAAATCAAAATGAATTATAACTGATTTTGATAATTTTCTATTGAAAATGTTGAAATCAAAACGACTTATAACTGATTTTGATAATTTTCTCTGGATAATGTTGAAATCAAATGGAATTATAACTGATTTTGATAATTTTCTATTGAAAATGTTGAAATCAATTGGAATTATAACTGATTTTGATAATTTTCTATTTAAAAAGTTGAAATCAAAAGGAATTATAACTGATTTTGATAATTTTCTATTGAAAATGTTGAAATAAAAGGAATTATAACTGATTTTGAAAATTTTCTATTCAAAATGTTAAAATCAAATGGAATTATAACTGATTTTGATAATTTTCTATTGATAATGTTGAAATCACAAGTAATTATATATGATTTTGATAACTTTCTATTGAAAATGTTGATATCAATAGGAATTATAACTGATTTTGATAATTTTCTATTGAAAATGTTGAAATCAAATGAAATCATAAGTGATTTTGATAATTTTCTATTGAAAATGTTAAAATCAAAAGGAATTATAATTCATTTTGATAATTTTCTATTGAAAATGTTGAAATCAAAAGGAATTATAACTGATTTTGATAATTTAGTATTGATAATGTTGAAATCAATTGGAATTATAACTGACTTTGATAATTTTCTATTGAAAATGTTGAAATCAAAAGGAATTATAACTGATTTTGATAATTTTGTATGGATAATGTTGAAATCAATTGGAATTATCACTGACTTTAATAATTTTCTATTCAAAATGTTGAGATAAAATGGAACGATAAATAATTTTGATAATTTTCTATTTCAAATGATGAAATCAAAAAAAATTATAACTGGTTTTGATAATTTTCTATTGAAAATGTTGCAATCAAATGGAATTGTAATAGATTTTGATAATTTTCTATTTAAATTGTTGAAATCAATAGGAATTAAAACTGATTTTGACAATTTTCTATTGAAAATGTTGAAATCAAATGGAATTATAATTGATTTTGATAATTTTCTATTGAAAATGTTTAAATCAAAAGGAATTATAACTGATTTTGATAATTTTCTATTGAAAATGTTGAAATCAATAGGAATTAGAACTTATTTTGATAATTTTCTATTGAAAATGTTGCAATCAAATGGAATTATAACTGATTTTGATAATTTTCTATTGAAAATGTTGAAATCAAAAGGAATTATAATTGATTTTGATAATTGTCTATGGAAAATATTGAAATCAACAGGAATTATAACTGATTTTGATAATTTAGTATTGATAATGTTGAAATCAATTGGAATTATCACTGACTTTGATAATTTTCTATTCAAAGTGTTGAAATAAAATGGAACGATAAATGATTTTGATAATTTTCTATTTCAAATGATGAAATCAAAAAAAATTATAACTGGTTTTGATAATTTTCTATTGAAAATTTTGAAATCAAAAGGAATTGTAACTTATTTTGATAATTTTCTATTGAAAATTTTGAAATCAAAAGGAATTATAACTGATTTTGATAATTTTCTATTGAAAATGTTCAAATCAAAAGGAATTATAAGGGATTTTGATAATTTTCTATTGAAAATGTGAAAATCAAAATGAATTATAACTGATTTTGATTATTTTCTATTGAAAATGTTGAAATCAAAAGGACTTATAACTGATTTTGAAAATTTTCTATGGATAATGTTGAAATCAAATGGAATTATAACTGATTTTGATAATTTTCTATTGAAAATGTTGAAATAAAATGGAATTATAACTGATTTTGATAATTTTTTATTGAAAATGTTGAAATAAAATGGAATTATAACTGATTTTGATAATTTTCTGTTGAAAATGTTGAAATCAAAAGTAATTATAACTAATTTTGATAATTATCTATTGAAAATGTTGAAATCAAAAGTAATTATAAATGATTTTGATAATTTTCTATTTAAATTGTTGAAATCAATAGGAATTAAAACTGATTTTGACAATTTTCTATTGAAAATGTTGAAATCAAATGGAATTATAATTGATTTTGATAATTTTCTATTGAAAATGTTGAAATCAAAAGGAATTATAACTGATTTTGATAATTTCCTATTGAAAATGTTGAAATCAATAGGAATTGAAACTGATTTTGATAATTTTCTATGGATAATGTTGAAATCAAATGGAATTATATTTGATTTTGATAATTTTCTATTGAAAATGTTGAAATCAATTGGAATTATAACTGATTTTGATAATTTACTAATAAAAATTTTGCAATCAAATGGAATTATAACTGGTTTTGATAATTTTCTATTGAAAATGTTGCAATCAAACGGAATTATAGCAGATTTTGATAATTTTCTATTTAAATTGTTGAAATCAATAGGAATTAAAACTGATTTTGATAATTTTCTATTGAAAATGTTGCAATCAAATGGAATTATAACTGATTTTGATAATTTTCTATTTAAAAAGTTGAAATCAAAAGGAATTATAACTGATTTTGATATTTTGCTATTGAAAATGTTGAAATCAAAAGGAATTATAATTGATTTTGATAATTGTCTATGGATAATATTGAAATCAACAGGAATTATAACTGATTTTGATAATTTTCTATTGAAAATGTTGAAATCAAAAGTAATTATAAATGATTTTGATAATTTTGTATTGAAAATGTTGATATCAATAGGAATTATAACTGATTTTGATAATTTTCTATTCAAAATGTTGAAATCAAACGGAATTATAACAGATTTAGCTAATTTTCTTTTTAAAATGTTGAGATCAATAGGAATTATAACTGATTTTGATAATTTTCTGTTGAAAATATTGAAATCAAATGGAATTATAATTGATTTTGATAATTTTCTATTGAAAATGTTGAAATCTAAATGAATTATAACTGATTTTGATAATTTTCTATTGAAAATGTAAAAATCAAAACGAATTATAACTGATTTTGATAATTTTCCATTGAAATCAAAATGAATTATAGATGATTTTGATAATTTTCTATTGCAAAGGTTCAAATCAAAGGGAATTATAACTGATTTTGATAATTTCTATTTAAAATGTTGAAATCAAATGGACTTATAACTGATTTTGATAATTTTCTGTTGAAAATGTTGAAATCAAATGGAACTATAACTGATTTTGATAATTTTCTATTTAAAATGTGAAAATCAAAAGGAATTATAACTGATTTTGATAATTTTCTATTGAAAATGTTGAAATCAAAAGGAATTATAACTGATTTTGAAAATTTTCTATTGAAAATGTAGAAATTAAATGTAATTATAACAGATTTTGCTAATTTTTTTTTTTAAATGTTGAAATCAATAGGAATTATAACTGATTTTGATAATTTTCTATTGAAAATGTTGAAATCTATATGAATTATAACTGATTTTGATAATTTTCTATATAAAATGTTGAAATCAAAAGGAATTATAACTGATTACGATAATTTTCTTTTGAAAATGTTGAAATCAAAATGAATTATAGATGATATTGATAATTTTCTATGGAAAATGTTGAAATCAAAAGGAATTATAACTGATTTTGATAATTTTCTATTGAAAATGTTGAAATCAAAAGGAATTATAACTGATTTTGAAAATTTTCTATTGAAAATGTAGAAATAAAAATGGAATTATAACAGATTTTGCTAATTTTTTTTTTGAAATGTTGAAATCAATAGGAATTATAACTGATTTTGATAATTTTCTATTGAAAATGTTGAAATCTATATGAATTATAACTGATTTTGATAATTTTCTATATAAAATGATGAAATCAAAAGGAATTATAACTGATTATGATAATTTTCCATTGAAAATATTGAAATCAAATGGAATTATAATTGATTTTGATAATTTTCTTTTGAAAATGTTGAAATCAAAAGGAATTGTAACTTATTTTGATAATTTTCTATTGAAAATTTTGAAATCAAAAGGAATTATAGATGATTTCGATCATTTTCGATTGAAAATGTTAAAATCAAAAGGAATTATAAGGGATTTTGATAATTTTCTATTGAAAATGTTGAAATCAATAGGAATTAGAACTTATTTTGATAATTTTCTATTGAAAATGTTGCAATCAAATGGAATTATAACTGATTTTGATAATTTTCTATTGAAAATGTTGAAATCAAAAGGAATTATAATTGATTTTGATAATTGTCTATTCAAAGTGTTGAAATAAAATGGAACGATAAATGATTTTGATAATTTTCTATTTCAAATGATGAAATCAAAAAAAATTATAACTGATTTTGATAATTTTCTATTGAAAATTTTGAAATCAAAAGGAATTGTAACTTATTTTGATAATTTTCTATTGAAAATTTTGAAATCAAAAGGAATTATAACTGATTTTGATAATTTTCTATTGAAAATGTTCAAATCAAAAGGAATTATAAGGGATTTTGATAATTTTCTATTGAAAATGTGAAAATCAAAATGAATTATAACTGATTTTGATTATTTTCTATTGAAAATGTTGAAATCAAAAGGACTTATAACTGATTTTGAAAATTTTCTATGGATAATGTTGAAATCAAATGGAATTATAACTGATTTTGATAATTTTCTATTGAAAATGTTGAAATAAAATGGAATTATAACTGATTTTGATAATTTTTTATTGAAAATGTTGAAATAAAATGGAATTATAACTGATTTTGATAATTTTCTATTGAAAATGTTGAAATCAATAGGAATTATAACTGATTTTGATAATTTTCTATTGAAAATGTTGGAATCAAATGGAATTATAACTGATTTTGATAATTTTCTATATAAAAGTTGAAATCAAAATGAATTATAACTGACTTTGATATTTTGCTATTGAAAATGTTGAAATCAAAAGGAATTACAACTGATTTTGATAATTTTCTATTGAAAATGTTGAAATCAATAGGAATTATAACTCATTTTGATAATTATCTATTGAAAATGTTGAAATCAAAAGGAATTATAAATGTTTTTCATAATTTTCTATTGATAATGTTGAAATTAAATGGAATTATAACTGATTTTGATAATTTTCTATTGATAATGTTGAAATCAAAGTAATTATAAATGATTTTGATAATTTTCTATTGAAAATGTTGATATCAATAGGAATTATAACTGATTTTGAAAATTTTCTATTGAAAATGTTGCAATCAAACGGAATTGTAACAGATTTTGATAATTTTCTATTTAAATTGTTGAAATCAATAGGAATTAAAACTGATTTTGACAATTTTCTATTGAAAATGTTGAAATCAAATGGAATTATAATTGATTTTGATAATTTTCTATTGAAAATGTTGAAATCAAAAGGAATTATAACTGATTTTGATAATTTCCTATTGAAAATGTTGAAATCAATAGGAATTGAAACTGATTTTGATAATTTTCTATGGATAATGTTGAAATCAAATGGAATTATAACTGATTTTGATAATTTTCTATTGAAAATGTTGAAATCAATTGGAATTATAACTGATTTTGATAATTTACTAATAAAAATTTTGCAATCAAATGGAATTATAACTGGTTTTGATAATTTTCTATTGAAAATGTTGCAATCAAACGGAATTATAGCAGATTTTGATAATTTTCTATTTAAATTGTTGAAATCAATAGGAATTAAAACTGATTTTGATAATTTTCTATTGAAAATGTTGCAATCAAATGGAATTATAACTGATTTTGATAATTTTCTATTTAAAAAGTTGAAATCAAAAGGAATTATAACTGATTTTGATATTTTGCTATTGAAAATGTTGAAATCAGAAGGAATTATAACTGATTTTGATAATTTTCTATTGAAAATGTTGAAATCAAAAGGAATTATAATTGATTTTGATAATTGTCTATGGATAATATTGAAATCAACAGGAATTATAACTGATTTTGATAATTTTCTATTGAAAATGTTGAAATCAAAAGTAATTATAAATGATTTTGATAATTTTCTATTGAAAATGTTGATATCAATAGGAATTATAACTGATTTTGATAATTTTCTATTCAAAATGTTGAAATCACACGGAATTATAACAGATTTAGCTAATTTTCTTTTTAAAATGTTGAGATCAATAGGAATTATAACTGATTTTGATAATTTTCTGTTGAAAATATTGAAATCAAATGGAATTATAATTGATTTTGATAATTTTCTATTGAAAATGTTGAAATCTAAATGAATTATAACTGATTTTGATAATTTTCTATTGAAAATGTAAAAATCAAAAGGAATTATAACTGATTTTGATAATTTTCCATTGAAATCAAAATGAATTATAGATGATTTTGATAATTTTCTATTGCAAAGGTTCAAATCAAAGGGAATTATAACTGATTTTGATAATTTCTATTGAAAATGTTGAAATCAAATGGAATTATAACTGATTTTGATAATTTTCTGTTGAAAATGTTGAAATCAAAAGTAATTATAACTAATTTTGATAATTATCTCTTGAAAATGTTGAAATCAAAAGGAATTATAAATGTTTTTCATAATTTTCTATTGATAATGTTGAAATTAAATGGAATTATAACTGATTTTGATAATTTTCTATTGATAATGTTGAAATCAAAAATAATTATAAATGATTTTGATAATTTTCTATTGAAAATGTTGATATCAATAGGAATTATAACTGATTTTGAAAATTTTCTATTGAAAATGTTGCAATCAAACGGAATTGTAACAGATTTTGATAATTTTCTATTTAAATTGTTGAAATCAATAGGAATTAAAACTGATTTTGATAATTTCCTATTGAAAATGTTGAAATCAATAGGAATTGAAACTGATTTTGATAATTTTCTATGGATAATGTTGAAATCAAATGGAATTATAACTGATTTTGATGATTTTCTATTGAAAATGTTGAAATCAATTGGAATTATAACTGATTTTGATAATTTACTAATAAAAATTTTGCAATCAAATGGAATTATAACTGGTTTTGATAATTTTCTATTGAAAATGTTGCAATCAAACGGAATTATAGCAGATTTTGATAATTTTCTATTTAAATTGTTGAAATCAATAGGAATTAAAACTGATTTTGATAATTTTCTATTGAAAATGTTGCAATCAAATGGAATTATAACTGATTTTGATAATTTTCTATTTAAAAAGTTGAAATCAAAAGGAATTATAACTGATTTTGATATTTTGCTATTGAAAATGTTGAAATCAGAAGGAATTATAACTGATTTTGATAATTTTCTATTGAAAATGTTGAAATCAAAAGGAATTATAAATGATTTTGATAATTGTCTATGGATAATATTGAAATCAACAGGAATTATAACTGATTTTGATAATTTTGTATTGAAAATGTTGAAATCAAAAGTAATTATAAATGATTTTGATAATTTTCTATTGAAAATGTTGATATCAATAGGAATTATAACTGATTTTGATAATTTTCTATTCAAAATGTTGAAATCAAACGGAATTATAACAGATTTAGCTAATTTTCTTTTTAAAATGTTGAGATCAATAGGAATTATAACTGATTTTGATAATTTTCTGTTGAAAATATTGAAATCAAATGGAATTATAATTGATTTTGATAATTTTCTATTGAAAATGTTGAAATCTAAATGAATTATAACTGATTTTGATAATTTTCTATTGAATATGTAAAAATCAAAAGGAATTATAACTGATTTTGATAATTTTCCATTGAAATCAAAATGAATTATAGATGATTTTGATAATTTTCTATTGCAAAGGTTCAAATCAAAGGGAATTATAACTGATTTTGATAATTTCTATTGAAAATGTTGAAATCAAATGGAATTATAACTGATTTTGATAATTTTCTGTTGAAAATGTTGAAATCAAATGGAACTATAACTGATTTTGATAATTTTCTATTTAAAATGTGAAAATCAAAAGGAATTATAACTGATTTTGATAATTTTCTATTGAAAATGTTGAAATCAAAAGGAATTATAACTGATTTTGAAAATTTTCTATTGAAAATGTAGAAATCAAATGGAATTATAACAGATTTTGCTAATTTTTTTTTTAAATGTTGAAATCAATAGGAATTATAACTGATTTTGATAATTTTCTATTGAAAATGTTGAAATCTATATGAATTATAACTGATTTTGATAATTTTCTATATAAAATGTTGAAATCAAAAGGAATTATAACTGATTACGATAATTTTCTTTTGAAAATGTTGAAATCAAAATGAATTATAGATGATATTTATAATTTTCTATGGAAAATGTTGAAATCAAAAGGAATTATAACTGATTTTGATAATTTTCTATTGAAAATGTTGAAATCAAAAGGAATTATAACTGATTTTGAAAATTTTCTATTGAAAATGTAGAAATAAAAATGGAATTATAACAGATTTTGCTAATTTTTTTTTTGAAATGTTGAAATCAATAGGAATTATAACTGATTTTGATAATTTTCTATTGAAAATGTTGAAATCTATATGGATTATAACTGATTTTGAAAATTTTCTATATAAAATGTTGAAATCAAAAGGAATTATAACTGATTATGATAATTTTCCATTGAAAATATTGAAATCAAATGGAATTATATTTGATTTTGATAATTTTCTATTGAAAATGTTGAAATCAAAAGGAATTATAATTGATTTTGATAATTTTCTATTGAAAATGTTGAAATCAAAAGGAATTATAATTGATTTTGAAAATTTGCTATTGAAAATGTTGAAATCAAAAGGAAGTATAACTTATTTCGATAATTTTCTATTGAAAATGTTGAAATCAAATGGAATTGTAATTGATTTTGATAATTTTCTATTGATCATGTTGAAATCAAAAGTAATTATAAATGATATTGATAATTTTCTATTGAAAATGTTGATATCAATAGGAATTATAACTGATTTTGAAAATTTTCTTTTGAAAATGAAGAAATCAAATGGAATTATAACAGATTTTCCTAATTTTCTATTGAAAATGTTGAAATCAATAGTAATTATAACTGATATTGATAATTTTCCATTGAAAATATTGAAATCAAAATGAATTATAGATGATTTTGATAATTTTCTATTGAAAATGTTGAAATCAAATGGAATTATAACTGATTTTGATAATTTTCTATTAAAATGTTGAGATCAAATGTAACTATAACAGTTTTGATAATTTTCTATTGAAAATGTGAAAATCAAAAGGAATTATAACTGATTTTGATAATTTTCTATTGAAAATGTTGAAATCAAAAGGAATTATAACTGATTTTGAAAATTTTCTATTGAAAATGTACAAATCAACTGGAATTATACAGATTTTGCTAATTTTCTATTGAAAATGTTGAAATCAAAAGGAATTATAACTGATTTTGAGAATTTTTTATTGAAAATGTTGAAATCGAAAGGAAGTATAACTTATTTCGATAATTTTCTATTGAAAATGTTGAAATCAAAAGTAATTTTAAATGATATTGATAATTTTGTATGGAAAATGTTGATATCAATAGGAATTATAACTGATTTTGATAATTTTCTATTGAAAATGTTGAAATCTATATGAATTATAACTGATTTTGATAATTTTCTATATGATATGTTGAAATCAAAAGGAATTATAACTGATTATAATAATTTTTCATTGAAAATTTTTGAATTCAAAAGGAATTATAAGTGATTTTGATAATTTTCTATTAAAAATGTTAAAATCAAAATGAATTATAGATGATTTAGATAATTTTCTATTGCAAAGATTCAAATCAAAGGGAATTATAACTGATTTTGATAATTTTTTATTGAAAATGTTGAAATCAAATGGAATTATAACTGATTTTGATAATTTTCTATTGAAAATGTTGAAATCAAAATGAATTATAGAAGATTTTCATAATTTTCTATTGAAAATGTTGAAATCAAATGGAATTATAACTGATTTTGATAATTTTCTATTGAAAATATTAAAATCAAATGGTATTATAATAGATTTTGATAATTTTTTATAGAAAATGTTGAAATCTATATGAATTATAAATGATTTTGATAATTTTCTATATCAAATGTTGAAATCAAAAGGAATTATATCTGATTTTGATAATTTTCTATTGAAAATGTTGAAATCCAAAGGAATTATAACTGATTTTGATAATTTTCTATTGAAAATGTTCAAATCAATAGGAATTATAACTGATTTTGAAAATTTTCTATTCAAAATGTAGAAATCAAACGGAATTATAACAGATTAACTAATTTTCTTTTTAAAATGTTGAGATCAATACGAATTATAACTGATTTTGATAATTTTCTGTTGAAAATATTGAAATCAAATGGAATTATAATTGATTTTGATAATTTTCTATTGAAAATGTTGAAATCAAAAGGAATTATAACTGATTTTGATAATTTTCCATTGAAAATATTGAAATCAAAATGAATTATAGATGATTTTGATAATTTTCTATTGCAAAGGTTCAAATCAAAGTGAATTATAACTGATTCTGATAATTTTCCATTGAAGATGTTGAAATCCAAAGGAATTATAACTGATTTTGATAATTATCTTTGAAAATGTTGAAATCAAAATGAATTATAGATGATATTGATAATTTTCTATGGAAAATGTTGAAATCAAAAGGAATTATAATTGATTTTGATAATTTTCTATTGAAAATGTTGAAATCAAAAAAATCAGAACTGATTTTGATAATTTTCTATTGAAAATGTTGAAATCAAATGGAGTTATAACTGATTTTGATAATTTTCTATTGAAAATGTTGAAATCAAATGGAATTATAACTGATTTTGATAATTTTCTATTTAAAAAGTTGAAATCAAAAGGAATTATATATGATTTTAATAATTTCCTATTGAAAATGTTGAAATCAAAAGGAATTATGACTGATTTTGATAATTTTCTATTGAAAATGTTGAAATCAAAAGGAATTATAACTGATTTTGATAATTTTCCATTGAAGATGTTGAAATCCAAAGGAATCATAACTGATTTTGATAATTTTCTTTTGAAAATGTTGAAATCAAAATGAATTATAGATGATATTGATAATTTTCTATGGAAAATGTTGAAATCAAAAGGAATTATAACTGATTTTGATAATCTTCTATTGAAAATGTTGAAATCAAAAGGAAATATAACTGATTTTGATGATTTCCATTGAAATGTTAAAATCAAAATGAATTATAGATGATTTTGATAATTTTCTATTGCAAAGGTTCAAATCAAAGGGAATTATAACTGATTTTCATAATTTTCCATTGAAAATATTGAAATCAAAAGGAATTATAACTGATTTTGATAATTTTCTGCTGAAAATGTTGAAATCAAAAGGAATTTTAACTGATTTTGATAATTTTCTTTTGAAAATTTTGAAATCCAAAGGAATTATAACTGATTTTGATAATTTTCTATCGAAAATGTTGAAATCAAAATGAATTATAGATGATTTTGATAATTGTCTATTGAAAATGTTGAAATCAAATGGAATTATAACTGATTTTGATAATTTGCTATTGAAAATCATGAAGTCAATTGGAATTATAACTGATTTTGAAAATCTTCTATTGAAAATGTAGAACTCAAAAGGAATTATCATTGATTTTGATAATTTTCCACTGAAAATGTTGAAATCCAAAGGAATTATAACTGTTTCTCATAATTTTCTATTGAAAATGTTGAAATCAAAAGGAATTATAACTGATTTTGATAATTTGCTATTGAAAATCTTGAAGTCAATTGGAATTATAATGATTTTCATAATTTTGTATTGAAAATGTTGAAATCAAAAGGAATTATAACTGATTTTGATAATTTTCTATTCAAAATGTTGAAATCAAAATGAAATAATACTGATTTTGATAATTTTCTATGGAAAATATTGAAATCCATACGAATTATAATTGATTTTGATAATTTTCTATTGAAAATGTTGAAATCAATTGGAATTATAACTGATTTTGATAATTTACTATTGAAAATGTTGAAATCAAAAGGAATTATAACTGATTTTGATCATTTTCTATGGAAAATGTTGAAATCAAAATGAATTATAGATGATTTTGATAATTGTCTATTGAAAATGTTGAAATCAAAAGGAATTATACCTGATTTTGATAATTTTCTATTGAAAATGTTGAAATCAAATGGAATTATAATTGATTTTGATGATTTCCATTGAAAATGTTAAAATCAAAATGAATTACACATGATTTTGATAATTTTCTATTGCAAAGGTTCAAATCAAAGGGAATTATAATTGATTTTCATAATTTTCTATTGAAAATATTGAAATCAAAAGGAATTATAACTGATTTTGATAATTTTCTATTGAAAATATTGAAATCAAAATGAATTATAGATGATTTTGATAATTTTCTATTGAAAATGTTGAAATCAAATGGAATTATAACTATATTTGATAATTTGCTATTGAAAATCTTGAAGTCAATTGGAATTATAACTGATTTTGAAAATTTTCTATTGAAAATGTTGAAATCAACATGACGTAAAACTGATTTTGATAATTTTCTATTGAAAATGTTGAAATTAAAAGGAATTATAACTGATTTTGATAATTTTCTAATGAAAATATAGAAATCAAAATGAATTATTACTGATTGTGATAATTTTCTATAGAAAATGATGAAATCAAATGGAATTATAACTGATTTTGATAATTTTCTATTGAAAATGTTGAAATCCAAAGGAATTATAATTTAATTTGAGAATTTACTTTTGAAAATATTGAAATCAAAATGAATTATCGATGATTTTGATAATTTACTATTGAAAATGTTGAAATCAAATGGAAGTATAACTGATTTTGATAATTTTCTATTTAAATGTTGATATCAAGTGGAATCATAACTGCTTTTCATAATTTTCTATTGAAAATGTTTAAATCAAATGGAATTATAACTCATTTTGATAATTTGCAATGGAAAATCTTGGAGTCAATTGGAATTATAACTGATTTTTTATAATTTTCAAATGAAAATGTTGAAATCAAAAGTAATTACAACTGATTTTGATAATTTTCAAATGAAAATATAGAAATCAAAATGAATTATAACTGATTTTGATAATTTTCTATTGAAAATGTTGAAATCAATAGGAATTATAACTGATTTTGATAATTTTCTATTGAACATATTGAAATCAAAAGGAATTATGACTGATTTTGATAATTTTCTATTGAAAATGTTGAAATCAAAATGAATTTTAACTGATTTTGATAATTTTCTATGAAAATGTTGAAACCAAAATGAATTATAACTGATTTTAATAATTTTGTATTGAAAATGATTAAATCAAAAGGAATTATAACTGATTTTGGTAATTTTCTATTGAAAATCTTGAAATCAAAAGGAAATATAACCGATTTTGATAATTTTGTATTGAAAATGATGAAATCAAAAGGAATTATAACTAATTTTGATAATTTTCTATGTAAAATGTTGAAATCAAAAGGAAATATAACTGATTTTGATAATTTTCTATTGAAAATGATCAAATCAAATGGAATTATAACTGATTTTGATGATTTCCATTGAAAATGTTAAAATCAAAATGAATTATAGATGATTTTGATAATTTTCTATTGGAAAGGTTCAAATCAAAGAGAATTATAACTGATTTTCATAATTTTCTATTGAAAATATTGAAATCAAAAGGTATTATAAGCGATTTTGATAATTTTCTATTGAAAATATTGAAATCAAAAGGAATTATAACTGATTGTGATAATTTTCTATTCAAAATGTTGAAATCAAAATGAAATAATACTGATTTTGATAATTTTCTATTGAAAATGTTGAAATCAAATGGAATTATAACTGATTTTGAAAATTTTCTATTGAAAATGTTGAAAACTAAAGGAATAATAACTGATTTTGATAATTTTCTATTGACATTGTTGAAATCAAAAGGAATTATAACTGATTTTGATAATTTTCCACTGAAAATGTTGAAATCCAAAGGAATTATAACTGATTCTGATAATTTTCTATTGAAAATGTTGAAATCAAAAGGAATTATAACTGATTTTGATAATTTTCTAACGAAAATATAGAAATCAAAATGAATTATTACTGATTGTGATAATTTTCTATAGAAAATGATGAAATCAAAAGGAATTATAACTGATTTTGATAATTTTCTATTGAAAATGTTGAAATCCAAAGGAATTATAATTTAATTTGAGAATTAACTTTTGAAAATATTGAAATCAAAATGAATTATAGATGATTTTGATAATTTACTATTGAAAATGTTGAAATCAAATGGAATTATAACTGATTTTGATAATTTTCTATTTAAATGTTGATATCAAGTGGAATCATGACTGCTTTTCATAATTTTCAATTGAAAATGTTTAAATCAAAAGGAATTAAAACTCATTTTGATAATTTGCAATGGAAAATCTTGGAGTCAATTGGAATTATAACTGATTTTTTATAATTTTCAAATGAAAATGTTGAAATCAAAAGTAATTACAACTGATTTTGATAATTTTCTATTGAAAATGTTGAAATCAAAAGGAACTTTAACTGATTTTGATAATTTTCAAATGAAAATATAGAAATCAAAATGAATTATAACTGATTTTGATAATTTTCTATTGAAAATGTTGAAATCAATAGGAATTATAACTGATTTTGATAATTTTCTATTGAACATATTGAAATCAAAAGGAATTATGACTGATTTTGATAATTTTCTATTGAAAATGTTGAAATCAAAATGAATTTTAACTGATTTTGATAATTTTCTATGAAAATGTTTAAACCAAAATGAATTATAACTGATTTTAATAATTTTGTATTGAAAATCATTAAATCAAAAGGAATTATAACTGATTTTGGTAATTTTCTATTGAAAATCTTGAAATCAAAAGGAAATATAACCGATTTTGATAATTTTCTATTGAAAATGATGAAATCAAAAGGAATTATAACTAATTTTGATAATTTTCTATTGAAAATGTTGAAATCAAAAGCAAATATAACTGATTTTGATAATTTTCTATTGAAAATGATCAAATCAAAGAGAATTATAACTGATTTCATAATTTTCTATTGAAAATCTAGAAATCAAAATGAATTATAACTGATTTTGATAGTTTTCTATTGAAAATGTTTAAATCAAAAGGACGTATAACTGATTTTGATAGTTTTCTATTGAAAATGTTGAAATCAAAAGTAATTATAACTGATTTTGATGATTTCCATTGAAAATGTTAAAATCAAAATGAATTATAGATGATTTTGATAATTTTCTATTGGAAAGGTTCAAATCAAAGAGAATTATAACTGATTTTCATAATTGTCTATTGAAAATATTGAAATCAAAAGGTATTATAAGCGATTTTGATAATTTTCTATTGAAAATATTGAAATCAAAAGGAATTATAACTGATTGTGATAATTTTCTATTGAAAATGTTGAAATCGAAATGAATTATAGATGATTTTGATAATTTCCTATTGAAAATGTTGAAATCAAATGGAATTATAACTGATTTTGATAATTTGCTATTGAAAAACTTGAAGTCAATTGGAATTATAACTGATTTTGAAAATTTTCTATTGAAAATGTTGAAATCAATTGGAATAATAACTGATTTTGATAATTTTCTATTGAAAATGTTGAAATCAAAAGGAATTATACCTGATTTTGATAATTTTCTATTGAAAATGTTGAAATCGAAATGAATTATAGATGATTTTGATAATTTCCTATTGAAAATGTTGAAATCAAATGGAATTATAACTGATTTTGATAATTTTCTATGGAAAATGTTGAAATCCATAGGAATTATAACTGATTTTGATAATTTTCTATTGAAAATGTTGAAATCAATTGGAATAATAACTGATTTTGATAATTTTCTATTGAAAATGTTGAAATCAAAAGGAATTATACCTGATTTTGATAATTTTCTATTGAAAATGTTGAAATCAAAAGGAAATATAACTGATTTTGATAATTTTCTATTGAAAATGATGAAATCAAAAGGAATTATAACTGATTTTGATAATTTTCTATTGAAAATGTTGAAATCAAAAGGAAATATAACTGATTTTGATAATTTTCTATTGAAAATGATCAAATCAAATGGAATTATAACTGATTTTGATGATTTCCATTGAAAATGTTAAAATCAAAATGAATTATAGATGATTTTGATAATTTTCTATTGCAAAGGTTCAAATCAAAGGGAATTATAACTGATTTTCATAATTTTCTATTGAAAATATATTTCAATCAAAAGGAATTATAGATGATTTTGATAATTTTCTATTGAAAATGTTGAAATCAAATGGAATTATAACAGATTTTGATAATCTTCTAATGGAAATATAGTAATCAAAATGAATTATAACTGATTTTGATAATTTTCTATTGAAAATGTTATAATCAAAATGAATTATAAATGATTTTGATAATTGTCTATTGAAAATGTTGAAATCAAAAGGAATTATAACTGATTTTGTTAATTTTCTATTGAAAATGTTGAAATCAATTGGAATTATAACTGATTTTCATAATTTTCTATTTAAATGTTGAAATCAAACGGAATCATAACCGATTTTGATAATTTTCTATTGAAAATGTTGAAATCAAATGGAATTATAACCGATATTGATAATGTTCTAATGAAAATGTTTAAATCAAAAAGAAATTATAACTGATTTTGATAATTTTCTATTGAAAATGATTAAATCAAATATAATTATAACTGATTTTGATTCTTTGCCATTGAAAATGTTAAAATCAAAATGAATTATAGATGATTTTGATAATTTTCTAGTGTAAAGTTTCAAATCAAAGGGAATTATAACTGATTTTGATAATTTTCAATTGAAAATGTTGAAATGAAAAGGAATTATAACTGATTTTGATAATTTTCTATTGAAAATGTTGAAATCAAATGGAATTATAACTGATTTTGATAATTTGCTATTGAAAATCTTGAAGTCAATTGGAATTATAAATGATTTTGATAATTTTCTATTGAAAATGTTGATATCGAAAGGAATTATAACTGATTTTGATAATTTTCTATTGAAAATGTTCAAATCAAAAGTAATTATAACTGATTTTGATAATTTTCTATTGAAAATGTTGAAATCAAAATGAATTATATCTGATTTTGATAATTTTCTATTGAAAATGTTGAAATAAAAAGGAATTATAACTGATTTTTATAATTTTTTATTGAAAATGTTGAAATCAAGAGGAATTATAACTGATTTTGATAATTTTCTATTGAAAATGTTGAAATCAAAATGAATTATAGATGATTTTGACAATTTTTTATTGAAAATTTTTCGAAATCAAATGGAATTATTACTGATTTTGATAATTTTCTATTGAAAATATTAAAATCAAAAGGAATTATAAGTGATTTTGATAATTTTCTATTGAAAATGTTGAAATCAAAAGGAATTATAAGTGATTTTTATAATTTTCTATTGAAAATGTTGAAATCCAAAGGAATTAGAACTGATTTTGATAATTTTCTATTGAAAATGTTGAAATCAAATGGAATTATAACTGATTTTGATAATTTGCTACTGAAAATCTTGAAGTCAATTGGAATTATAAATGATTTTGATAATTTTCTATTGAAAATGTTGAAATCGAAAGGAATTATAACTGATTTTGATAATTTTCTATTGAAAATGTTCAAATCAAATGGAATTATCACTGATTTTGATAATTTTCTATTGAAAATGTTGAAATCAAAATGAATTTTAACTGATTTTGATAATTTTGTATTGAAAATGTTGAAATAAAAAGGAATTATAACTGATTTTGATAATTTTTTATTGAAAATGTTGAAATCAAGAGGAATTATAACTGATTTTGATAATTTTCTATTGAAAATGATTAAATCAAATATAATTATAACTGATTTTGATTCTTTGCCATTGAAAATGTTAAAATCAAAATGAATTATAGATGATTTTGATAATTTTCTATTGTAAAGTTTCAAATCAAATGGAATTATAACTGATTTTGATAATTTTCTATTGAAAATGTTGAAATCAAAATGAATTATAACTGATTTTGTAATTTTCTATTGAAAATGTTGAAATCAAAATGAATTATAACTGATTTTGTAATTTTCTATTGAAAATGTTGAAATCAAAATGAATTATAACTGATTTTGATAATTTTCTTTTGAAAATGTTGAAATCAAAATGAATTATAACTGATTTTGATAATTTTCTTTTGAAAATGTTGAAATCAAAATGAATTATAACTGATTTTGATAATTTTCTTTTGAAAATGTTGAAATCAAAATGAATTATAACTGATTTTGATAATTTTCTTTTGAAAATGTTGAAATCAAAATGAATTATAACTGATTTTGATAATTTTCTTTTGAAAATGTTGAAATCAAAATGAATTATAACTGATTTTGATAATTTTCTTTTGAAAATGTTGAAATCAAAATGAATTATAACTGATTTTGATAATTTTCTATTGAAAATGTTGAAATCAAAAGGAATTATCACTGTGGCACCCTGCATTTTTAGAAAGACTAAAAAGAGATATTCATAGAAATATGATTTAATTTTTATTCGGTTTATTAACCAGTTGTTAGTTATTTAGAAACGAAGAATAATTGAGTTTTGAGAATAATTCTCTAACTGTATTTAGGCGATCCAAAGAGAAGAAGAAAAAAAAATAATAAAAAGAAAGAGAAAGAGGAATACAAAACCCGGTCATAAGTAAAACTAAGACAAGACAGGTGTCAAAATATATCAGGTCAAATTACCTGACCGAAATCCAGGGAAATAGAAATTGTTATATTTGGTTGAAGAAATAGAGTTTGGAGATAATAAAATAAAACAAAAAGAAGAGGAAAGACAGAAACATAATACGAAACCAGGTCGTTAGCGAAAACACACACGTACGACCAGCACCTAACAAGTGTCAAAATTATCAGGTCAAGCACTTGAACTAATTCCATGTCCGCGTAGGATGGAAGTTGTTAAGGTTGGCTGAAACAATAAAGATTTTTTTAGAACAATGGAAACGAAATTTTAATCGGAGGAAAGGTGTTTTTTTGTGTTGAGGTGGTGACCGGTGGAACTGTATACAGATTCTGACCTGTTAAAAATTGGAACCCCACGATGATGAAGTGGAGACATTTTCAATTCAGATAATTAAGATTTTTGACTATCAGGTCTGACCAAAAACAAAGAAGGAAAGAAAACGATTGTCTCGGCTCACAGATAGCGCCAATATTCTTTCCTGAAGTCACATCTAATTAGCGGCAGGCTGTTTTGACAGAACCCAGGTGAGAAAAAGCCAAGATTATCATTTTTCGTACGTGTGAAAAAGGCCAAATTAGATTTTGTTTTTTTTAGAACAAGAACGATGTAAGCCACGCCCGATTGGAGACGGGAGGCGTCCCACCACAGTCTCATTAGCCGAAAGCGGTCACGTGATATGCGGAAAGAGGAGGGAGAATGCTCGATCAAGAACTATTGGTCGAAAACGGTCACCTGACATACGAGAGACCGGGAGAGATGGGTATGCGTCTTCCCCCCAGAGGCACTGTGAGGAAGTAGGGGTGAAAATAATAGCGATAATGGGAAATCAGAACTAATGCGACTTTTGGGATTATCGAGAGAGCCCTGACGCCGACAGACCCACCCCGGTTTGCTACGGCGTCAATAAAAGCAGGACCCCAATCGACAAAAAATGAGTTCAGCCCCGGACGGCAGCGAGAAGAGATCACCTCGGACGACAGAGGGTTGCGGCTGAGTTGCGGCAAGAAACCCTTCCAGCCCAAGTCGAAAACAAGAAATCCTTCCAGCCCAAGTCGAAAACAAGAAATCCTTCCAGCCCAAGTCGAAAACAAGAAATCCTTCCGGCCCAAGTCAAAGACAAGAGAAGTTCTATCTAAGTCGACGAAGAAGAAGATTACTCGGAAGCCGCGGAGAAGTTGCAGCCAAGTCGAAGACAAGGCCAAAGAGTTACTGGACGGAAGAAGAAGAAGAAGTTAAAATCAAGCCCAGCCGAGAACAGAATTCGACCCAACCAGATCGAAGTGAAGAAATACAACTCAAGTCGAAGAGAAGAATCAACTGCGAATGATTGATAGAAATTAGCCCCAGTGTCGAACTAAACCACACTCCGACATACACAATTCTGGAGAGTAGACAATTCGAAATCGTTAAGTTGTATGATAGAAGCTTGGTGCCATAGTCCACAGAGCGGGTCGGGAATGAGAACAATTTTTCTTTATGTAACGGACATTAGATATAAACGGTTGTCACCCTTTTTTTTTTATCAGTAATTTTTTGTCTCGTGAGTTTTTTTTTTCTTTTACTTGTGTTTTGCCACCCACGTCGGACTCAACTTGCATACGGCCCAATCCCTGCTGGTCCCGTCTGTCTAAGATCTAAACACAGCGTGGGTAGACAGACCGGAGATCAGTACAGTTGCTTTAGCAACCAGGTATTGGAAGCGGGTTGGGAAAGGCGAGGCTGGTGATCATCTAACCAAGAGGTTGGAGCGGCACGCTTGGAACCAGGAGGAGCGACCAGGAGGAGCGACGTCACAGTTGGCGCCGTAACCAAAGGATTCGACCCTGGGCCAGGTGTGTACCCGTCACATCACTGATTTTGATAATTTTCTATTGAAATGTTGAAATCAATAGGAATTATAACTGATTTTGACAATTTTCTATTGAAAATGTTCAAATTAAGTGCAATTATTGCTGATTTTCTTATTTTTCAAATGAAAATGATGAAGTCAAACGTAATTGTAGCTGATTTTGTTTTTTTTTCAATTAGAAATGTTGAATCTAATGGAATAGCTGATTTTGCTATTTTTGAAAATCTTGAATTATGTGGAATTATTGCTAAATTGTGCATTTTTCAATTAGAAATATTGAAATCAAATGGAATTATACCAGATTTAGTTATGTTTCAATTTTGAAATCAAAAAACAATTTATACAATTTTTTATTTTTTTAACTTGAAATGATTAAATTAAAAGGAATTATAGCTGATTTTTTATTTTTCAATTGAAAATGTTGAAATGAAATGGAAATTTAGCTGATTTTTTTATATTTCAATTGAAACCATTGAAAATAAGTGGAATTATAATTAATTTTGTTAATTTTCAATTGAATATGATGATGTCAAATGTAATTATAACTGATTATATTATATTTCAATTGGAAATGTTGAAATTAAGTGGAATTGTAACTGATTTCTTTCATTTTTCAAATATTGAAATTACATAGAATAATAGGTAATTCAGTCATTTTCAAATGAAAATGTTGGAATTAAGTGAAATTATTGCTAATTTGGGAAAATCAATTTATTTTGTGCATTTATCAGATGATTTTATTATTTTTCATTGCTAAATGTAGAAATGAAATGGAATTATTGCTGATTTTGTATTTTTCAATTGAAAACATTGAAATCAAAAGGATTTATAGCTGTTTATATTCAAATTATATTGAATTGTAAATGATTGTGTTATTTTTAAATTGAAGATGTTGAAATCAAATGGAATTTTACCGGATTTTGTTATTTTTCAATTGAAAATGTTGAAATTTAGTGGAATTATAGCAGATTTTGCTATTTGACAATTGAAAATATTGACTATAGAATTATAGCTGATTTTGTTATTTTTCACTTGAAAATATTGAAATCAAATGCAATTATGGCTGATTTTATTATTTTTCAATCGAATATGGTAAAATTGAGTGGAATTATAGATGTGTTACACCCAGCCGTTGGCCCGTTGTCAACTCTCAGTCATGGCGCGAACCTGTAATGTTTCTTCTACCGGCGTTTTGGGGTTGACTCTTTGTCGCTGCCACCAGCCAGTGTTCCAGTCGATCGGTGGTTGTCGCTACTCAGCGAAATTCCCTGGTCAGGATACCAATATGTGACAATGGCCCATCCAGGGTCGAAGTCTGATCATTGATATTAACGGCTTCACCAGCTGTTCCAATTCAATGCCAACTTTATTGTTCCCAGCTCACTTGCAACTTCTGGTTACTGGAGTAACAGCTTCGATCTCGTCTAACCTACCCACGTTGTGACTTTGATCTTAGGTAGACAAGATCAATCAGGCGTCGGGCCGTAGTGTGATCTGAGTCCAGATTGAAGGTGGCATCGCACAAGTGCAAAGAAGAAAAAAATAAATAAAAAAAAACCTAAGAGGTTCAAGTATGTTAAGAAATAACAATTTTACTTTATATACAGGAGTGTGATTTTCTCCCAGCCTGTTTCCAATGAAATGTGACACTTTTACGCTTCTTAGGCAAGTTCCGGTCCTCTAAGTCAACTGGTTTAATTTTTAGGCATTGGCTTGGCTTCGTTCATCAGTATAACTTGCTATTTGTAGGGTAGGTGAAGTCAGAGGTCGTGGAATCTCTCAGTCAGCTTCTGCAAGGCAAAACTCCAGTTAGCTCTGACTCCAACTGCAACTTAACTCGAACTCAACTGGAACTAAGTGACTAACTGCCGAATGACCACAAGACATTTGTTTATATGGGTACCGACCAAAACCCAGTGTCAGCCAGACGCGGCTTGGGGTTCTCCGTAAATTTCGATTTCTAACAAGAAATCTTTTTGTTGTCAGACCAGGAAAATTGATTACTTCCCATTTTTGGAAAATTAATCACTTTCCATTTCGTGGGGTTCTCCGTCATCTGTGAGGGAAGGTCTGAAGAGAGTTATCCTCCTAGACTCTCACATTGATATCTCATAGCAATCCCTTCAGTGGGTGTTAACAACTTCTCCATCTTTCTCATCCATTCACCTCTGCCTATCACTCATGCTACTACTCGACGAATAGCATTCCGGCAGTGTGGGTGTGGCTAAGCTGGCCTCCTTAAAATTATAATCTAGAATTTTTCTTTACAAAATTCTCCTTTCCCATCGGCCAAAATTTTTACGAATTCCACATTGCCAATTAAATTTTTATCATATCTTCTCTTTTTCCTGAGCCACCTAAAAGTCACTTAGCCAGCACTCATCAATCACTGTCAATGTTTGCCATCTGGTCCTTATGTTAAGTTAGATTTATAATGGAATCCTTGATTTGTTAAGAAATTAAATTCTTTTATCTTGCGAAATCTCAATTCTCCACTCTATTTTCTATCTCATGCCAAAATTTTACAATTGCCACATTGCTATTCAATGTCTTAGCATCTGTTAGTAAAGTAGATGATAACAATCCTCTCACCTATATCGAGACAATGCCAAAATTTTATAATTACCACATTGCTTCTCTTCGCCTGTATCCAAGAAAAAAAAATGATATCTTGGAAAGATAATTAACATTGATTCCCCATGCCTGTATCGGCATTCATCTCAAGCCAAAATTTTTATGACCGCCATGATCTGGCTGACATCTTAATATTTGCATTTCTTTCTATCTCCCTTGGCGAGACATAAATCAACAAGACCTCACACATGACTTCTTCCACGGCCTTTACTGTCTTTTGTGAAAAGTATCTTTTTTTTGTAAATACAATTAAAATCTTTTTTTTTTCATCGATCAGTCTGTCTTTTGAGATAGCTCTTTTTCATTTTAAGAATGCCTATTTTCTGTTTTAATTTCTATGGTTAATTAGTTAGCCAATTACCATAGCTAAATAGTGTCACAGATGATTTTGATATTTTATTGTAAATGTTGAAATTAACTGGAATAATAGCTGATTTTCTCAATTGAAAATATTGAAATCAAATGGAATTATAGATGATTTGTTAATTTTCAACTGAAAATGGTGAATTGGAATTATAGCAGATTTTATCATTTTTCACTTAACAATATTGAAAGTAATTTGAATTATAGCTGATTTTTTTACTTTTCAATTGAGAATGTTGGGATCAAATGGAATTATAGCTGAATTTACTATTTTTAATTGAAAATGTTGAAATCAAATAGAGTTATAGCTGATCTTTTTATTTTTCAATTGCATATGTTGAAATCAAATGGAATTATAGATGATTTTGTGATTTTTCAATAGGAAATAATGAAATAAAAATTATTTCTGATTTTGTTATCTTTCAATTGAAAATGTAATCAAATACAATAATAACTGATTTTGTTATTTTTCAATCGAATATGGTTAAATCAAATGGAATTATATCTGATTTTGGTATTTTTCAATTGAAAATTTTAGAATCAAATAGAAATATAACTGATTTTTTTTATTTTTTTATCAAAAATATTGAAATCAAGTGAAATTGTAGCTGATTTGTTTATTTTTGAGTTGAAAATGTTGAAAACAAATTGAAATTTAGCTGATTTTCTTAGTTTTTAATTGAAAATGTTGAACATAATTGGAATTATAGCTGGTTTTGTTAATTTTCAATAGAAAATAGTGAAATCAAATAGAATTATTGTTTATTTTGTTAGTTTTAAATGGAAAATGCAGAAATAAAATCAAATTACCTCTGATTTTCTTATTTTTCAATTGAAAATGTTTAAATTAAATGGAATTATAGCAGATTTTTTCATTTTTCAATTCCAAATTTTGGAATGACTTCAAATTATAGTTAATGCTTTTAATTTTCAATTGAGAATGTTGGAATCATAACAGAATTTACTTTTATGTGGAATTAAGCTGATTTGGTTATTTTTTTCATTTGGAAATATTGAAACAAAATGGAATTATAGCTGATTTTGTTATTTCAACTTAATTTGTTATTTTGCAATGGAATATTTTCAAATCAAATGGATTTATATCTGATGCTAGCATTTTCCACTTCAAAATGATGAAATCAAATGGAATTATAGCTGATTTAGTCATTTTTCCAATTGAAAATGTTGAAATTAAGGGAAAATATATCTGATTTAGTTATTTTATACTGAAAATCTTAAAATTGAATAGAATTATAGATGATTTTGGTATGTTTCAATTGAAAATATTGAAATCAAATGGAAGTATTGCTGATTTTGTTATTTCTCAATTGAAAATGTTGAAATCAAATGGAATAATAGGTGATTTTATTAATTTTTGTAATTTTGTAACCAAATGGAATTGTAGCAGAATTTACTTGTTTTTCAATTGAAAATTTTGAAATCAAAGTGTCATTTCAACTATTTTTTTAAAATTGAAAATATTGTAATCAAATGGAATTAGAATGGATTTTGTTATCTTTCAATTTGAAATGCTGAAATTAAGTGTAATTATAACTGATATTTTATTTTACAACTGAAAATGTTGAAATCAAATGGAATTATAGATAATTTTGTACTTTTCAATTGAAATTTTGAAATTACATGGAATTATAGAGTATTCTATTATTTTACTATTGAAAATATTGAAATGAAATGGAATTTTAGCTGATTTTGTTATTTATCAATTGAAAATGTTGAAATTAATTGAAATTATAGCTGATTTTGTTATTTTTCAATTGAAATTAAATGGAATTATAGATGATTTTATTATTTTACAATTAAAAATGTTGAAATCAAATTGAATTATAGATGATTTTGTTATTATTCTATATGTTGAAATTGAATGGAATTGTAGTTGATTTTGTTATTTTTCAATTTACAGTGATAAAATCAAATGGAATTGTAGATGATTTTCTTAATTTTTGTCATTTAACTATTTTAATCAAAAGGAATTATAGCAGAATTTACTATTTTTCTACTGAAAATGTTGAGATAAAATGGAAATATGTATGATTTTGTTATTTTTCAATAGAAAATATTGAAATCAAATGTAATTATAGATGATTTTGTTATTTTTAAATTGAAGATCTACAAATCAAATGGATTATAGCATATTTTGTCATTTTTCAATTGAAAATGTTGAAACCAAATGAAATTATAAAAGATTTTGCTATTTTTGAATGGAAACTTTTGAAATTCAATGGAATTAATTCTGATTTTGTTATTTTTCAATTGAAAATGTTCAAATCAAAGGCATTTATAGCAGATTTAATAATTTTTTTCGATAAAAAATGCTGACATCAAATGGTATTATAAGTTATTTTTACTTTGCAATTGAAAATGTTGAAAATAATTTGAATTATTGCTCATTTTCTTATTTTTCAATTGAAAATCTTGAAATCAAATGGAATTATTGCTGATTTTGTTATTTTTCAATTTTAAATGTACAAATCAAACGGAATTATAGCTTATTTTATTAGTTTTCAATTGAAAATGTTGAAATTAAATCAAATAATGATTGATTTTATTTTGAATTGAAAATGTTTAAATCAAGTGGAATTGAAGCTGATTTTGTTCTTTATCCAATGAACATTTTGAAATTAAGTGAATATATAACTGGTTTGTTAGTTTTTCCATTGAAAATTTAGAAATTAAATGGAATTATAGCAGATTTTTATTTTTCAATTGAAAATCTTTAAATGTATTGCACTAATAAGTGATTGTTGGCATTCAATTGAAAATGTTGAAATTACTTGGAATTATAGCTGATTTTGTTATTTTTCTATTGAAAATGTTGAAATTAAGTGGATTTATAGCTGTGGCAGGGTTAATATCACCCTGAAATAATAATAATTTTAATAAAGAGGATATCCTGTAAACAGAAGCAACAAGTGAAAGAGAGACTTTTTTGAATAACCAAAGTGTTTATATGCTGTATAGTCTTTGAATGTAAATATAGAAAGTTAATTTAGAACATGAAATACAATCTTTTCATAACTGTACAAATGATATTGGATTACTAATAGAAAATTACTGGAACAGTAATAATTTGGAACTTTTAAAAAAAAAAAGAAATTGATTTTGACACTATAAGAATCGAAGTTAAAATTAAGGATATTTTGATCTAGAATTTATTTTTAAAAGAAGAATCTCTGTAGTTTACAAAGAGCAGCAGAATAATTAATAGTGAGGTGATAAACAATAGCATGAATTCTTCTTGTGAACCTTGTGCAACAAGAATTATTTTTGTGTGTTTGCTTTTATATAAAAAAATCTTTTATCCTTTCAAAATCGAATCGACTTGGTTATATTTATTTTTTCTCTTAACCTGATTCTCACCTGACGAACTCACAGCTTCTGAATTTCAACAATCTGATGAACACTCTCCAGGATCAAAACAATCACAGCATGGCTAGAAGGTGGCTTTGAATTGACATTGGGACCCGGAGACTTGTGACTAACTTGTAATACTGAACCATACCGGACCAATGGCTGGTCTTGTGGACTGTGTGGATACAGTGGGATGAGGATACAGTGTTAGAATTGGTTGCCATGACCAGGATTCGACCCAAGCGATACCCAAAGGACATTAAAGGAAAGGAAACGAGTTACAATTTATGCCACACCCAAGAATTACCTCGAAGACATTGGAATCGAAAGATTATATTGATCTAAAAAGCTGATAGTTACAGGAACAACAAAACAGCAGCAGAAGCTCACCTCAGGTAAGTTACTTTTTGGTTTCCCTTGATTATTTTTTTCCACTCAATTGTCGTACACAAAAACAGCCAGTAAGGATTTAGTGTCACCTTTGTTCTTCAAATTTACTTATCAATTGAGGAACACCACTAGAATAGATGAGTATCACTGGGTCAGATAGTATGGAAGGCGAAACAACAGTGGTCTTTAGGAAGTCTGTTGTGTGAGATGAAGTTACCCTCCGACTGAGGCAACGCGGTTGAGTTTCATGATTGGTTGGTAGCTGTACAAAATGAACAGCTGGTATACAGCTTGACAGACTGGGAGATGGTGCTGTTGGCATATGAAAAAATTCTCAAAATTTATCGGGGGCTTATACAGGGAAATCCCCCAAGATAACATGGGATGAGCTGAAGGGAAACCTAATCAGACGATATACTAGCAAATGAACACCCGTAGAGGCAGTGCGAAAATTGTTTAGGATTAAACAGGAAGTAGGGGAAACTCTAGAAGACCTTGGAGATAGGATGATGGGATTAGCAGGGTGAGCATTCCTGAATCCAGAAATAAGAGAAAATGGGGTGATTCAGGCATTGTTAGCAGATGCTTTCATGGACGCCATCTGTGATGTTGATGTGAGGGGTGACGTCCTGAAGGGTGGGACCTGTAGACTGATGGAGGTCCTAGAGATAGCTAAAAATAGTGAGAGGGTAAGAAATAACAGAGACCAGGAAGCCCAAAGACCTAGGAGTTGGAAAAGTACAGAGAAGGGCTCCAGGAATGGGATAGTGAACATAAAACTCAGTATGGATGTGAAAGTGGAACATTAGGAAGCCAAGGCCTACCCTAACTGGAAGTAATATGGTATGGATTTTATAAGTCCACTCCAGGCTGGTATGCTGGACCTGCAATTACAGAGGACACAGAACCAGAGACTGTCCCACAAATTGGGGGTGAGACTCCAGGTCTCTAGGTCCGAATTGCACTAAGTGCAGAAGTTTTGGCCACAAGGCAAAGTGGTGCACAGATGCAGGGGATAAGAGACTAGGGATTAAGAAAATAGACATCATAGTACCTCCAAGAAGAATAAGCGTTCGGAAAACGACAGTGGAAGCCCCATAAAGAAATAAGAGGCAGGGTGGCTCCAATAAAAATAAGACCTCTGAAGTGCTGGACAAGGGGTGTGGTTGGATATTTTTCAGTCAACTGTAAAAGGCAAAGCTGTTGGCAATGTGGAAAGGTTGGACACTTAAGAAGTAACTGTTCAGAGAAAAATGTCCTGAGAGTGGAAGGGGAGAGGCAAGGACATCGAGAGGACCAGTCCCCACTCCACCCAAAGAAAGCTCCAAAAGAAGCTGGCCTAGGGTAGCAAATGATGAGCCTCTATTGCCAGCACCCAGGTCGAGACTTGAGAGAGATAGGGATAGCTGACTGGGAATTAAAATTAAGGGGAGTTTGAAGAACAGGAACAGAGCCCACATATTTAAGCTATTTAAAGAGAGACCAGACTTCACCTGTAATGTATTGGTGGGGTACACGACAGTAAAAGCTTTAGTGAATACTGGAGCTTTGGTCTCCCTAATAAATTCCAAGGTGATTAGACAGCTGAGGTTATGTAGAAAAACTCCAACCAGTGGATTTTTTAATTAGCCAGACAGATAGTAGTAAAATGAGAATAGAGGGTATGACATGGCTATCATTCGAATTGGCGAGGACGACAGGTGAACTTAAGGTGTATGTAGCACCTGATTTGTGTGGGGAATTAATTTTGAGGAGGAGACCTTGTGTAGTTCCATGATAGAAGGGATGGAAACGATACCTCTATTGCTTGTTAATGCAGCCAGTAAAACTAACACAATAAAACAGGGAGAAGAGTTAGGTTATGCCTGTCTGATAAAAATTATGAAGCATGTGAGAGTAAGCAAGAACTATGGAAGAAGGGTAGAGGCTAGTAGCCCTGAAATAAAAGAAGACTTGATAGTGCCTGAAAGAATATAAAGATGAGATAAGGAAACTGCTAGAAGCTAATTGAGATGTGGTAGCTAATACTGACAAGGAGTTGAGATAGACCAGGACAGTATGTATGAAAATAAACACTGGTACCACCTAGCCATTAGATTGAAGCCTTATAGGACCCCAATCAATCCATAAGAAAAAATTAGTGGAAGAAGCAGTAAATGAGATGTTGGACTCGGGAGTATTAGAGAGATCTAGGTTCCCATGGAGTTTTCCGATAATTATTGTGGAAAAGAAGGATAGATGACATAGATATTGCATGGATTTTAGACATTTAAATGCCATTACAAAACCGTTAGCAGTACCCTTGCCCCGGATCGATGATATTCTAGCACTTTTGGGAAAGTCAACCTGTTTTTCTACATTGGATCCTAGGTCAGGCTATTGGCATGTAGCTTTGGATGAAAAAGACCAGAAGACAGCTTTTCCTTGTTATATGGGTCTGTTTAATTTTTGTGTGATGCCGTTTAGGTTATCTAATGCCCCAGGTGTATTTACTCAGTTAATGTCCATAGCGTTAGGAGGTATTGAAGATTTTGCCAAAGCTTACGTGGATGATATTATGGTGTTTTCTAAAACACCTGAGGAGCATTTTAGACACTTACAGAAGGTGTTTGATAGGTTGAGAGAGCATGGGTTGAAATTAAAATTGCCTAAGTGTCAGTTTGTGAAGGATGACACAAAGTACTTGGGTTTCGTAATAAACAAAACGGGAATAAACTTGATTTAGATAAGGTAGAAGTGATAAGGGATATGCCAGAGCCCAAGACAGTGAGAGAGGTTAGTAGCTTTATAGGAGTAATTGGATATTACAGGTGCTTTGTACCTGTGTTTAGCAGATTAGCAGGACCCTTGATAACCTTCGTCTAAGGCACTGATTATATTTCTGGAAGTTGGGTGTTTTTATTTAAAAACTTCTGGCTACTTCGAGAAACTATCCTCAATGATCAGGTAATAATACCTGTTAAGTGGTCCTGCATAATCAATGTGTAGATGTGTCCAGGGGATATCTGTTTCTGGCCATGATTGTGTTTTAACTGGCGGGGCTCTTGCAACTGACAACCTCTGCAGTTCTTCACAAAATTTTCAACGTCTATATCCATTCGTGGCCAGAAAACAACTTCCCATAAGATATTTCATACGGGATATGGCAGGGTGACCCGTGTGAAATTCTAAGATCATCTTATGTAATGCCTGTGGCATCAGCACCCTGTCTGCGTACATTAGCATATTTTCGCAGATTGAATAAGAAGAAGTTTTATTCCCTTTTTATTTATTTCATTTATCCTGGCTTGTATCTATCTTCATATTTTTAATAAAATTATCATTTTCTACTGCTTTCCTTATGTTTCCCAGTGTCACTGGTAGTTCCCGAACAGAATTACACAGCAAATGCGATATTTCTTGTTCATCCTTTAAAGACGCAATCACAGTTTCTTCCAAAATTTCATTATGTTTTGGAATCAACCTTGACAGTTCATCTGCATGACTGTGACCCAAAGTTTTTGATGAAATGTACTCCATTTTAAAATGGTAATTCAATAATGTTACACCTCACCGCTTTAATCGGTTTGCAGTTCGAATGCCTTTCTTTGATCCAAAGATGGTCAGTAACGGCTTATATTCAGTTTGTAGTGTAACCACTCTACCGTGAAGGAAACGATGAACTTTTTTAACTGCAAAAATGATTGCTAAGCTTTCCTTTTTCGACTGTAATTCTTTTCTGCTGGCAGAGTCCTTGAAGCGTACGCAAATAGTTTCGTTGAACCATCTTCGTATTTGTGAAGTAGCACTGTCAGAACCAACAACTATTTCTTTTTCTGGATCATAGTCAGTAAACAGTAAATCAGTCAGTAAACAGTTTCTAATTTTTAGAAAAGCTTTTTCACAGTCTTTGGACCAACACCATTTAACCCCCTTTTTCAACAATTCGTTTAACAGTGCACTTAATTCATACATATTTGGAATTTATGTTGCTAAGTATTGCGCCAAACCTAAAAAAGATTGCAATTTTGTCACGTTATCTGGAACAGGTATATTTCTTATGGCTTCAGTTCTCCGTGGATCTGGTTTTCTGTCATCTTTATCCAAAATCTGCCTGAGATACTCTTTTCCATAAAAAACGTGAGTTTTTATGGAAAAAAATTTTCGGGGTTCACTGAATCCGAATTCTTCTATTTCCTTGAAGATAGCCCTTATGTGTTTTTTATGCTCATCCATATTTTTACTTTTCAAGATGTCATCCAGATAAGCAATGACAAATTCTAACCCTGCAAGCATTACGTTATGCTCATTGTCAGATACTTGGAACACTCTTTGTTGAATTTGACTTGCAAGTATGCATCTGACAAATCTATTTTAGAGTATATTTTACCCTCCGCACATTTAATTTTGCGAAAATGTCCTTGGGTAAGGGAAGTAGGTAACTGTGGTCTTTTAGGCAGTCATTTAGACCTGTCGAAAAGTCTGCACACACTCTAATTCTATTATTTTCTTTTTAACATACACAGTAGGCGATGCCCAATCTCAGTGACCCACTCTTGAAATAACACCTATTTTTACCAATCTTTCTAGTTCTTTGTTAACAGAATCTAATGAAGAAAATGGAACTTCCTTTTAGTTGTGAAAATCGCTGTAACATTTTCTTTTATTTCAAATTTTACCTCTGTTTTCAAAACGTTTTCGTTTTACCCAATCCTTCAGAGAAAACTCTGGGAAATTCGTCCTTCAAATCATGCATGAATTTTTCTGTCTGTTTTAATTTTCTCTTTCCCAGGTCTTCACCTGATTACAAAAAGAGTTTACGGTCAATTCCCATAAATTAAATAGCACGGTCTAATCTATGCCGAAAAGGCAGGAGTTATTTCCTTTATGTATGTAGACTTTTGACCTGAAAGTCTTATCACAAAACTAAACGTTCAACTTAAGTTCACCCTTAAATTTGAGTGTTTCTCCTGAAATACCACTGGCAATTTTGTTTGTGTCAGTCAATTTCGGTCGACCTATTTTCCTCCATGTCTGTTCGTCAATTATACTAATATCAGAACCTGAAATCAAAATTACTGCTGGTCTTGGTATTTTTCAATTGTAAATTTTGAAATGAAATTCTACCTGTTTTTTTTAATTTTTCAATTGAAGATATCGAAATCAAATGGCATTATTGTCGATTTTGCAATGTATCGATTAAAATTTTTTAAATCAAGTGGAATTACAGCTGATTTTGCTATTTTTCAATTGATGATATTGAAATCAGATGGAATTATAGGTCATTTTCTTATTTATCAATGGAAAATTGTGAAATAATGTGGAATTATAGGTGATTTTGTTATTGTTTAATTCGAAATGTTGAAATCAAATTGAATTCTAGCTGATTTTGTTATTTTTCAATGGAAACTTTGAAATCATAGAGAAATATAGCTGATTGTGTTATTTTTCAATCGAAAATATTGAAATCAAATGGAATCATAGCAGATTTTGTTATTTTTCAATTAAAAACTTGGAGATTATATCGAATTATACATGTTTTCAGTTTTTTCAACTGAAAATGTTGAAATCAAATAGAATTATAGCAGATTTTGATACTTTTCAATTCAAGAATTTGAAATCAAATTGAATTATAGTTGAATTTATTATTTTTCTACTGAAAGCATTGAAATCAATCGGATTATAACTGATTTTGTTATTTTTCAATTGAAAATTTGGAGAGCATATCGAATTATAGCTGATTTTGTTACTTATCAAGTGAAAATTTTGGAATTATGTGGAGGTATTGCTGGTTTGGGTATTTTTCAGTTGTAAATTTTGAAATTAAATGAAATTGTACCTGATTTTTTTTGATTTTTTAATTGAAAATTTTTAAATCAAAGAGAATTATAGCTGATTTTGTTATATTTCAACTGAAATTTTGAAATCATAGGGAAATGTAGCTGATTTGGTTAATTTTCAATTGAAAATGTTGAAATAAAGTAGAATTATAGCTGGTTTTATTATTTTTCAATTGAAGATATTCAAATCAAATGGAATCATAGAAAATTTTATTATTTTTCAATTGAAAATTTAGAAATTATATCGAATTATAGATGATCATTTTTCAATTGAAAATGTTGAAATCAAGTAGAGAATTATCGATGATTTTGTTATATTCCAATAAAGATATTGAAAACAAATGGAATCATAATTGATTCTGTTATTTTTCAATTGAATATCAAATGTAATCATTGAAAATTTGGTGAGTATATTGAATTATAGATGATTTTGGTATTTTTCAAGTGAAAATGTAGAGATTATATCGAATTATAGATGACTTGGTTATTTCTCAATTGAAAATGTTGAAATCAAATGGGATCATAGCTGATTTTGTTATTTTGAATTGAAAATTTGCCAATTATATCGAATTCCCTGGATTCTGCTATTTTTCAATTGAAAATGTTGAAATAAATAGAATGATAGCTGATTTTGTTATTATTCAAATGAAAATGTTGAAATCATATGGAATCATAGCTGATTTATTTTTCATTTGAGAATTTGGAAATTATATTGAATTATAGTTGATTTTGTTATTTTTCAATTGAAAATGTTAAAATCAAATAGAATTATAGCTGATTTTGTTATTTTTCAATTGAAAGTATTGAAATGGAATGGAACTATACCTCATTTTGTTATTTAGTAATTGAAAATTTTGAAATTAATTGAAATCATCATTGATTTTCTTATATTTCGAATTTAAGAAGTTGAAATCAAATGGAATTATAGGTGATTTTGTTATCTTTCAATTGAATACATTGAAATCAAGTGGAATTATAGCTGATTTCATTAATTATCAAATGTGAATTTTCAAATTAATAGCTGATTTTTTTTATTTTTCAACTGAAAATGTTGACATCATTTGAAATTATAGCTGATTTCCTTAGTTTTCTATTAAAAATATCGAAATCAAATGCTATTTTATTATTTATCTATTGAATATTTTAATTAAGTGGAATTATAACTTATTTTCGTATTTTTCAATTTAAAATGCTGAAATGAATCGGAATTATAGATGATTTTTTTTTAATTTTTCCTTTGAAAACGTTGCAGTCATTTATTTATTTATTTATATTTATGGCTGAAGGAGGACTTGTGGTGCCACGCCTACATTTTCTCCAATTCTAATTGGTCAATAAGTACATACTTAAAAATAACAGGACAATTTATCTATCGCATTCCACCATAGTAAATTTGTTCCTACACTTTGTTCAAAACAAGCTTTGCTACAAAATTGCTGATTGGTCCATTTTCCGTCCAATAGAATATCTTTCATGTATATTCAAAAATGTACTATAGCGTCTCTTCTTGGAGCCACTCCAGATAGTATAAATATTGGATGCATTCCAAAAAACCAGTAGTAGTAATTTCAGAACCACAGTCGAGGTACCCAGAGACAATACTTCTCATTTACTTGCTCGTGTATTTCATCCTAAGCACTCCGCATGTACATACACACTACAGAACTTTATGTGACACACCACCAGTTCTCAGTGGACACACCAAGTTAAATCAACTTTGTAAGTTGCATCTACTGAAAGAAATATTCTATTTTCAACACTGAACTCTGAACATTTTTCTCAGACAAATCTTCTATAAGACATTTCCTTACAGTCAAGGGGAAGCTACATTTTTCTCCCTTTTTCACTCATATTGCAACTACTTTGTATTATTGTTGAATTTAATATGCATATTTCTTCGTTAAACAAAATTGGTTCTCATTGTTCTTTTTCCTTGATGTTTTAAATATTATGTATGAATGTTGATTACCTTCTCAACACGCAGCCGTATTATCTATTTAACCCATTCAACATTGGTGACCACAACACTCAAGAAGCAGTACATTCTATATAATTGATCAACCCGACGTACTAATCAACACTTTACAAACTAAAGAGAGGCTGGTCGTCGCTAACTATCCTAGTCCTAGTTAATTATGATCACTCATTCATCACCATTCGTCCTATATATATATATATATATATATATATATATATATATATATATATATATATATATATATAACTATATCATATATATACCAAATATTCACAGGGGGAACCTACAGAAATGCCCCATGATATAAAAATCACAAAATGTGTAAATACATAAACATTTCATGGATCATGAAATGAGTGTGAGGGAGTGAATCCCGGAAAGGAACTAAAATTGAAACAAAACAACTAAAATAAAAAACAAATATTAGTAAGACCCGTCCACCCCTCAAAATAATCAGAGTGGGTTCTGTATTCTGCTGATAGACAGAATCAGGTAGCACACTTAATAATGGAATGGAAAGGGTAAAAAAAATAAATGACTGAATGGGAAAAATCAAAGACTGACCCCAATTTTAGGTTTTCCAAACTTTTGAAAAATATTGAAATTTACGTGCAAAATCAAGCTGTTTTGGCTACTTTTTGAACGTTAAACACGGTTATTTGGAATTTTAATTTGCTATTTGAAAACATTAGAAAACCAATATAAAATCTGCATAGTCCGTTAATCTGTTACTGAACTAACATTAGCAATGTTATCGTAGTGCAGTTATTAGGTCCATTTGTTCGCTCACGCAATTTCCTAGCAAAAGAGTCAAACTCTCCTTGACTACAATGAATTAATTCTACTGAATATTTTTTCATATTTTGGGTGTTTCGCAGTACAGTTCGAAATTTCCCAATGGACGTTAGTTCCGTCCCATTCCACATTTTGAGTTTCAAGATAGATGGTTGCAGATTATGCACAATATTTCTGCGGGACTACATTGATGGTAACTGTTGCGGGGCCGATAAGGATGTCGCCCCCGCAAGCTTTATGAGGAAACGTGTGAACAGCCAAGACAATGAGGGGACAAAGGCGAAGGTTTATGAAGCAATAATGTCGATTTTATTAATGCCAATTGTACAAGAGTGTACTCTGAAGAATGTGTTCAAGTCGGTGTCGGGTCCGGTATGACTGGTTTCGATTAGGGGTAGCTGCCTTCGGTCGTATTGGTAATAACGAATGTAGAGTTGATCGGCAAAACGGATGTAGCTGGTCGACTGCCGGATGGGAGAATAGACGGGAACAGCAGCAGGTTGATCGGTGTCCCTAAACAGGGCGGACCGACAACAGTGATAGACTTCACAGGGCGGATCGACCGCGGAAACGGGATCGCACCAAAGCGTATCACTTGGCGAAGGCGGAGTCCCTAAACAGGGCCAAGGCAGGATGTGATAGACTTCACAGGGCGGATCGACCGCGGAAACGGGATCGCGCCGAAGAGTAACACTCTCGACAAAGCACCGGAAGCTCACAAAGGCAGCGTACTACACTTTGATCCAGGCCCCCGGGCCGAGTAGCTAGTATTTATTAACCCACCCACGAGGATTAAATGTGGCACAAGGCCGGTTTAATGTGGGTTGCCCGCGAGCCCGTAGGCTCGGCCAAAAATATGACCTTTGAACCCGCCTGGACGGGTTCAGGTCCTGTCTACCTCCCCGAAGGAAACCTTGCCCTTCGGCAAAGCTTCCTCCGAGTTCCTCTCTGCATTAGAGAGTTCGACAGAAGCCAGCCCGCATGATCACAAAGCACAGATACTACACTTTGATCCTAAAACGGGCCGGGATTTGGAGCGATTCATTCAAGAACTCCCCGGCCAGAGGGAGTAGAAAACCGTAGATATTAAATTAATACAATTGTTGTTCGGTGTTTGAGGAAGCGCCGCATAATCCGATGCTCACGAGGTACGGTTTGGCATCAATGATATTGAACTAGTCGTCTGGTTTCTCGCATGTTGCTTGACTTAAGTCTGCAAGATCAGGAGTTGTGAAGGTCAAGGCCGTCTTTCTAAGGAGCGGCTAATGGCGACCGCGACATAACTTCACAGTCCACTTGGAATGACATCTTCCTTTTTTACTAGCATGGATTTACATACATAATCTTATCTGGCTCCTCTCTCTCCGAGTTTACCACATATTCACATTCGGTATGACCGGAAGAATTTGAAAAAAAACACGGTTAATTTTATGCTTAGTCTTAACCTCTGTTTTTCCCATAGAATGCTTCCTCGGACATTTCAGTACAAAATGGTTTCTACTGTTCCAAAATTAACATTGTTGGCTCCATGCGGGACATGATTCTTTCCGTTTTTCGTGTGTCTTGCCACAGAAATTACAGTCGATTTTCTCCGTTTCTGTTTGTAACTTTGTTTTTGTACTCGGTTTATTTTGTTTGTCACATTCAGGTCTCTCATAGCTTTCAATTGTGTAGTCGTTCGGCATATGTCAAAATATTGTTTGAGATTTAGTGTTGAAAGCTGTAGCATTCTTTTACGTGTCTGGTTGTCTCTTACCAAACTGTGCGAACAAAATAAGGAATACCAAACGGCATTTTTTCTTGACGCTATCGGATCAGACGCGTTGATAGTTTACAACGGTTTTCAATTCGCTTCAACGGAAAACAAAGATGACTTGGACACTATAGCACTGTATCTGCAGCTACAAAGTAGCTACTGGATCGCTAAATTCGACGCCACCTAAACCGATTCATTTGTTGTTGCTTCATTTACACATATAATCCATTTTTTTTGAGTTCTCAATCTTATGAATACACTTCAAATATCAAGCGAATGTTTTGAAAAATTGATAATAGAATCTTTGAGCCACTTAAATATTTTAACAGAAAATATTCTAGGATTGCAACGGATCTCCTTTGTTATATTATCATTTAATTATGTATATTATCTTTCCCTACTCAACGTTAAAGAATTATCGCCCATTTTGTATTCCATTTCTCTTGTCACTGAATAAAACCGGTCGCAGCGAGTTTTCTCTTTTCTTAGACTTATGTCTGTCGTTATTTCAATGCTAACGTAACATCCTTGCCTGTCATAATTCTGAAGCACTCCAATCCTTTGAATTTCCTAGAACAGTTGAAATCTCAGAAAAATGTTGTGATTGAGAAAATACTTTTAGTTTTATCGTTAGTGAAGAGAATCACTGGCTGTCGTTGTTGTTGTTGACGATTCGTTTGAAGTCGCCGACACATGATCGTCAGCGAAAATTTACTCATCATCCAACCTGCTGTTATAGCTGATTCGTTTGAAGCCACCGAGGTATGTTTCTTTCAGCATGCGCTGGGGGAAAGATAAAGCTCTCTAGCCACGTCTCCTGCTTGTACTTGAAAGGGCTTGTAGGCAGTTGCATCTCTACTGTCTTTAAGTTGAAATATGTGGGGTTTTATAAGAAATTTTGTCCCAAAAGTAGGCCCGATCAAAATAGGGTTTCAGTTTTCCCTTGGTCAAATATTTCACACGGTGATGTTAATTTCTAACCACTAGAATATAGACATCTTGATTTAAATGGTGCGTGTTGTATTGTCACTGTGGAATCTTTTTGGCATGTTTTTTTAATATTGTCTGTTACTGGGTCGAAAATAAAGTTTGGGCGTGTTTTAATATGGTATGTATGTCGGTGTGTAATTTTGCTAGTTCTTGCTGAGAACTGTAGTGCCATAGTCTGAAGCGGTCTCTTTGTTTTGTAGTTTGTCAGTGCTGCTACTTTTTGCGTGTGGACATTGAATGGGGCCTTGAAGATAAACAGCTAGAGAGTGAGGTGGACCTTGGTGATATCTGCGTCTAATATTTGGGACTAGACTTTTTCGTAAAAACATCGGCCCCAGAATTACATTATTTATTTCTTCTTAATTGGCCCTAAAAAGCCACGTGTGGTATGTTGTCCGCACGATATTTTGGCGGTATCTACCTAAGTCATGGTGAAATATCTTATTAAATATTTTAGGGGACATGACAGAAGTACATGTCATTTTTGATTCTCCTTCAACAGGATTATATAAATTTAAACGACTATTTTTTGATTAGTCGTAACACCCGTACGAAGTTTAGAATGTAACAGAGAGATTTGCCAAGACACTAACTTAATCTACTGATTTATTTTCGTAATATTTATTTCGTCTATAATTATCCATTACATGAAAATTCTTTTGACGTTTTATCTCTTGCAAATTCTACAAGAGTTTGATTATCAGATTTTTTTATATTTTCTAAACTTTTTCCTAATATACCTCTGGTACCAATTCATAAGCATTTACAATCGCAGGTTTAACTGTATCATAATTTGATGCGTCGTCAATATTAATAGCTGAATTATATATTAGCTGCCCTTTGTTGTATAATTGGTCAGAATTTACGTGGTCATTTTAAAATTTTCTGCTAATTTTTCAAATTGTGGAAAATATTTTTATACCGATTTTACAGAAAATTTTTCAATCAGTCGAATGTTTTTTGCTTGCATCAAAATTAGAAAAAATGCTCTATTTTCATTTTTAATCTTTCTAATTCCAATTTTTCTCGTTCAATTTTTAATTTTTTTAAATTCTAGTCTTGTATTTCTAGTTTTTTTTAAAATTCTAATTGTAAATTAGGTACCTTGTAGTGACTACTACTACGTTTGCCACGCCTACAGTTTTCTCAACTGTGATTGGTTAAATAATACTGTTTACTACAAGACAATTTACTAATCGCAGTCACCACACTGAATTTTTTCTTCCGTGAATTTCACAAACACCGATTGGTTTATTTTTCACCCAATCATATATTTTCTGTGTTCATTCAATTCTTCCGCCTTTGTTCCTGGAGCCTAGAAGTAGTTATAAAAGTAGTTATAAAAGTAGTGTTTTGTTCCAAAAATAGACAGTAGAATTCAGCAACTCACACGCGTCTACACAGATTATTGATTCTACCCACTGCGCACACACAGTCACAGAACTTGAATTACGATTCACCATTCGTTTTCTGTGAACAATCCAAGTTACAACTCTGTTAGTTATACAAATAACACACAACTGAATTAACTGTATGTTTCTGAATGCATCATTCTATTTCAACATAGAACTGTGAACATTCTATTCAAGAAACATTCTTAATTACATTTTATCTTATTCAAGCTAACAGATAAAGGGAAACTACTTTCTTTTTCTTAATATTCAAACATTACAAAATTGTTTTGTATTTGTTGATTTTCATTGAAACAAAAATCGTTTTCTCATTGGTTTTCCTTGATTCAATAATGTAAATGCTCTTCAACACGCAGCCACATTAATCTTTTCAACATAGTACACAAGCAGCATTTACAACCTCCAATAATTCGCTAAAAATCGGTATAGTATATAAAAGGCCCCGAACTTAATAAAACCAAGGTTTTATCGTCAAAATGTTTATGTTATTATTAAGAGGAAAGAAAGAAGTAGTTTTTAATTATTAAAAAAAAAAATTACTTCTTTCTAACACTTTCTAAATTTGGGTAAAAAATCTCGTTCCTATTTTGTCAACTTTGTACTACTTGTGGTAATGGCCATTTTAGTGTAGCAGTTTCCGGGAGAAAAACCCATTAATTCTTGCAAAAATCAAATAATTGTTTGATGTTAATGAAACTTTCTGGACTTATTAAAAAAAATAGATGAATTTATTTTTGAAATTTTTATTTTTAGAAAATATTGGTAAAAATATTTTTTACCGCTGTTACCCACCTCCCCATAACTTAATTTTATGAATTTTTTTAGAATTTTTTAGAATTTCAAACAGTTCGCAAATTGTTTTATATAACTTATAAGCAGGACTCCTTGGAGAAAGTAAATCATTTTTTTTTTTCATGACTACTGCCAAATTTTTAAAATCTGCTCCAAATCGTAAAATAAAACTGCAATAAAACGATCTAATTATCTAATTAGATCGGCTTTTATTTGCTTTTATAAATGATATACATTAAGGACATTATTATCTGAAGAAAAAATTTCGATGAATAAAGAATTTTTACAAGAATTGTTTGCATTGTTCTTTTAGTTTTACAGGAAGTTTTCATTTTTCTTTAATTTTAAAAATTGTCTTAAAATTCTTCCAGAGTACGAGGTATTAAGTTTTTAAATGAAGACTATATTTATCAAGCAAAAATTAAAATCTTAATACAAATCATGCTACCAAAACTTTTTACCATAATTAAAGATATTTTTAGTGCGTCAAAAGGTTTTTCTTTTTTTAGTATAATGTCTCGTAAGTGTTATTATGGTTAAAAGGTCACGTGTTTCAAGGTTTGTCTTCCCCCTTAGGGAAAGCTGCTTTACATATAAAGGTCTCAGTTATTAAATTACAAATAAAATTGAAATGATTTTATCATCTCATTTATCAAATTAAACAATTAATAACTGAGATAATTTATATGCCAGTGGATCAGAACCAATTACTGAGTGCACTACATCCTCATTGGACAAGTAATGTTAAAAACATTCCTAATTTACCTACGAAAAACCTACGAAAAAGCAGGCTAATACTAGCCCTATTTTGAAAAAAGTCCCTAGTGTCTCCAAAAAAGGAGATACTAGCAAAAATGCAGAAGTGCCAAAGGAGGCACAAAGTAAGACCGCCGAGGAATTGCCCTCATGTTGGAAGTCCCCCCCAAGTTGTATCTTGAACATGGCGGATTTCTTGGATAAGGCGAAGGGGTACGCCCATCTTGTTAATAAAGATGGGTTCGTCGATATTGTCCAGGAAATAGATGTGTTCGCAAAAAGAATGGTGACCGTTTTTGTGGTGGATAAGAAAACTAGAAAGATTTGTCGCTCCACAAAAGACACTGTGATTAAATCACTTTTGTCCCTGGGGATAAAACCCCAAAGAGTAATTAAGGGTACAGGTTTCTTCATGTGGGACATTCTGCTACCCACCCCAGAAGATTGCCTGGCCATGGCAAAGAAAGAATTAATAACCAAAGATTTTATCATCAGAACAGAGTATGAAGGCCGCAGGCGGACCAGGGTAGCCGTCTTCGAAGTTCCTCCTCAAATTTCGGGAGAGCTCCTGGCTGCATTTTTTATGCAGTTCGGCCAAATTTTAGGGGCTCTCTCCGACAATTTGAACGGGGGATGGACTTTTGATATAATGCTCGACCAGAAGGCCTTCAAGTCCGTCCCCAACTGTTTGGAGTATGGCGACCGGAAAATGCCGGTCATAGTGACCGGTAGAAGACCAACTTGCTGGAGGTGTGGAGAGACTGGTCACCTTTCCTCCTCCTGCCCAGGAAAGAAGGCCCCTGGAGTTCCGGTCGCTGGCGACCAAAATCCCCCCTTGGCCGAGAAGCTAAAATCCGCGACGCCTGTAGTGGGCCTAGCTGCGAGGCGGACCGGTGAGGAAAATCCCCCGGTTGGGCCCAGACCCACATTACCCCCGAAACCGACGCCTGCCACAAGTGTGGATAAGGAGAAGGAGGAGGGGGAATGGCGCCTCGTAGTTAGGGGCAAGGGGAAGACCCAAACAGCAGTTCTTCAGTCCCAACATGACACCTACAGCCCCATTCCCTCTACCAGCTCCGAGGGCGACGCCTCGGCGTCTTACGAAAAAAATGCCTCTGATACTCAAAAATTAAATGAGCCAAGCTGGCGAAAAATATTGGACTTAAAAAAATTAAAAGAAAAACTTGAGACTAAGCGGGGGAAAAATAAGAAATCGCTGGGGGCACCGGGCCCCCTATCCTCTGCCCCGTCTTCCCCTTCATCAAAAAAAGACACTTTTACTGTACCATCTGCTCCAAAATCTCTGACAAGTTCACCGAAAAAATATCTTTCTTCAAAACCTTCGCCTGTGAGGACGCCTTCTGGCATGACACCCTCCTCTACACCCATTACAACTCCGATTCCAACACCTATTCAGTCTCCAAATAAGAAAAGGGTCAGAAGCCCGGATTCTCAAACTGCTACCGATAAAAAGAAAAAGAAAATTAAACCACCATAGCACCCAGGGGAAGACGTCTGCCGCGTATCCCAGGAACAGGCAGAAAGGGTCTTCGGGCAAACCAAAAACCCGAAGCCCTTGAAAATATTATGGAATTTCCGGCACATCAATGGTGTTGATGTAGAGGTGCCGGAAAATTTCATGAAGGCCCGAACTCTGCTAACTGTAGTTAGAACTGGCCCGGGTACGCGGGAGATTTGGGGCATGATAGAGGAGGCTAAGGCCTCCTTGAAAGTGGTGCCCCCAGCTGCCGTCCTTCTTGAGGAAAATTTAGATGAATCCAAGAAATGTAAAGGGAGGGTCCCTCTTTTTGTTCACCCATCCCTTTATAGAGCCCTTAAACTAACCTATCCTGCGGACATCGGTGGCTTGTCTCAGGATGATACTCTTGATACTGAGATGATATCTGGTTCGATGGGACAAGCTGTCGGTGTCCTCACCCCAGCCATGTTCTATCCTGAAGGACAACCCTAATCGGGTTGACAATGGCACTCTGGTTAGCTAGTTTAAATGTCCGGGGCCTGAGGTCCGAGTCTCGCAGGGCGAGGCTCACTCGTGATCTTCAGCGCCTCGGGGTGAATGTATGTTGTATACAAGAGACCCGTTTTTCTTCTCATGATCGTGAGGACATACTGTCTAAGGGGTTCGCCGTTTATTCAGCCTGTTTTGATGGTCGTTCGAGGGGTGTCTCTTGGCTAGTGAGCAAGTCTTTGAAGGCTGCTTGTACCCTTGTCTTCGCGGATCCGGCGGGCAGACTTTGCGTGCTGGATGTTACCATAAAGGATAAGGTTCTACGTCTCATTGGGGTTTATGCGCCCAATACCCATTCCGAGCGGCCTGCTTTATTTCGGCAGATCGCGCCGTTCTTGACGACGTCTCGTCGGGTAGTTTTAGCGGGGGATTGGAATGCCGCCCTTGACCCCGATATAGATCGTATATGGCAAAAACAAGGTACTAACAACCCGGATGTGAAACCATTTCGGGACTTTATCGATGATCTTGTCGATAAGTTCCGGAATAAACACCCTCGGGAGGTAGCATGGACTTGGACAACTAGTGGCAACTCGGCTCCCGGGACGCTTGCGAGCTACCTGGACCGGGTCTTAGTTAGGAGAGTCGATGTAGGGCTCTTAGGGTGTCCAAGTTTCCATTATATAGTTTATACGGATCATAGGCTTGTCCGGGTCCGTGTAAACTTAGATAAGCCTAAGGTTAGATTGGCTGGTTAGTGGAAATTGAACTGTTCCCTTTTTGGTGATCAGGGTTTCCGGGACCAGCTTTTACTAATGATACAAAGGGAACTGACGGGTGCGGTTGTGGAAATGCCTGGTGGGGCAAATTAAAATCACAAATTCGAAAGTTTGCTGCCGATTTTAGTCGTCGACTCAATCTAGATAGATTAGCGGCGCAAACTGCTTTAGAAGATAAAGTCGATCGGGCAGTGAAATCCCGTGTTAGTGGGGACATAGCTTTAGCTAAGGCAGAGTTGTCCTCTTTGCTTATCAAGAAGGATCAAGCTCTGGTAGTTAGGGCTAGGTTAAAAAGAATGTCTTCTGAGGCAACGAATATGGCCGCTGAACTGCGTGCAGAGGAAAATCGAAGCGCGTCTAAGCGACATATTGCATGCGTCACGTTGCCGGATAAGCGGACCGTGACTACAAACGCGGGCATATGTGAGGTGTTTCGGGACTACTTTCAGGATCTTTTCACCAGGGAGCCCGGTCTGAGCTCTGCTCAGTTCGACGCCTATTTAGCTGACTTTCCCTGCCTTTCGGCAGCTGAAGCGGCTAGGTGCGAGGGTCCCATTACAGAGTCGGAGATCTGGGAAGCGCTGAAGCAGGTTGGCCTGGATAAGTCTCCGGGATTAGATGGTCTTCCCTACGAAGTGTACTTGAGGTTGTCGCACGTTTTTGTTCCTTTGCTGGAACTGATTTACAACCACTGGATGAAGCAGGGGTCTTTACCCCAACGCTTCACCAGGGGTGTGATCAAGTTGCTGCGTAAGGACAAGGACGGTGGGGATGGGTTAGGGAACTTTCGCCCTTTAACGATGTTAAACACTGACTTAAAGATTTTGGCGAAGATCCTAGCCAACCGTTTGCAGCTTGTCCTGTCTAGTCTGATTGGCCCTGAACAGACTTGTGCTGTGAAGGGGAGGACTATTCAGGATAACCTTCATATGGTACGCTTGATCTTAGAACAAGTCGACAGTGAAGCCGCGCTGATCAATTTAGATCAGTCCAAGGCCTTCGATAGGGTTGACTATCGATTTCTGGAGGCTGTCCTTTCGGCGGCCGGTTTCAGAGCCGACTTTCGCTCCTGGATCCGACTTTTGTATGCGACCCCCGGTGCGCTGGTGGAAGTGAATGGGGTAAGATCGAAGCCTTTCGTATTGTCTCGCTCCATTCGTCAAGGTTGTCCGCTCTCGCCTCTGCTTTACGTTCTTGCGTTGGAACCATTCCTTCGCAAGTTAAAGGCGAATCCGGTCCTGCGCGGAATTTCCCTGCATGGGGCTTCCACCTCAGCCAGGTATTCTGCCTATGCTGACGACGTTTCGGTTCTTGTGTCGAGCAGAGCCGAGATTGACGAAGTCAGCAAAGAGATCAGTGGGTATGAGATGGTGACAGGGGCCAAGATCAACCGCGAAAAGTCTGTGGGCTTGCGGTTGGGTGCGTGGAAGGGAGTTTCTCTTCCCGGACCTTTCCTCTGGACGGATGGGCCGATCAAGATACTCGGCGTCTGGTTCGGTCCTGATCTCCAGTTGGAAATGAATTGGTCGGAGGTGCAAGGGAAGGCCGAGATCGCGGTTAATCTGTGGTCTCGGAGGAGACTTTCCCTGAAGGGAAGGGCGGTGGTATGTGTTTCACACATATATCCGATCCTCCTTTACCGACCTTCTGTGCTTCCGCTCCCGTATGCCAGACTAATGTCATTAGTCCGGACCTTGTTCTCTTTCTTGTGGAGAGACAAGGCCCCTTTGGTATGTCGCGAGATCTGTTGCCTTCATCCCTCTGAGGGCGGTCTGGGTATGCCTAGCATTGAGATTCGTCAATATATGCTTCGCATTACCTTTCTAGACCGAATGTGTCGCGGATTGGATGAGGTGGGCACCTTTTGGAAAGAAGATGTCCGAAAACATTTCCCATCCCTGAGAAGTGTTCACTCGTGCGAGGAGGAGGCCGCCCGTAGACCTCGTGCCGAGTGCTCCTTCTACCGCGAATGTCGTAGTGCTTTGAAGCTCCTCTTACGGACGACGAATGGCCTCTCCGACGCCCAGGCATTGTCTCATAAGGCATTGTATCAATTGTTAGTTAGGAGGTCCGTTCAAGATGATCTGATCGACGAGCTCGGTCTTACGAAGCAGGAGGCTCGCTCGATATGGCCTTGGGCGCCTGGGTTGAAATGTCTCAATAATGATGAGGCATCACTGACCTGGCTGATGATTCGTGGGGCCCTCTGGGTCGGCAAGAGACTTTGTTCAGCAGGCTTGGAGAAATATCCAAACTGTCGTCGCTGTACTGGCGAAGTCGAGACCATTGGTCACGCCTTTTTTCAGTGCAGGACGGTAGTGCGGTTGTGCAGGTTTGTTGAAGGCCTCATGGTTCGCATGCTGCAGTTCTTTGTCCTGGAAGCCAGTTCTGTTTGTAGCAATGTGGTGCCGCAATTAATGAAGGCTGAACACTATGTGTTCTGTTGCTTACTAGGGATTATGAGAGTCGTGATTTGGACGACGCGTCAGAAGGGATTCCATGAGGGCGAGAAGTTCACCTCTTCCCAACTGATCTTGTACTTTAAGCATCAGCTTAAAGTCAAGATTAGGACGGAAAGGCGGCGGCTCACCTCATCGGAATTTAGCAAAAGGTGGGTGAATCTTGCGCGAATGTGTAGAGTGAAAGGGGTTGACCTAGAGTGGCACTTGGATGTCGGTTAGGTACAGGATTTGTCCTAACAGGGTTGAACATAGGCAACCCACCCAGATTTTAGGTTAGACTAGGTTTTCGATTTTTGAATCTTTAGTTTTCCCTTTTTTCTAGTAAACTTAGCTAGGGTATGCATGCGCATTGGTCCCTTTTATTTCTGTCCCTATTTTCCTTTTGTTTTAATTCCCCATCCCCTCCCTCGTTAGGTGGTCAGTGACTTCAGTTCTCTGGTGGATGCGGGGCGCCTTTCGTTTCGTGTGTGTGGTTTTTCGTATTTGTTGTTGTGTATGAATGTGTGTGTGTCTGTGTGAATGCTTGGAGGAATGAATGTTTTTTTTTTTTTTTTTTTTTTTTTTCTTAGCCCCGCATTGATTTCGTCTAGTTAACTGATTTTGCTGCCACATTTATGGTTTGTGGGGGTTTTTGTTTAGTTCTTATTGTAAATACTTAAGTCATATTGTATATACTCATTTGGAGATCTTTTAAAAGTTGTTGTTTTATTGACCCTCCCCCCCCCACAGACAATTTTTGTACATAAGGGGACTAGTTAGGACTTCATAGAGAATTTGAGGCATTATGGTGGACGTAGTAAGAAAGGTAGGTTTGAATGTGTTGTTTTGGTGATTGGAATATTGTTAGTTTGTTTGGGTCCGTGTCTGGGACTAGCTAAGTTTAGATTTAAGACAGAAGAAGACCGTCATTCCCCATCCCCTTTTTAGGCCTTGTGCCACATTTTATACACATTTGTATAAATAAATATTGTGAGCTTCGCGACGGTTTTTGACCTTTTGTTTGATATTTTTGACTTGCGACGAACCTTTTTTTTGCTGCTAACGATTTTCCTTCAGTGCTTCAAGAACTTTTTGGACGAACTTCTGAGGATTTTTTCTGATAAGTTATTCTTTAAGTTTTATTTTTTTTTGATTTATTCTTCTATTTCTTTTTGTTTGTTTTATTTTTGGGGCTTCGGCCCTCATAATTTTTTTATTTTAGTCCGGTTTGACAAAGTCTTACCGGACGATTTCTTTTTTATTGTTTATTTCTTTCTAGTTCCTTTTGTAAAAAAAAGTCAGTACAGTTTTTGAAAAGAAAAAGAAAACTTTATTTTTTTTCCTTTTTATTAGCGACTTCGGTCGCATTCTATCGTCTCGTTTTTGGTTTACCGTTTAACTAGTTTGTTTTTTCTTTTGCATTTTTATTTTCTTTAGCGGCTTTGGCCGCAAACCTTTATTTTTTTTTCTGGTTGTAAACCAGACTTTTTCTTTTCCTTTCTTTTTCTTTTTGTACATTTTCGTGAATTTTTAAAAAAGAGAGAGGAGTTTCTGTTTTTGTTTTTTGCTTTCGGCTGCCTTTGGGCGCCATTTAGATTTTGTTTTTCCTGTTTAATTTTTTTTTTGTCTTTTAATTTTCCCAGTTTATTTATTTTTTTAAAAAAAAGTTTATTGTCTTTGTTTCTCTTCTTTTAATTTACTGGTACATCCAGGCTTATTTGTTTATTTTATTTTATTTTTATTTTTTTTTTATTTTTATTTTTTTTTTCCTCCCAAAACTCCTTTCCCCAAATTTGGTGATTATATTTAAAAAGACCCGCAGGTGGTAGTCTCCACGTTTTTCAATATGGCCGACGGTGCCAGTCGGGCCAATATAATAAAGGACCTTTTTGGGACGGCTGCTAAAGCCAACCCCCCTGATAATGCTGCCAAGAAGCGGGCTGATGGTAGCCCCAAAGCTGACCGTACTAGTAGCTCCAAGAAGGGAGAAGCTAGTAATAAGAATATTGAGGTGCCAAAGGAGGCACAAAAGACAGCCGAGGAATTGCCCTCATGCTGGAAGTCCCCACCAAGTTGTATTCTGAACATGGCGGATTTCCTGGATAAGGCGAAAAGTTACGCCCATCTTGTAAATAAAGATGGGTTCGTCGATGTTGTCCAGGAGCTCGATGTGTTCACAAAAAGAATGGTGACCGTTTTTGTGGTGGACAAAAAAACCAAAAAGATTTGTCGCTCCACTAAAGACACGGTGATTAAATCACTTTTGTCCCTGGGGATAAAACCCCAAAGAGTAATTAAGGGTAGAGGGTTCTTCATGTGGGACATTCTGCTGCCCACACCAGAAGATTGCCTAGCCATGGCAAAAAAAGAATTGATCACAAAAGATCTAAAACTAAGAACGGAATATGAAGGCCGAAGACGGACCAGGGTGGCCGTGTTCGAGGTTCCTCCTCAAATTTCGGGAGAGCTTCTGGCTGCATTTTTTATGCAGTACGGCCAAATTTTAGGGGCTCTCTCCGACAATTTGAACGGGGGATGGACTTTTGATATCATGCTTGATCAAGAGGCCTTCAAGTCTGTCCCCAACTGTTTGGTGTTTGGTGACCGGAAAATGCCGGTCATAGTGACCGGTAGGAGACCAACTTGCTGGAGGTGTGGAGAGACTGGTCACCTTTCCTACTCCTGCCCAGGGAAGAAGGCCCCTGGAGTTCCGGTCACAGGCGACCAAAATACCCCCTTGGCCGAGAAAGTAAAATCCGCGGCGCCTGTAGTGGGCCTAGCTGCGGGGCGTACTGTTGGGGAAAATACCTCGGTTGGGTCCAGACCCACATTACCCTCAAATCCGACGCGTGCCACAAGTGTGGTTAAGGAGAAGGATGAGGGGGAATGGCGCCTCGTGGTTAGGGGCAAGGGGAAGACCCAAACAGCGGTTCCTCAGTCCCAGCATGACCCCGGGGACATTGTCACCTACAGCCCCATTCCCTCTACCAGCTCTGAGGGCGACGCCTCGGCGTCTTATGCTGAAACAGCTACTGCAGCCCAAAAATTGAATGAACCAAGCTGGCAGAAAATTTTGCACCTAAAAAAATTGAAAGAAAAAGTGGAGGCCAAGCGGGCTAAAAATAAAAAATCGCTGTGGGCACCGGGCCCCCTATCCTCTGCCCCGTCTTCCCCTCCATCACTTAAATATAAATTCACAAAACCACCTCCGCCTAAATCTTTGACAAACTCTCCAGTGAAATCTCTTCGTTCCTCCAAACCTTCACCCGTAAAGACACCATGCGGCATGACTCCATCAACTACACCGAGAGACACTCCTATGCATACACCCACTCACTCTCCTCAGAAAAAAAGAAACAGAAGTCCGGATACTCAATCAGCTACGGACAAGAAAAAAAAGAAAATAAAACCACCATATCTCCCGGGGGAAGACGTCTGCCGCGTATCCCGGGATCAGGCTGACAGGGTCTTCGGGCAAACTAAAAACCCGATGCCCTTAAAAGTTCTCTGGAACTTCCGGCACATCAAGGTGTAGATGTGGAGGTGCCGGAAAATTTTGAGGCCCGAAATCAGCTAACCGTGGTGAGAACTGGCCCGGGTACGCCGTAGATATGGGGCATGATAGAAGAGGCTAAGGCCTCCTTGAAAGTGGTGCCCCCAGCAGTAGTTCTCCTTGAGGAAAACTTAGACGAAACTAAAAAGGGTAAAGGGAGGGTCCCTCTTTATGTTCACCCATCCCTTTATAGGGCTCTTAAGTTAACTTATCCCGCGGACATCGGTAGCTTGTCTCAGAGTGATACTCTCGATACTGAGATGATGTCAGGTTCGATGGGACAAGCTGTCGGTGTCCTCACCCCAGCCATGTTCTATCCTGAAGGACAATCCTAATTCGATTGACAATGTCTCTCTGGTTAGCTACGTTGAATGTCCGGGGCCTGAGGTCCGAGTCTCGCAGGGCGAGGCGCACTCGTGACCTTCAGCGCCTCGGGGTGAATGTATGTTGTATACAAGAGACCCGGTTTTCTTCTCATGATCGTGAGGACATACTGTCTAAGGGGTTCGCCCTTTATTCAGCCTGTTTTGATGGTCGTTCGAAGGGTGTCTCTTGGCTAGTGAGCAAGTCTTTGAAGGCTGCTTGTACCCTTGTCTTCGCGGATCCGGCGGGCAGACTTTGCGTGCTGGATGTTACCATAAAGGATAAGGTTCTACGTCTCATTGGGGTTTATGCGCCCAATACCCATTCCGAGCGGCCTGCTTTGTTTCGGCAGATCGCGCCGTTCTTGACGACGTCTCGTCGGGTAGTTTTAGCGGGGGATTGGAATGCCGTCCTTGACCCCGATATAGATCGTATAGGGCACAAACAAGGTACTAACAACCCGGATGTGAAACCATTTCGGGACTTTATCGATGGGTTTGATCTCGTCGATAAGTTCCGGAATGAACACCCTCGGGAGGTAGCATGGACTTGGACAACTAGTGGCAACTCGGCTCCGGGGACGCTTGCGATCTACCTGGACCGAGTCTTAGTTAGGAGAGTCGATGTAGGGCTCTTAGGGTGTCCAAGTTTCCATTATATAGTTTATACGGATCATAGGCTTGTCCGGGTCCGTGTAAACTTAGATAAGCCCAAGGTTAGATTGGCTGGTTACTGGAAATTGAACTGTTCACTTTTTGGTGATCAGGGTTTCCGGGACCAGCTGTTACTAACCATCCAAAGGGAATTGACGGGAGCGGTTGTGGGAAACGCCTGGTGGGGAAATCTTAAATCTAAAATTCGAAAGTTTGCTGCCCATTTTAGTCGTCGACTCAATCTAGATAGATTAGCGGCGCAAACTGCTCTAGAAGATAAAGTCGATCGGGCTGTGAAATCCCGTGTTAGTGGGGACATAGCTTTAGCTAAGGCAGAGTTGTCCTCCTTGCTTATCAAGAAGGGTCAAGCTCTGGTAGTTAGGGCTAGGTTAAAAAGAATGTCTTCTGAGGCAACGAATATGGCCGCTGAACTGCGTGCAGAGGAGAATCGAAGCGCGTCTAGGCGACATATTGCATGCGTCACATTGCCGGATAAGCGGACGGTGACTACAAACGCGGGCATATGTGAGGTCTTTCGGGACTACTTTCAGGATCTTTTCACCAGGGAGCCCGGTCTGAGCTCTGCTCAGTTCGACGCCTATTTAGCTGACTTTCCCTGCCTTTCGGCAGCTGAAGCGGCTAGGTGCGAGGGTCCCATAACAGAGTCGGAGATCTGGGAAGCGCTGAAGCAGTTGGGCCTGGATCAGTCTCCGGGACTAGATGGTCTTCCCTACAAAGTTTACTTGAGGTTGTCGCACGTTTTTGTGCCTTTGCTGGAGCTGATTTACAACCACTGGATGAAGCAGGGGTCTTTACCCCAACGCTTCACCAGGGGTGTGATCAAGCTGCTGCGTAAGGACAAGAACGGTGGGGATGGGTTAGGGAACTTTCGCCCTTTAACGATGTTAAATACGGACTTAAAGATTTTGGCGAAGATCTTAGCCAACCGTTTGCAGCTTGTCCTGTCTAGTCTGATTGGCCCTGAACAGACTTGTGCTGTGAAGGGTAGGACTATTCAGGATAACCTTCACATGGTACGCTTGATCTTAGAACAACTCGACAGTGAAGCCGCGCTGATCAATTTAGACCAGTCCAAGGCCTTCGATAGGGTTGACCATCGATTTTTGGAGGCTGTCCTTTCGGCGGCCGGTTTCAGAGCCGACTTTCGCTCCTGGATCCGACTTTTGTATGCGACCCCCGGTGCACTGGTGGAAGTGAATGGGGTAAGATCGAAGCCTTTCGTATTGTCTCGCTCCATTCGTAAAGGTTGTCAGCTTTCATCGTTGCTTTACGTTCTTGCGTTGGAACCTTTCCTTCGCAAGTTAAAGGTGAATCCGGTCCTGCGCGGAATTTCCCTGCATGGGGCTTCCACCTCAGCCAGGTATTCTGCCTATGCTGACGACGTTTCGGTTCTTGTGTCGAGCAGAGCCGAGATTGACGAAGTCAGCAAAGAGATCAGTGGGTATGAGATGGTGACAGGGGCCAAGATCAACCGCGATAAGTCTGTGGGCTTGCGGTTGGGTGCGTGGAAGGGAGTTTCTCTTCCCGGACCTTTCCTCTGGACGGATGGGCCGATCAAGATACTCGGCGTCTGGTTCGGTCCTGATCTCCAGTTGGAAATGAATTGGTCGGAGGTGGAAGGGAAGGCCGAGATCGCGGGTAAACTGTGGTCTCGGAGGAGACTTTCCCTGAAGGGAAGGGCGGAGGTATGTGTTTCACACATATATCCGATCCTCCTTTACCGACTGTCTGTGCTTCCACTCCCGTATGCCAGACTAATGTCATTAGTCCGGACCTTGTTCTCTTTCTTGTGGAGAGACAAGGCCCCTATGGTATGTCGCGAGATCTGTTGCCTTCATCCCTCTGAGGGCGGTCTGGGTATGCCTAGTATTGAGATTCGTCAATATATGCTTCGCATTACCTTTCTAGACCGAATGTGTCGCGGATTGGATGAGGTGGGCACCTTTTGGAAAGAAGATGTCCGAAAACATTTCCCATCCCTGAGAAGTGTTCACTCGTGCGAGGAGGAGGCCGGCCGTACACCTCGTGCCGAGTGCTCCTTCTACCGCGAATGTCGTAGTGCCTTGAAGCTCCTCTTACGGACGACGGATGGCCTCTCCGACGCCCAGGCGTTGTCTCGTAAGGCATTGTATCAGTTGTTAGTTAGGGGGTCCGTTCAAGATGATCTGATCGACGAGCTCGGTCTTACGAAGCAGGAGGCTCGCTCGATATGGCCTTGGGCGCCTGGGTTGAAATGTCTCAATAATGATGAGGCATCACTCACCTGGCTGATGATTCGTGGGGCCCTCTGGGTCGGCAAGAGACTTTGTTCAGCAGGTTTGGAGAAATATCCAAACTGTCGTCGCTGTACTGGCGAAGTCGAGACCATTGGTCACGCCTTTTTTCAGTGCAAGACGGTAGTGCCGTTGTGCAAGTTTGTTGAAGGCCTCATGGTTCGCATGCTGCAGGGAAAGTTCTTTTTTCCTGGAAGCCAGTTCTGTTTGTAGCAATGTGGTGCCGCAATTGACGAAGGCTGAACACTATGTGTTCTGTTGCTTACTAGGGATTATGAGAGTCGTGATTTGGACGACGTGTCAGAAGGGATTCCATGAGGGCGAGAAGTTCACCTCTTCCCAACTGATCTTGTTCTTTAAGCATCAGCTTAAAGTCAAGATTAAGGACGGAAAGGCGGCGGCTCCCTTCATCGGAATTTGGCAAAAGGTGGGTGAATCTTGCGCGAATGTGTAGAGTGAAAGGGGTTGACCTAGAGTGGCATTTGGATGTCGGTTAGGTACAGAATTTTGTCCTAACAGGGTTGAACATAGGCAACCCACCCAGATTTTAGGTTAGACTAGGTTTTGTATTTTGAACTTTTAGTTTTTTCCCTTTTTTTCTAGTAAACTTAGCTAGGGTATGCATGCGCATTGGTCCCTTTTATTTCTGTCCCTATTTTTTTCTTTTGTTTAATTCCCCATCCCCTCCCTCGTTAGGTGGTCAGTGATGTCAGTTCTCTGGTGGATGCGGGACGACTTTCGTTTCGTGTGTGATTTTTCGTATTTGTTGTTGTGTATGAATGTGTGTATGCCTGCGTGAATGCCTGGAGGTATGAATGCTTTTTTCATTTCTTCATAGTCCCGCATTGATTTCGTCCGGTGAACTGATGTTTCTGCCACATTCATGGTTTGTGGGGGGGTTTATTACTAACTCAGTTTTGTTTAGTTTAGTGTAAATATGTAAAACACATTGTAAATATTCATTTGGGGATCATTTTTTAAAAGTTGTTAATTTTGACCCTCCCCCCCACGAACAATAATTGTACATAAGGGGTCTTGTTAGGACATCATCGAGAATTTGAGGTATTATGGTGGACGTTGTAAGAAAGATAGGAGTGAATGTGCTGTTTTGGTGATTGGAATATTGTTGGCTTGATTGGGTCAGTGTCTGCGACTAGCTAAGTTTAGATTTAAGACAGATGAAGACCGTCCTTCCCCACCCCCCTTTTAGGCCATGTGCCGCATTTTGTATTTATACAAATAAATATTGTGAGCTTCGCGACGGTATTTGACCTTTTGTTTGATATTTTTGACTTGCGACGAACCTTTTTTTTGCTGCTAATGATTTTCCTTTCAGTGCTTCAAGAACTTTTTGGACGAATTTCTGAGGATTTTTTCTGATAAGTTATTCTTTAAGTTTTATTTTTTTTTTATTTTATTCTTCTATTTCTTTTTGTTTGTTTTATTTTTGGGGCTTCGGCCCTCATAATTTTTTTATTTTAGTCCGGTTTGACAAAGTCTTACCGGACGATTTCTTTTTTATTGTTTATTTCTTTCTAGTTGCTTTTGTAAAAAAAGTCAGTACAGTTTTTGAAAAGAAAAAGAAAACTTTATTTTTTCCTTTTTATTAGCGACTTCGGTCGCATTCTCTCGTCTCGTTTTTGGTTTAACTAGTTTGTTTTTTCTTTTGCTTTTTTATTTTCTTTAGCGGCTTCGGCCGCAAACCTTTATTTTTTCCTGTTTGTAAACCAGACTTTTTCTTTTTCTTTCTTTTTCTTTTTTTGAATTTTTAAAAAAAGACAGGATTTTCTGTTTTTGTTTTTTGCTTTCGGCTGCCTTTGGGCGCCATTTTGGTTTTTTTTTTTTTCCTGTTTAATTTTTGTTTGTCTTTTTATTTTCCCAGTTTATTTATTTTTTTAAAAAAGTTTATTGTCTTTGTCTCTCTTCTTTTAATTTACTGGCTTATTTGTTTAATTTTTTTTTTTTTTTAACCTCCCAAAACTCCTTTCCCCAAATCTGGTGATTATATTTAAAAAGACCCGCAGGTGGTAGTCTCCACGTTTTTCAATATGGCCGACGGTGCCAGTCGGGCCAATATAAAAAAGCACCTTTTTGGGACGGCTGCTAAAGCCAACCCCCCTGATAATGCTGCCAAGAAGCGGGCTGATGGTAGCCCCAAAGCTGACCGTACTAGTAGCTCCAAGAAGGGAGAAGCTAGTAGCAAGACAATTGAGGTGCCAAAGGAGGCACAAAAGACAGCCGAGGAATTGCCCTCATGCTGGAAGTCCCCACAAGTTGTATTCTGAACATGGCGGATTTCCTGGATAAGGCGAAAAGTTACGCCCATCTTGTAAATAAAGATGGGTTCGTCGATGTTGTCCAGGAGCTCGATGTGTTCACACAAAGAATGGTGACCGTTTTTGTGGTGGACAAAAAAACAAAAAGATTTGTCGCTCCACTAAAGACACAGTGATTAAATCACTTTTGTCCCTGGGGATAAAACCCCAAAGAGTAATTAAGGGTAGAGGGTTCTTCATGTGGGACATTCTGCTGCCCACGCCAGAAGATTGCCTAGCCATGGCAAAAAAAGAATTAATCACAAAAGATCTAATACTAAGAATATGAAGGCAAAAGGCGGACCAGGGTGGCCGTTTTCGAGGTTCCTCCTTAAATTTCGGGAGAGCTCCTGGCTGCATTTTTTATGCAGTACGGCCAAATTTTAGGGGCTCTCTCCGACAATTTGAACGGGGGATGGACTTTTGATATCATGCTTGATCAAGAGGCCTTCAAGTCCGTCCCCAACTGTTTGGTGCTTGGTGACCGGAAAATGCCGGTCATAGTGACCGGTAGGAGACCAACTTGCTGGAGGTGTGGAGAGACTGGTCACCTTTCCTCCTCCTGCCCAGGGAAGAAGGCCCCTGCAGTTCCGGTCACAGGCGACCAAAATACCCCCTTGGCCTAGAAAGTAAAATCCGCGGCGCCTGTAGTGGGCCTAGCTGCGGCGCGTACTGTTGGGGAAAACCCCTCGGTTGGGTCCAGACCCACATTACCCTCAAATCCGACGCCTGCCACAAGTGTGGTTAAGGAGAAGGATGAGGGGGAATGGCGCCTCGTGGTTAGGGGCAAGGGGAAGACCCAAACAGCGGTTCTTCAGTCCCAACATGACCCCGGGGACATTGCTACCTACAGCCCATTCCCTCTACCAGCTCTGAGGGCGACGCCTCGGCGTCTTATGCAGAAACAGCATCTGAGTCCCAAAAACTTAATGAACCAAGCTGGCAGAAAATTTTGGACCTGAAAAAATTGAAAGAAAAAGTGGAGGCCAAGCGGGCTAAAAATAAAAAATCGCTGTGGGCACCGGGCCCCCTATCCTCTGCCCCATCTTCCCCTCCATCACTTAAATATAAATTCACAAAACCACCTCCGCCTAAATCTTTGACAAACTCTCCAGTGAAATCTCTTCGTTCCTCCAAACCTTCACCCGTAAAGACACCTTCCGGCATGACTCCATCAACTACACCGAGAGACACTCCTATGCATACACCCACTCACTCTCCTCAGAAAAAAAGAAACAGAAGTCCGGATACTCAATCATCTACAGACAAGAAAAAAAAGAAAATAAAACCACCATATCTCCCGGGGGAAGACGTCTGCCGCGTATCCCGGGATCAGGTTGACAGGGTCTTCGGGCAAACTAAAAACCCGATGCCCTTAAAAGTTCTCTGGAACTTCCGGCACATCAAGGGTGTAGATGTGGAGGTGCCGGAAAATTTTAAGGCCCGGAATCAGCTAACCGTTGTAAGAACTGGCCCGGGTACGCGGGAGATATGGGGCATGATAGAGGAGGCTAAGGCCTCCTTGAAAGTGGTGCCCCCAGCAGTAGTTCTCCTTGAGGAAAACTTAGACGAAACTAAAAAGGGTAAAGGGAGGGTCCCTCTTTATGTTCACCCATCCCTTTATAGGGCTCTTAAGTTAACTTATCCCGCGGACATCGGTAGCTTGTCTCAGAGTGATACTCTCGATACTGAGATGATGTCAGGTTCGATGGGACAAGCTGTCGGTGTCCTCACCCCAGCCATGTTCTATCCTGAGGGACAACCCTAATCGGGTTGACAATGGCACTCTGGTTAGCTACGTTGAATGTCCGGGGCCTGAGGTCCGAGTCTCGCAGGGCGAGGCTCACTCGTGACATTCAGCGCCTCGGAGTGAATGTATGTTGTATACAAGAGACCCGGTTTTCTTCTCATGATCGTGAGGACATACTGTCTAAGGGGTTCGCCCTTTATTCAGCCTGTTTTGATGGTCGTTCGAGGGGTGTCTCTTGGCTAGTGAGCAAGTCTTTGAAGGCTGCTTGTACCCTTGTCTTCGCGGATCCGGCGGGCAGACTTTGCGTGCTGGATGTTACCATAAAGGATAAGGTTCTACGTCTCATTGGGGTTTATGCGCCCAATACCCATTCCGAGCGGCCTGCTTTATTTCGGCAGATCGCGCCGTTCTTGACGACGTCTCGTCGGGTAGTTTTAGCGGGGGATTGGAATGCCGTCCTTGACCCCGATATAGATCGTATAGGGCACAAACAAGGTACTAACAACCCGGATGTGAAACCATTTCGGGACTTTATCGATGGGTTTGATCTCGTCGATAAGTTCCGGAATGAACACCCTCGGGAGGTAGCATGGACTTGGACAACTAGTGGCAACTCGGCTCCGGGGACGCTTGCGATCTACCTGGACCGAGTCTTAGTTAGGAGAGTCGATGTAGGGCTCTTAGGGTGTCCAAGTTTCCATTATATAGTTTATACGGATCATAGGCTTGTCCGGGTCCGTGTAAACTTAGATAAGCCCAAGGTTAGATTGGCTGGTTACTGGAAATTGAACTGTTCACTTTTTGGTGATCAGGGTTTCCGGGACCAGCTGTTACTAACCATCCAAAGGGAATTGACGGGAGCGGTTGTGGGAAACGCCTGGTGGGGAAATCTTAAATCTAAAATTCGAAAGTTTGCTGCCCATTTTAGTCGTCGACTCAATCTAGATAGATTAGCGGCGCAAACTGCTCTAGTAGATAAAGTCGATCGGGCTGTGAAATCCCGTGTTAGTGGGGACATAGCTTTAGCTAAGGCAGAGTTGTCCTCCTTGCTTATCAAGAAGGATCAAGCTCTGGTAGTTAGGGCTAGGTTAAAAAGAATGTCTTCTGAGGCAACGAATATGGCCGCTGAACTGCGTGCAGAGGAGAATCGAAGCGCGTCTAGGCGACATATTGCATGCGTCACATTGCCGGATAAGCGGACGGTGACTACAAACGCGGGCATATGTGAGGTCTTTCGGGACTACTTTCAGGATCTTTTCACCAGGGAGCCCGGTCTGAGCTCTGCTCAGTTCGACGCCTATTTAGCTGACTTTCCCTGCCTTTCGGCAGCTGAAGCGGCTAGGTGTGAGAGTCCCATAACAGAGTCGGATATATGGGAAGCGCTGAAGCAGGTTGGCCTGGATAAGTCTCCGGGACTAGATGGTCTTCCCTACGAAGTTTACTTGAGGTTGTCGAACGTTTTTGTTCCTTTGCTGGAACTGATTTACAACCACTGGATGAAGCAGGGGTCTTTACCCCAACGCTTCACCAGGGGAGTGATCAAGTTGCTGCGTAAGGACAAGAACGGTGGGGATGGGTTAGGGAACTTTCGCCCTTTAACGATGTTAAATACGGACTTAAAGATTTTGGCGAAGATCTTAGCTAGCCGTTTGCAGCTTGTCCTGTCTAGACTGATTGGCCCTGAACAGACTTGTGCTGTGAAGGGTAGGACTATTCAGGATAACCTTCACATGGTACGCTTGATCTTAGAACAACTCGACAGTGAAGCCGCGCTGATCAATTTAGATCAGTCCAAGGCCTTCGATAGGGTTGACCATCGATTTCTGGAGGCTGTCCTTTCGGCGGCCGGTTTCGGAGCCGACTTTCGCTCCTGGATTCGACTTTTGTATGCGACCCCCGGTGCGCTGGTGGAAGTGAATGGGGTAAGATCGAAGCCTTTCGTATTGTCTCGCTCCATTCGTCAAGGTTGTCCGCTCTCGCCTCTGCTTTACGTTCTTGCGTTGGAGCCTTTCCTTCGCAAGTTAAAGGCGAATCCGGTCCTGCGCGGAATTTCCCTGCCTGGGGCTTCCACCTCAGCCAGGTATTCTGCCTGTGCTGACGACGTTTCGGTTCTTGTGTCGAGCAGAGCCGAGATTGACGTAGTCAGCAAAGAGATCAGTGGGTATGAGATGGTGACAGGGGCCAAGATCAACCGCAATAAGTCTGTGGGCTTGCGGTTGGGTGCGTGGAAGGGAGTTTCTCTTCCCGGACCTTTCCTCTGGACGGATGGGCCGATCAAGATACTCGGCGTCTGGATCGGTCCTGATCTCCAGTTGGAAATGAATTGGTCGGAGGTGCAAGGGAAGGCCGAGATCGCGGTTAATCTGTGGTCTCGGAGGAGACTTTCCCTGAAGGGAAGGGCGGAGCTATATTTCACACATATATCCGATCCTCCTTTACCGAATTTCTGTGCTTCCACTCCCGTATGCCAGACTAATGTCATTAGTTCGGACCTAGTTCTCTTTCTTGTGGAGAGACAAGGCCCCTTTGGTATGTCGCGAGATCTGTTGCCTTCATCCCTCTGAGGGCGGTCTGGGTATGCCTAGCATTGAGATTCGTCAATATATGCTTCGCATTACCTTTCTAGACCGAATGTGTCGCGGATTGGATGAGGTGGGTACCTTTTGGAAAGAAGATGTCCGAAAACATTTCCCATCCCTGAGAAGTGTGCACTCGTGCGAGGAGGAGGCCGCCCGTAGACCTCGTACCGAGTGCTCCTTCTACCGCGAATGTCGTAGTGCTTTGAAGCTCCTCTTACGGACGACGAATGGCCTCTCCGACGCCCAGGCATTGTCTCATAAGGCATTGTATCAATTGTTAGTTAGGAGGTCCGTTCAAGATGATCTGATCGACGAGCTCGGTCTTACGAAGCAGGAGGCTCGCTCGATATGGCCTTGGGAGCCTGGGTTGAAATGTCTCAATAATGATGAGGCATCACTGACCTGGCTGATGATTCGTGGGGCCCTCTGGGTCGGCAAGAGACTTTGTTCAGCAGGCTTGGAGAAATATCCAAACTGTCGTCGCTGTACTGGCGAAGTCGAGACCATTGGTCACGCCTTTTTTCAGTGCAGGACGGTAGTGCGGTTGTGCAGGTTTGTTGAAGGCCTCATGGTTCGCATGCTGCAGTTCTTTGTCCTGGAAGCCAGTTCTGTTTGTAGCAATGTGGTGCCGCAATTAATGAAGGCTGAACACTATGTGTTCTGTTGCTTACCAGGGATTATGAGAGTCGTGATTTGGACGACGCGTCAGAAGGGATTCCATGAGGGCGAGAAGTTCACCTCTTCCCAACTGATCTTGTTCTTTAAGAATCAGCTTAAATCAAGATTAGAAACGGAAAGGCGGCGGCTCACGTCATCGGAATTTGGCAAAAGGTGGGTGAATCTTGCGCGAATGTGTAGAGTGAAAGGGGCTGACCTAGAGTGGCATTTAGATGTCGGTTAGGTACAGAATTTTGTCCTAACAGGGTTGAACATAGGTTAGTTTAGTTTTTGAATTTGATCCTTTAGTTTTCGTTTTTTGGTTAACTTAGCTAGGGTGTGCATACTCATTGGTCCCTTTTATTTCTGTCCCTATTTTTTTTCTTTTGTTTAATTCCCCATCCCCTCCCTCGTTAGGTGGTCAGTGATGTCAGTTCTCTGGTGGATGCGGGACGACTTTCGTTTCGTGTGTGTGATTTTTTCGTATTTGTTGTTGTGTATGAATGTGTGTGTGCCTGCGTGAATGCTTGGAAGTATGAATGTTTTTTTTTCATTTCTTCATAGTCCCGCATTGATTTCGTCCGGTGAACTGATGTTTCTGCCACATTAATGGTTTGTGGGTTTTTTTATTACTAACACAGTTTTGTTTAGTTTAGTGTAAATATTTAAAGCACATTGTAAATATTCATTTGGGGATCATTTTTTAAAAAGTTGTTAATTTTTGACCCTCCCCCCCACGAACAATAATTGTACATAAGGGGTCTTGTTAGGACATCATCGAGAATTTGAGGTATTATGGTGGACGTTGTAAGAAAGATAGGAGTGAATGTGCTGTTTTGGTGATTGGAATATTGTTGGCTTGATTGGGTCAGTGTCTGCGACTAGCTAAGTTTAGATTTTAGAATTAAGACAGATGAAGACCGTCCTTCCCCATCCCCCTTTTAGGCCTTGTGCCACATTTTGTATATATTTATACAAATAAATATTGTGAGCCTCGTGACGGATAACCAATTGCTAAACTACTCCACGTCACTCATACTTTTGAAGTTGCAAAGTTAAATTTATTTAACATGAAACAACTCCAATACACTCACTCACCAACCTCTGAAATCACTCCTGAACTTTTACCAATTTTAGAACTCACAATTCCAAACTTTATTCTTCTAAATTACAAGTTCAATATTACTTTTTCTTAATATGAACTCCGGTACAACTATTACCAAATCAAAGGGACACGACTCTGTCCTACCTTTTCAGTTCGCATGCTTGTACATCAAACATTAATAAAAATCTAATTGTTATGTTTTGAAATCATTCCGTTGAGTTTTACTTTTGTATCTTATTCCATGTATGAATATAGAGATTTTAATGTTAGTGGAAATAGTTAATTTTCACGCAGCCTATTCTCAATATTAACACATTCACGCGGCACAACGTAACTAAATACAGTGCATTTTCGTGTAAAATTTTGGCTATAATTAAATCTGTGAAACATTTTAGGCATTTGTTGGAGGGAAGAGACTTTATGATTTTTACGGAACATGAACACCTCATGCATTCTAAAAGTGACAAATATACAACCTTAGTGACGTGCGTCAGTTGGATTATTTAATTTTCCATGTTTTCATATGTTTGTAAAAACCAATTTCTTTTAACTTTGGGTAAGCTTTCAAAACGTTTTAAAACCTATTGTTTTCGATCGAGAACAAATCTATTTTCAGCAATTTTTGGGCTTTTCAAACACGAAATTACTTTTTGAAATAACGTTTAAGGTAGCGCTGGTTGTCGTAAGTGGTGTCTATTACGACTATATATTTTCCATGTTTTTTATAGGGTTGTAAAAAAAAATGTTTAATATAGCTTTGTGTTATCTGTGGAAACTTTAAAATCAATTGTTTTCGATCGATAGCAAATCGATTTTCAATAATTGTATGTTTTCAAACTGCAAATTTACTTTTTGTTTTTTTCAAATGATCAAACAACAAATTCCTTCAGTTATCAAAATTAGCGGTGATTGGCGTAAATAGCGTCTATTATTTCCATGTTTACATGTTTTTCAAAACCACTTTTTTTTTTAATAACCGTCTGTAAACAGTCGAAACTTTCAAAAAATCAATTGTTTTCTTTCGAAAAATCGTTTTTCAATAATTTTATGGGTTTTCGTATGTTTTCAAACTGCAAATTTACTTTTTATAACATTCTTTTGTGACACTATTTTTTTAGTGCTGGTATATGAAGGGTAGGGTTAACGAATAGAACTTAGAAGTAAGTAGAACAATGAGTACGGAGAGAACGAAGGTAAAGAAAAAGAAAGGGTTAATGACTATAACGATGGACAGATCGCGAAAAAGATTTCTCTTTTCAAGAAAGTTTATTTGCAAGAAACCAGGAAATTACTTAAAGCGATATTTTCACAAGAGGGCCATGTAGCGATATTTTGACAATTGAGTGATGACCCGACCCTAAAAGTACTGATCACAAAAACAGAGGTAAAGAGAAACGGATAAGATTTAATAAAAATTCGGGAATAAAGTTCCTTGTGGAAGGGGTCATATGGTCTGAACAAAGACAAAAAACCAGTATGTGGAATTTTGCGTAGGCGACAAGTTTGAAATGATAATTCTTTTGATTACTTGGGGTTAAGCCACGCCAAGCAGTCGAGAGCAAAGCAGTTGAAGAATAGCCAAGGTAGTAGGCGCAGATGAAACACCGAGGGAGGTGGAGGAGCTGGGAAGTGTTGGTATGAGATGCCAATAAGAGAAGGAAGACCTTATCGTGCGGATAGTTGACCTGCGAACGCTACCCATGGAAAAGTGGGATCTCCCAATTTGGGAATGTAATGAACCCAGACAGCAGAAAGGGGTTCTTGTTGGAAGATAAGGGAAATACTGAATTACCCAACGGCATCATGCCCCACACTGGTTTTTTTTAGGTGAATGTTAATAAATACGAGAATCGAAAGCAGCGAAAACAGAATGTTCCGGATACCGGACGAGAACGACCTCAAGTAGGTACGTCCCAGGTAACGCTAAAAAAGTGGTATACCCTGGAGAAAAAAGGTCCCCAAATTGATAAAAAAAATTGAGATATACTTGATAGACACTTCGTCGGTATCCTTAATAGGAAAGGATAAGTACAAAATCCTGAAGCTGTGTGGTTGGTTAAGAAAACCCGATATAGAAATTGATCAGATGGACGGGTGGCCAATGAAGATAACTGGAATGGTAAGGCTCCTGCTTAAGGTAGGAGGGACTTAGTGTCCACAAATTCCATGTGACCCTGGGTGGAGATTGTTTGCACCGACATGGGGCACAAGTGAAGTTCAACCTTACAGTGTTAAATGTCAATTGTGTGGGATGTCATTAAGGAGTATCCCTGATAGGTCAGTGTCAGTGGTGGTTGACGATGACATAAGTTACCACCAAGGACAGCTGTATCAGGTAGAGGTAGGATGGTGACAAACGAAGGAGTGGGAGAATGAGTTTTTCAACTGCCCCTGGTAGAGGAAAAAGGCGAAATATCCTTGTTTGAGTCCGTGGTGGACGCGGCAGAATTCGTAACTATTATTTTGGCTCAAAAAAGCCAACAAGACAATTAATCTAAAGAAGGGAGAAGAGGTAGGAAAGGTTAAAGTCCGTACAATGGGTGAAATTCAGTGAAGAAAAGTAGAGGACAGAATCAAGTCATGAGAGAGAAAAATAATGAATAGCACTGTGGAAAAAATCTCTTTAGTGTTTGCTAAAGCCATTGTGAGAGGAAGGGGAGAGGCAGGCTTAACTTAATGACGGGGAGGTTTTATCGTCAAAAGTCCATATTATTAAGAGGAACGATCAAAATGTTTCTTTTTGGGGAAAGTTAAATTGAAATCAAATTTTAGAAGCTGCCTGCTAAAGTAGAAAAACGCAGTAGTAATTTTTTTCTTCTTTCGTTGCTCGAACAAAGAGGTTTATCAGAGAATTACTTCATTGCGTTAGGAGGCTTTGATATAGAATGTCGGTTGCCTATTGGATAAATTCGAACTTAATGTCACTAGTGAGAACAAATTTGGACTTGGAACACCCTGTTGTTGAGTTTAGTGATGATGTGGTGTTAGCCTGTAACGCCGCCATGATGTGAGGTGTTTTTTGAAACACAAGAAAGGAAATATCGGTTTGATATTGTGGATCTAAATATGAGGAATATTTTATAATAGTAGCTTATTAATAATGAAGTGGATTGCTTCGCTCCGATAAGTGATCTATGATATTTAAAGTGACCGAGTGTCACGGAAACGAGCGCAGTGCACATTGAAGAGAAGATTGTTCGGAATCATATTGATAGTTAACGGTGCCAATTGAAACTTAAAAGTGATGAGGATAAATAGGGCACAGAAGAAAAGAAATGAAAGGGTGAGTAGAGGAAAGAAGGAGGTAGAATTTAGGGTTGGGGACCCCGTATACTATAAAATTCACCTGAGAGAAGGAAAGCTGGACCATAGAATAGTAGAACAGACGGGTCCAGTGTCGTTTATAATCTGGGATCAGATGACAGGGCGAATTAAGAGGACTCAGGCCAATGACATGCTAGCTGAGATAGCTGATTGGGAAGTAACTGAACCAAAGCCCAATAATGCAAGGATGTGGAACCGGAAGAAATGGAAACAAATGAAGACTCCGGAGAGGAAGAAGAAGGAGAGATAGGTCAACAGCCAGTAGAAACTGTCAATAGTGAACTGGGTAAGGCGGTCCAAGTGTCAGCGCGGGTTCCGTCGGCAGTGGCCAGTGGTGTTCTTTCGTCGTCTATGCCGCCACAACAGTGGCCTCGTGATCCGCCCCGCCGTCGTCATAGGACTGTAAGAAAAGCAAAGAGCTATAGTGATTAAGTCCAGGGTTCTAACTTGAAACCTTCCGAGCAGAAGGGGAGGGGAGGGGAGGCTGAGTGAGTGGGAAGAAGAGGATGAGATACCACTTTCCCAACATCAAAAACGGTTAAGGAATGAAAAAAGTCTAGAGGTTGAGCCAGAGTTACCCCTTAAGAAGAGACTGAGAAGGGCGGGGAACCCTGAATCTTAATAATAAAGCTGTGAACGAGGGATCAATGAATTCGGTGTCAGTGCACAACGACGTCGAACTCGTTCAAAACCCTATCCAGTAACTAATAGTAGGGGCGAGTTGGAGAGGATAGAGATGTGGATATCGCGTCATGGAGGATGAAGGAAATTACTTGTTGGTGCCGTCGTTGGTCTCCACATGGGCCCGTGTATGTCCAGTGGTGGTATCGATGAGAAAGCACCACACACCTGTCTAAATCTAATCAGCATACTAAAAGGTTGGTAAAAAAAGGTTAAAGTTAAGAGAAGGATGTAGTGGGAGTGCTCCAGAATAATTGAGTATAAAAATAAACAAACATTGATTAGGAAATCGTGTTACTCTTGCGGGAATGGCTGGCATGAGGGGAGTGATACAACTGATGACCATGATGGCCAAAATACAATTTTTAAGAAGACAAGCGAACTGATAAATACAAGGTTACCTTTGTGATAGATTTGAACCCATACGAGTTACTATTAGACAAATTGGAGAGTGAGATAAAAAAGCTAGGTGTAGCCAGGGTGAAGGTGGTGCAAAATATTTCAGAGAATTGTAGACAGCTATAATGGAATCCCAGTGGAAAGATATGAGGAATTATCCGAAAGGAATTGAACTGCTACAAACGAGAAGAAAGAGAGCAATAGTCCCTATTGTTGGAAAAGCGCTGAGTGTCCTGTTTGGAACAGTGACTGTAGATGACGTCAAGGTTATAAGGAGAAAACTGAGAGAAGTAGGAAAGGATCAAAGAATCGTAGCCCAAGTGGTAAGAGAAAGTGTTTCGATACTGAATGTAACAAGGCTAGAACTGGCAAAGAAATAGGGTCAGTATCAATTAAATTAATAAATAACCTGCCTGAACTAAGACAGGAGGTAGTTAATAGTTCGGAGGTTGTGACAGCTGGGTTTATACAATAGTATTTCCAGTTAATGACCATTACTAATAATTACTGACGATTTTGTTAGAACGTGTGTGAGTTCAATTGGATATGTTATCATTAGTACACCTGTCCCCAAACATAGTGACTCCTGGGCACTTGAAGGAATTGTTATTAAAGATACGACATAATTTGAGGTTGCTGGTGGACAACACCGAGGAATTATGGAAATACTACAATGCGTTAGGTTGTGTTACCTTGTTATAGTAGATAAGAAGTTGTTGGTCTTGATGTCCAATCCGCTGTTGGACAGAGAAAGTATTTTTGAAATATACCACATAATGAATTTACCTATTCCTTACCCTCAAGTAGATCAGGGTTTAGGGGCGGTTGCGACATATCAAACTGAGACATAGTACGTAGCTCTGAATTCAGCTAGGACAAAATTTATGATGCTGACAACAGAAGAAGCAAGGAAGTGTAAAGTTAATACTTTGGGAATGTGTACTCCACTAAGTCCTATATATGTGACAGGTAATCACAGATTGTGTATACTTGAACTATTTAAAGGATTAAGAAAAATTTAATTATTATTTAGTCACCGACACACCTCGAGGTTGATTTTCCTACACCGCGCGTTGACAGAAGATTCGTTGCGAGCGAGGAGTGTTAGGGAAACTTTCCCTAGCCTTACCATCACACCTCCCATTTCTAGAGTTGAGCGTCGTCGGAAACAGTCTGAATTCTTCACAGAGTGTCGTAAAACCTTGTTTGCTACTCTTCGGTCCTGTGACCTGTCATAGCCTAGGATGGCATTTTATCGGTAACTAGTGGAGGGGGTTGCGTCGGGCCTAGTTTGTGGGCGCTTCGGCTTGTCGACGATTGAGTTGTGCTCTTTCTGGTCCTGGACGCCAGCGGCGAATTACCTCAGCAACCTTGAGTATTCGCCCACCTGGCGATTGATCTGCAACGGGCTATCTTTCAATGATGTGAAAGAGCGGGTTGGGTAGATATACCGATTGTAATCGGTTTGACCTTGGTTTAGAAGAAACGCCTGTGCACGCCTCCTACCAATGTCCTACCGTTCTGTGATCATGTCAGCTCGTATCGATCCCAAACATCTCGCGTACATCGATTTCGCATACGCATGCGATAATGTGTCACCCCATATTATGCAGTGAAATGGATGGTGTTTTAACGCTGATAGTCGTGACAAGAATAGCAGAGTGTACGACACAGATGGAGGGAATCTTATGATACGAACGTTATTCTCATCAGGCTCTTGTTGGAATCTTTGGAACTAATAGAAAGCGTTATGCTATCGGCAGATTTCAGTGAAAGTTGAGGTGAAAGTAGCTAACCTGGTTCTCGTGAATGTGGCCAGCCTTGATTTCCCTTTTTTAGTCTCCTTTCGATACTAAGTCTCACAGTTATATTTTGAACTAACTAGAAATAACCGTATGTTCAATTTGAATAATTTCTTTTCTCGCAATTTTTGCCTGTGCAACTCTTACCGTTTTTGTTTATTTGCCAGGTACGTTTTCATACGTAGATATCAATGATGTAGGCACAATTTTAAACTTGACATTTATAAATTAAAAAAAGTACTGATAACTCTTTAAAAGTCAGGGGTCTATTTTAGACTATATCGATATTGTGAACAGGACAACCTAAAATTATAATATAAAACATTATTTTTTGATTCTAATAAATCCCGTCGTTTGAGAAAAGTCTGATGAACGCTAACCTGCAAAAACTACTTTCTCAAAATATTTATTTTGTAACGACCTGTCTACCTAAGTAGTGTATCATTGGCGATGTCGGATAATTCTCGGTATGTTTTTGTGTTTTGTCGCCGAGGATATTTTTTTTCAGACTTATCACAAATTATTCCCTTTAATTTCAATTTCTTCCTTGGATTTTGATGTGGAGAAATTGACTTGGTCAGGTGGGAAAGAAAGCTGTGTACTTACCTTAGGTTGTAGAAATGCTTATTAATAAAAAAAAAAAACTTGTGAAAACACAATATAGTTTTATAGTTGCAGTGGTCACGTGACCATTTTACCAGAGGAGCACAATGCGGACAGTACCATTTCTACCTTGAAGGGGGTGGGGGGATCTATCCCGACACACCCGAAGTGACACCAGTCATCAAATCGATCACATCAAATTGAGTCATTGCAGACAGGACAGTAACTACATCAAATTAGGGACTGTCCTGCTCGCAAGATCCAGCAAGAATTCTAATTCCTCAGGATACGTCCGTTGCAACATAGTCTTCATAAGAAAAAAGTAGCCAGTCCTTCATTATCAAACTACTAACGTCGAGACCTGTTGGCTAATTTAAAGACTAAGTTATACTCAAGAACTTCGTGAAGAATGAGAATTTCTCAAGAGGCAAGACCGTTGAGAATTCCTTTACCTGAATGACCGCAGCATCCAGTGAAGTACGGGCGATCCGTTGGCTGTGTTGAATGAGACAAGGTGACCCTTGAGTGACCCACTACTCAACCACTCCGGATCATGGCACCATAACTGAATGCATGCCCTGGATTTTTTCAATAGCATACCCCTGGTTATCGTCAGCAGGGTTCTCTGTGGTTAGCACATACCGGAATGATGTCAGAGGCCAAACAAGGACTCCAACTCGGCGCTTATTTGCAAGACATCCTTCAGTCTGTTTCTTGCAAAGAGGTTCTTATTGATAATGTACCGAGAGAGAATCTAAAAGAGGACCACCTGATAATCTGTGGCCACGTGTATTATGATTGTTTGAATCCCCACAACACCTCAAGACAGTGGGCAAGCATTTCAAGCCAAGTACACTGCGAATTGTTCCAAGGTGGGAAGAGTTTTTCTTTTCAAAGGTGCCACATTAGCCTTGGCAAAAAACAAGCACCACATAGACAGCGAAACCATATGCCTCCGGCGATGCATCACAAAAAGGAAAAGATTATCAGCCTTATCTTCACTGAAGGTCCTTCCGGGGAAAGAAATTGTCCCCAACCCAGAGAGTTCAGATGAAAGGCTCTTCCACCGGGATGAAAACTACCGTGGAACCTGCAGTGTAACATAATTAATATTGTTTCATCCTCATTAAGGTATTCATTCTTCAGAACAGTGAATTTTGTTGGATGTGATATGATTAAGCATTAGTAAGGGAAGGAACGTTTTAAGAAGTTTAGCCTCTCCGCATCGATGGCCACAGTTCTCGAAAAAAAGCTTCGAAAACTCATACGGTCGGAATCCATTTCCAGAAACTAAACGTAGGGCCAGTAATCTGGATCTACAGTGGTTTCACCACAAATGAGGACGGATTTCGATCAACTTCCGAGAAACAGGGAGACGACGAATTCAGGCAAGTAGCTTCGGCTCGAGATCCTCAAGCCCCCTTCGTAACCCAAGTGAGTATTTCAGAGATTCCATTTCCTTGGAAGAAGTCAAAGGCTGAATTTTATCATCACAGATCTCAACCTCTGTGAAGTGTTCTATTCCTTTGTAGAGCAGAGAATAGTCACGGTGAGATCCTCCTCCTGATATGCTACGGCCAGGCCAGAGTAGTCTTAATTGTTGACCATAGGAGAGAAATCCTCCTTCGTAATTTCTCCCTGCTATTATCCATATCCGTTGAGGTTATTTTTCGTAAGATATCGAGTAATCGCTCCGAACGAGGAAAAAGAAGCAATAGCACTTACCTTCTTCAGTTGCAAAAAAATTACCCTTTCCTCGACATAATCGTCTGATAACATGGAAGATGACACTTTGAAGAAAAAAAACAGAGATTTCCACTAAAAAGACAGAGATTTTATACACTTATGGATACACAGTCACGTGACCACTGCAACTATAAAAGCTTAATAAAGAAGATAACAAGCTTTTAATTTTGTTGATACACCACTTTCAAATCATTGAACAATCAACAAGATGTTGCAAAAGAATAGTCGATGGGAAGCAACTCCTGTTCAAAGGTTATCTCCCTTTGCTATGTTTTTATGGTTTTATCGTTGAACTTTTTCTCTTTTTGAAAAAGTAAGGATATACTCTTTGGAAAAGGACAGATATACCGAACTGGTTGCATTATACTGTACTCGAGAGAAATATTTAATTTGCTTCTCGGATCTAGTTTTTGTCTGGTGTATTTCAAACAGAAATTATATTGACTGAACTCGATTTTTTTCTAAAATGGCTGATTAGTACTCTTTTTTAGTTGTCTTTCATCGCAATGTAATTCTATAATCTATTTACTAAAAGATCTTTCCAAAAATAAAATATACTTTTCTGAAACTTTATTTGAGGAATATTAGCTGATTTATTAATCTGATTTGAAAAAATATTATTTAATAATAGTTTAAAATAACACAGAAATGGATTTTAAAACAAAGATTTTTCGAAAGCAGTCATTCTTACGTAATTAATGAGCGGTGACAAGTGCTAATAAGGTGTTGACAGTTTTATTGTTCTACGGAGAATTTATCTATTAAAACATAGTGAAAATGACTGGTGAGACCCTTTTTATATAATTTTTAAGTACTCAGTAATCTTAAAAATGTTGGAAAATATTCTCCGTAATTAGGAATGTTGACTTTAAATTTAATTTACGATAGTCATCGCTCTTATTTTCTGATAATTTCGTGTGTGGTCGACCATACTTTCAAAAATGAGCACATTAATATTTTATATACATAAAAATAAATTATTTTAAAAATTTTGGTGCAAAATGATTTTCAATTTTTGATTAATAAATATAGTTTTCACTTAATAAGAATATCACCTAACCAGATGAAAGTAATGCAGAATTTTAAAAGATTTAAATTATTATAATTAAAAAAAAAAAGAAAAGAAAAGGAAAACAATTCTTGTAAAAATTCATTATTCATCAATTTTATTATTTTATTAAGACAACAGTAACACTAACAGTGTCCTTAGTTCCTAATAGCAATTAAAAGCTTTTCTAATTAAATAATGTCATAGTTTTATTGCATTTTTTATTTTAAGATTCGGAGCAGATTTTCAAGAAATGAGTAATAGTTTAAAAAAAAAAAAATGAAAATTTACATTCTCCAATTTTTTAACTAAAAAATCGGTTGAAAATTTAATTTCTCGAAATTTCATGAGTAAAAGAATACTTTTTTTTAGCAACATATCATAAAAAAATTAAAAAATAATTTAATTCATTTGTAAATAAGTCCTGAAAGTTTCATTAAAATCCGACAATTATTTGATTTCTGCAAGAATTTCTAAATCCATGTGTTTTCAGTTCGCTCGAAAAAATGCGCTGAAACAATAATTGTAAATATTACACAACAAAACAAAAACAAGATTTTTAACCAAAATTTCGAAATTGCTAGAAAGGATTAAAAATAATAAATAAAATATGTTGGTCTTTCCTCTTAATTAATAACATAGAAATTTTAACGATAAATTTAGGACCTGTTTTTATCATGCTATTCTGGCTTTTTTTTTCAGCAAAAATTAGAGGTATTAGGTTGGTGCAAAAATAATGTCATTTTCTCACATATGTTACTATGTGAGAAAACGACATTATTTTTGCACCAACCTAATACCTACTCTAAACTCTAAGATCAATATTTGGCTTAATCCAGTCGTTCTTAACAAATCGTGTAAATAAGATTTGAGTTGAACTGATACTCTTTTACATCATTTCACATTAATGCGTAGGTCTTTGCACCTACATTGTTTCTTATCTTTAGCAACGACCTTCCCGATATTATCAGTTCCCAACTGTGTATTTATCCTGATGACAGAACTATTTACTCCCGTCTTTGTCGCAAGTCCGACAGGTCTGACATCAGTTACTATCGAAAATGACATCCAATCTGTGGTTAACTAGGACAATAAATAACTGGTAAATTTTAACACCGCCAAAACAAAACTGCTATCATTTAATCACGACAGAGAGCCTTTTCTACATCCCATCAGCAAGACTGATGCTAACTTCTAGGGGAACAAATCTTTCTACCTTCTTGGGCACGCGTTTCCCACTAATATAAAGTTGAATGATTTATGGAATCAATTCGTAGGTCTATTGCTCGGAATTTCGGTTCACAGTTTTGTGCCAGACAATGTCAGAATCCATCTTGTACATTTATAAATCTACTATTCACCCATGCATTGAATATTGTTGTCATACCAAGTCTGGTGTTCCCACAAGATTCTTAACAAAATCCAAAGAATAGTCAGTAAATGTAATCGATCCTGACCTGGCATCTCGACATCAATTACTTTCCCAGCCGTTGTGACTTCCCTACGTCTTTTCTATAAATATTTTCATGTCAGTTTTTCTGATGACCTTGGTGCTACGACTGCATGAATTTACTACTAGATTGGCAACTAGGTCTCACCGTTTTACTGTTGAACTAGCATGATGTAACCGTATGTTCTAGTAAATAGTTTCTAGCACTTCTCGCCTGTGGAAATCTCTCCAATTTCATGTCAGATCTGTTTTTGTACATAGATCAATGTCATAGTTTCAAACTTGTCATTTATAAAAAGTACAGAAAGCATTTTAAAAACTCAAGGATCGATTTTACACTATATCGATATTGTGAGCAGAACGCCCTTTTAAAATGGTAAAAAAAATCAATATATTTCGATTCTGACTAATGAGTACCAATGAACAAAAATGATTTCTACTCGAATGGTTACATCGGGGTCCTTGATATTTTCTGTTTTCAAATTTATTACAAATAATTCTCTTCAATATCTTCCTTTGAATTTGATGTTGCAAAAGCACATGGGAAGCAACTCGTGTTCAGAGGTTATCTCCATGTTGCTATGTTTTTATGGTAATTTTAGCTTCTCTCTTTATCGTTATGCATCTGAGTTTGTTTTTTTTTCACACTTTTTGAAAAAGTAAAGATATACTGAAATGGTTGCGTTATACTCGAGAGAAATACTTAATTTAGTTTAGTTTTTGTCTTATTCTTCACATAAAGAAAGCATGTCGGACCAAAAACATAAATGTTGCATTCGTTTGATGTTGCCACCCAGGAAAAATATTGAAATTGAGTTTTCTTCGTGCTTTGATGGTAATTGTATATAATATCATTTTGTTTGTGTACTATACTTATCTGCTTTTGGCGCTTTTGTTATGGTAATTACTTCCCTTACTAGCATTCTTCAGTTGACGAATTGCTTAGTCAGGGAATGTTTCATTAAATAAATCCTTGTTAAGGAATACCATTCTTGTCAGCTCATTTCAATTTATTTAACGAAACAAATTCAACAGTATAGATAAACACTTGAAACCGGAACGTTTGACACCCCTCCTTATACACGATCGTCAAGTAAGAATTTGAACCACTGGTTTTGAAGCTTCTCGTCGTTCCTACGCAAAATTATTGACCTTAACATCCATACCGACTTAAATAAACACGATACTCTGATAAATTGTATTTCCTTAGATGTATATGACTACATTGCGGAATATTGTACTTTCGATACTGCTGTTAACTGTCTGAAAGAACTGTACGTGAAGTTTTCGCCCGGCATTTACTTGCCACTTGGAGGAAAATATTGACTACAGTTACTAGCGAAAGAATGTAACTTTAAATCTGTTGATACTGCACAAAAAGACAATAAATAAATGCATCTCTAACGCAGTTAGAGATGCATTTATCACCGGTTTATGTTCGAACACTATTCGAAAACGGCTTCTTGAAAATAAGAAATTGCATTTAAATATAGCCATTGACAAAGTTAGAGCGCTCCATGCAACTCAGAAAAATTCAGAAGCATACACGTACCCTCAAATACCAATTGTAGGTGTAGTTTCTCGGGAAAAAGCTAGTACTAGTGTTCAGTCAACGGATCCCATTAATACATGTTGTGCAGCCTCGTCTAATACCAAGTCTATGTGTTTCTTCTGTGGAGGATCTCATAATAGAAGCGCACGCAAGAAATGCTACTTGTTTTCAAATGTAAAAAAGAAGGCCATTTCTCATAAAATGTCTCGTTCGAACCCAAAAATAACATCAGCTGCAACATGCTCTCACAGACTTGCGACAATGTTGATGAGACCAAATACTACATTCATTTCCTTAAGACCCCTAAAACAGGCTGAATTATACGTGTTAGTCGAAAAATATGGCGCCCGTACGGCCCTAATGTATACAGAGAGCTCGGTATCCTTTATCGCTCACGGTTAGACGAAACACAGATGAAACCTGCTACTGGTAACATACCTATGGCGTTATCATCACTTAATGCTTCTATCAAAGTGTGGGGAAAAAAGGAATGGCTTACCTCCCAAACGCCCTCGCGTCTGTCTGGCCTGTGGGTTACGAAAGGAAAGGATCCAAGATGGCGTCCGTGACTTTTAATATTTACGGTCTCGTGCGGTCACGCAAAGTCGCGTTACACGCATGGTAATGAGGTGTTTCTGGACTCCATAAAAGCAGGAAAAAGAAATGAACAGGACACCATTTTTTCACCAGTGTTCGGTGTACATGGCTTTGCGTTGCAGCGTGTGAGACATTTTCCGACGGAAAGAGTTGCGTCCCTTTCACCCTTGAATTTGACACCCTTGCTACAAGCTATTTCGGCTGTTACTACAACATGGACAGATTCGACTTGAAGTTGATACCAGAGTTCGACGGTTCCCCTGCTGGCCCGTCTGTGGTCGAGTGGTGGGAAAAGGCCGAGCGGGTCTGCCGGCTGTGTAAAGTTAAAGATCCCGCACTGGTAATCCCTCTGAGGCTCACCAAAGGAGCTTACGCCGTGTATCAGCAGCTCAGGGCTGACGCAGACTTGGAGGAAATTAAGCAGGCTCTATACGTGGCATTCGGTGCGGACCCCTTTGTCTCCTGGAGGCAGTTCACCGAACGGCGGCTTGGGCCAGATGAAACGGTAGATGTCTATCTGGCCGATTTGAGGAAGCTGGCCGCACCGTTCGGTGGAGCAAGCGACCAAATCCTAGGATGCGCCTTTCTGGCCGGACTCCCAGACAACGCCAGTCGACTTCTACGAGCATCGTCAAGGCTCAATGAGCTGGGGTTAGACGAGTTACTGGCCAGAGCCCGGAATATTCTGAAGGACGACGCGGAGCCGTGGTGGAAGATGCTTGCTCGTTACGTCCAGAAAAGGACTCCCAGCACATAAACCTAGCAGAGCTCGATGCTGTCATCAAGGGGATCAACTTGGCGATCCTCTGGAAGTCGACCACCCTGCGTCTGTTCACGGATTCCGCTTGCGTCTATAAGTGGATCTCGGATACCCTTACCGGGAGGGCCAGGGTGCGGACTAAAGCCGCCAGCGAGATGCTTATCCGACGACGGCTCGACACGATCGTGAAGCTGGTGCAAGAGTACGCACTGACAATGGAGGTGTCCCTGGTCAAATCTAGCCTCAACAAGGCAGATTGTTTAACGAGGGTGCCCCAAAGGTGGCTTGACGCCACTAAGAAAGCTATTGAGTCCGTGCAACCCGCCTGCGCTGCGTCCATGAGTCCCGTTCGATCTAATCGGATCAAAGAAGTCCACCAACAAAGCGGGCACCCCGGAGTCAAGCGGACCCTGTATTTCGCCAAGTTGGTTGACCCAGGAGTACAAAAGACAGACGTCAGAAGAGTGGTCAGAAACTGCGTGGCGTGCCAGTCTATAGACCCAGCACCCGTTCGCTGGAAGAAAGGGCAGCTGAGCGTGAGGAACCACTGGAGCCGGCTGGCGATAGATGTTACTCACCACAACGGCGAGGATTTCCTGACGCTCATTGATTGCGGTCCATCCAGGTTTGCGATATGGCGGCTGCTGCGTCGGCAGGATTCAGCCACCATCATCCGTCAGTTAAATGGTATCTTCCTTGAACGTGGCCCCACAACGGAGATATTAACCGACAATGCCACCGCATTCAACAGTGAGCAGTTCAGGAGGTTTGCGGATGCCTGGGGAGTGCACCTACGGTTCCGGTGCGCCCACGTACCGAGGGGAAATGGGATCATCGAGCGGAACCACAGGACCGTCAAGACCATCGCAGCCAGGACGGGCTGCGCGGTGTCTGAGGCGGTCTACTTGTACAACGTGACCCCGAAGGATGATGTCTCACCCTCTACGACTCCAGTCGACACATTGCATAGGTACCACGTCAGAGTGAAGGGCATAGAGACCAACCCGCTGACGGAACTGAAAGTAACCGGAGAGAGGCTGAAGAAAGGCGATGTCGTCTGGGTTAAAAACCCGCGCAGCAAGTGCACGACGAAATACGGAACCGGACGCGTCACTGAGGTGATCAGCCCACAGGCGGTGCGGGTCGACGCCCAAGGCCATATTGAGTGCGCCTCCTGCTTTGTAAGACCGAGATCGTCAATCAGATTATCATGAACGGACCCCTTGACTAACACTTGATATAATGCCCTACGAGACAACGCCAGGACGTTGGAGAGGCCATCCGACGCCCTTAAGAGGCGCTTCAGAGCAACACGACATTCGCAATAGAAGGAGCATTCGGCTCGGGGCTCAGGGATGGGAAGTTTTTACGGGAGTCTTCCTTCCAGAAGGCGCCCTCCTCATCCGGTTCGCGACACATTCGATCTAGAAATCTGATGCGAAGTATATGTTGACGAATCTCAATGCTTGGCATGCCCAGACCGCCTTCAGAAGGATGAAGACAACAGATCCCCCGAGTGACTCTGGCAGCCTTGCCTCCCAACAAGAGCCTCACGAACGCCAGCAAAGTGCCATACGGAAGTGGAAGCACCGAGAGTCGGTAAAGGAGAATCGGGTAGATGTGTGAAATACATACTTCCTCCCTCTCCTTTAAGGAAAGATTCCTCCGAGACCACAAATTAATTGCGATCTCGGCCTTCCCTCGCACCTCCGACCAATTCATTTCCAACTGGAGATCAGGACCGAACCAGACGCCGAGAATCTTAACCGGCCCATCCGTCCAGTGGAAAGGTCCGGGAAGAGAAACTCCCTTCCACGCACCCAACCGCAAGCCAACAGACTTATCGCGGTTGATCTTGGCCCCTGTCACCATCTCATAACAACTGATTTCTTTGCTGACTTCGTCAATTTCGGCTCTACTCGACACAAGAGCCGAAACGTCGTCAGCATAGGCAGAATACCTGGCCGATGTGGTAGCACCGGGCAGGGCAATTCCGCGTAGGACCGGATTCACCTTTAACTTGCGAAGGAAAGGTTCCAACGCAAGAACGTAAAGCAACGATGAAAGCTGACAACCTTTACGAATGGAGCGAGACAATACGAAAGGCTCCGATCGTACCCCATCCACTTCCACCAGCGCACCGGGAGTCGCATACAGAAGTCGGATCCAGGTGCGAAAGTACGGCCCGAAACCAGCCGCCGAAAGAACAGCCTCCAGAAACCGATGGTCAACCCTATCGAAGGCCTTGCACTGATCTAAATAGATCAGCGCGGCTTCACTGTCGACTTGCTCGATGATCAGGCGTACCATATGAAGATTGTCCTGAATAGACCTACCCTTTACAGCACAAGTCTGTTCCGAGCCAATCAGACTAGACAGGACAACCTGCAAACGGTTGGCCAAAATCTTTAACTCTGTGTTTAACATAGTTAAAGGGCGAAAGTTTACCTAACCCATCCCCACCGTTTTTGTCCTTGCGTAACAACTTGATCACGCCCCAGGTGAAGCGTTGGGGTATAGACCCCTGCTTCATCCAGTTGCCGAAAATCAGTGCCAGCAGCGGAACAAAAACGTTTTTGCCCGTTTTTGTTCCGCTAGAACGGAAGACAAATCTAGTCCCGGAGATTTGTCCAGGCCAACCTGTTTCAGCGCTTCCCAGATTTCCGACTCTGTAATGGGACCCTCGCACCTAGCTGCTTCAGCTGCTGCGAGGCAGGGAAAGTCAGCTAAATAGGCGTCGAACTGAGCAGGGCTTAGACCGGGCTCCCCGGTGAAAAGCTCCTGAAAGTAGTCACGAAAAGCCTTGCATATTCCCTCGTTTGTAGTCACGGTCCGATTATCCGGCAATGTGACGCATGCGATATGTCGCCGTGATGCATTCCGAGCTTTCTATGCGCGCAATTCAGCGACCATATTCGTTGCCTCAGAGGACATTCTTTTTAACCTAGCCCTAACTACCAGAGCATGATCCTTCTTGATAAGCAAGGAGGCCAATTCTGCCTTTGCTAAAGCTATGTCTCCACTAACACGGGATTTGACCGCCCGATCAACCTTCTGCTCTAAAGCCGTTTGCGCCGCTAAACTATCTAGATTGAGCCGACGACTATAATCAGCAGCAAACGTTCTAATTTTGCATTTTAAATTATCCCACCAGGCATTTCCTACAACCGCTCCCGTCAATTCCCTCTGTATCATTAGTAGCACACCAAAATAATGATGAGTTTAATTTCCAGTAGCCAGCCATCCTAACCTTAGGTTTATCTAAGTTTACACGGACCCAGACAAGCCTATGATCCGTATAAACTATCTCATGGAAACTTGGACACCCTAAGAGCCCTACATCGACTCTCCTAACTAAGACTCGGTCTAGATAACTAGCCGAGCCGCCACTATTAGTCCAAGTCCACACTACCTCCCGAGGGTATTCGTTCCGGTACTTATCGACAAGATCAAACCCGTCGACAAAGTCCAGAAACTGTTTAACGCCTCGGTTGTTAGTACCCGAAATTGGCCCTATACGATCTATATCGGGATCAAGGACGGCATTCCAATCACCCACTAAAACTATCGGCCGTGATGTCGTCAAAAACGGCTCGATCTGCCGAAACAAAGCAGGCTGCTCAGAATGGGCATTGGGCGCATAAACCCCAATGAGACGAAGAGTCTTATCCTTTATGGTAACATCCAGCACGCAAAGTCTGCCCGCCGGATCCGCGAAGACAAGAACACACGCAGCCTTCAAAGACTTAATTTCTTAACGACGCCGTCATCAAAGCAGGCCATAGGCGGGAACATTCCAAATGTTTCATTGGATCCAGCCATCATAGCCCATATCTACTTTCCAGCTACACCCGACCGAACAACGGTGAGGACCTTTTTGGCTTTAGGGTAATTTCGTGGGTCCTCTACATCCAAGTTTTGTATTTTCCGGAAGTTTAATAGAAGTTTTAAGATTTTCACTTTTTTGGCGCCTTTTCTTCCAGATCTTTCGAGACGCGGCACACGTCTTCCCCTGTATTGAATATATGTTTTGATTTTTATTTTGTCTTTTTTGTTTTTCATGTTTTTAAGGGGAATTAATAGGTGTTTTCATAGGGGAAAGATTTGGGGAGGGGATGAGAGATTTTTCAGATGATGATTTGGTTGCAGGAGCCTTCCTAAGTGTTGTCATGTGTGATGATACTTGGCTTAAAGACTTGACACTTGGGAGAGGGACCATAGGATGCTGTTTTGTGACGGAAAGACGATGCCGAAAAAGATATGCCAGTTTTCTTTTCTGTATCATGTCTTTTTGATTTTAAAGAATTTTTTAGCAGTTGTAACTTCTCCTTTTTTTCGAAGGACGGCTCAGAGCGGATCATATTTTGCCGCAGTTTCTCCGAATAGCTAGCCGGAGAGTCGCCCTTAGCACTGGTTGAGGGAGTGAGGCTGTTTGTGCCATTCGCTGTTTTTGGTGTAGGACGAGGTCCCGCTGCCTGGGTCTTCCCTTTCGCCTTACCCACGACCAGCCATTCCCCCTCTCCCTTCTCCCTAACCGCACTAGCAGCATGCCGGTTTTCGACCCGTAACTATTATTGGCATCTTCTGGCCCTCTAAATCCAGACAGTTGGGGGATGGAGAGGAAGGCCTTTTGACCGATCACCAACTCAAAACTCCATCCCCCGGTCAGATCGTCTGAGGAAGCACTGAGTATCTGTCCAAACTGGCACAAATAATCGGCCAAATGCTCCCCGACAATCTGAGGAGGAACCTCGTATATTGAAAAGTGGTCCTCCACCAGGCTTCATACTCGGTCTGCAATATGAGGTCTTTTGTGATGAGGTCACGTGTTGAAGCTGCCTCACAATCGGCAGGCGTGGGCAACAGTAGGTTCCACATGAAGAAGCCTTTCCCTTTAATGACTCGCTGAGTTTTGATGCCCAGAGAAGTCAAGTCAATGAGAGTGTCTTTTGTGCAGCGACAAATCTTGTGCGTACGCTTGTCCACCGCAAAGACTGACACAATTCTTTTTTCAACTTTCTTTAGCTCCACGGGATTGGACAAGAGCCCATCTGCTGTCACCAGATGTGCGTAGCTCTTGGTTTTCTTCAGGAACTCCGTCATGTTGACCTTACATTTAGGTGGGGACTTCCAGCATGAGGGGGTCTCTCCGATCGCGTCATCATTTTTGGGAGTCTGATTTTCAGAGTTTCGGTTTCATTCAGCCACCATATTTTCGTCTTGTCGTTTACTTACGTTCCGTAGCTACCATACCTTCGTCTTGTGAAACTTTATCGGTTTCGGAATTTTGGCCACCTTGGGCTACCATACCTTCTTCTTGTAAAGTGGTTTCTGTTGTAGAATTTTCACCATTAGCTGCCACCATACTTTTTCCAGGACTATTTTCTACTTTTACATTTTGAGAAGAATTTGTATTCAATTTTTGGGGGTCTTCTACATCTATTTCTGTTTTCTTCTAGGAAGTTTTGTCAGGAGGGTCATTTTTCTTTTCTTTTTTTTTTTTGTGCCAAACTAGTGTTTTCTATTAGGTTGGTGCAAAAATAATGACGTAATAATGTCGTTTTTTCACGTATTTTTAAACGTCAAAAAACCACATTATTACGTCATTATTTTTGCACCAACCTATATTCTCTTTTCAGACAAGATATATTTTTAATTTCTTTTCACAATAACAAAATATATAATGAAATAAAAGAAGAAAAAAAGAAAATTTTATATGAAAAACAAATAAACACGCAAAAACTGGGTCAAACAGGAATACGTACAAAAAAGACAATGAACGGTAAAAATAAACAATTAACAGCTACAAATTACAGACAACGAGTACGCGAACGAGAAAAGGACAAATCAAAGCAGAAAATAAACAAAAGGAATCTTTTTATACAACAGAAAATACGGAACGAAAAGTAACTAACAAGTTCACAAAAACAATATGACTGCTACTAGAAAAATCTAGTCAGCCCGACGAACGATAACACAAAATAAAAACGAAAATTTACAATTAACAAACCAAAAAATGAAACGATAGAATACAGAATATTTAACAAATGTTAAACAGGGAAGGACAAAGAACAAGGCAAGTAACATGTAGAAATAAAATGTAAACAAATACGACGTAGAATACGACGTCCAATTAAAGCGGGGAGGGGAATTACTGAAAAAGAAAAATATAACCAAATAATAAATAAAAGAAAAACAAATTTAAAGAAACAAAAATGGGTAAAAATAAAATGAGGGTAAAAGATAAAAAAGAATAAAACTTTTCACAAAAAAGTCAGTAATAAAAAAAACAGAAGATAAAATCCAAAGGAACTTAACGTAATAACAATTGAAAAACACAGAATAGTCCAGACAACAGCAGAACTTCGTCGAACACCGGTCGTACGAGGATGGTGAATGTTCAAAAAGTAGCCAAAACCGCTAGTTTCCCTCGTAAATTTGAATGTTTGTCAAAAGTTTGTAAAACCGAAAATTTTTAATATAAATTTGTGTAAACTGTTGAAACTTGTTAAAATCAATATTTTTCGATCGATACCATATCGATTTTCAATAATTTTATTAGTCTTCCAATGTTTTCAAACACCAAATTAAATTTTCAAACAAATCGTGTTTAACGTTCAAAATGAAGCCAGATCAGCTACTTTTTCCGCGTAAATTTCAATGTATTTCAAAAGTTTGTAAAACCGAAAATTTTCAATATAAATTTTTGTAAACTGTTGAAATTCGTTAAAATCGATATTTTTAGATCGATACCATATCGATCTTCTATAATTTTTATTGGTTACCTAATGCTATCAGACACCAAATTACATTTTCAATCAATTTTGTAACGTTCAAAAAACAATTTTACCTCGAAAAATTCAAAAGCTGGTAAAATTGAAAATTAAATATAACTTTGTGTAACGTGTCGAAACCTGTTAAAATCAAAATTTTCGATCGATACAAGATAGATATCAAAAAAAAATTACTGAAAATCTAATGTTTTCAAACACAAAATTAAATTTCTAAGAACCGTGTTAACGATCAAAAAGTAATAAAATCAGCTTTTTTTCCACGTAAATTACATAATTTTGAAAAACCGAAAATTCTAAGTATAACTTTGGGTAACTGTTGAAACTTGTTAAAATCAATATTTTTCGATCGATTCACTGAATCAAATTATATTTTCAAACAACCGTGTTTAACGTTCACAAAGTAGACAGATCAGGTTGTTTTTCCATGTAAAAAAATTCAATGTTTTTCAAAAATTTGTCAATACCAATACTTTTAATATAACTTTGTGTAAAATGTTGAAACTTATTAAAATGAATATTTTTCGATCGATACCATATCGTCTTTCAATAGTTTTATCGGTTTTCTAATGTTTTCAAACACCAAATTAATTTCTTACGTTCAAAAAGTAGCCAAAATCAGCAAGTTTTCTACGTGAATTTCAATATCTTTGAAAAGTTTGTAAAACCCAAAATTTTTAATATAAAATTATTATTTAATATAACTGTTGAAAATTGTTAAAATCAATATTTTTGATCGATAACATCCATTTTCAATAATTTTATTGGTCTTGTGTTGGTTTCAAATACAAAATGAAATATTCAAACAACGGTGTTTAAAGTTGAAGAAGTCGCCAAATCATCTACTTTTTCCACGTAAATTACAATGTTTTCAAGTTTGTAAAAACCCCTAAATTTTAAATATTGCTTTGTGTAAACTGTTGAAACTAACTCAGTATTTTAGTATCGATATTGTTGCGAATGTGTGATGTGTTGGAGAGGAATAGAAGGTTTGAATTATCATAAGGTTTAAAATTGTGTGTTCAATAATCTTCCATCCACAACAATTAATACAAAAACATAACATTGTTTCAAAACGTAACAATTGAATTTATTAGTGTTTGATATACATGCATGAATACTGAGTGAAAAGGTTAGACAGAGTTGTGTCTCTTAGATTAGGTAAATATTTTTACCTAAGTTCATAAAGTGAAAGTAATTATTAAACAGTAGTTTAGAGGAATAAAGTTTCTTTAGCATGTTTGGAATTGTGTATTGCACAAGTTGGTAAAAGTTCAGAAGAGATTTCAGAGTTCGTACTTGCGTGAATGTTGGTAATGGTCTTTAACGTCTGACCGCAAAGGTTAAGACGGGAGTTCTTGAAGATTACATCTTGGCAAATGAGACGAGAGAGAGAGAGAGAGAGTTTACACGTGTTTTGTTTTTATAATTTTGTTGTACCAGATAACAGGTTCAGATGGAAAACGCGGGAAAACAGATTTGTCGCGTGCAGGATATCTGATTGGTCGGAAGCTAGATTGAAGGTGATTAACCAATGGATGCTTGTTATATATTCACTTACAGGGAAATCCACGCAGGGGTGTAACTGTCTGACGTGGAAGATTCCACAATACAATATCCATTTTCAATAATTTTATTGATTACTAGCAGTAGAGCCCGGCGTTGCCCGGGGATGTAACAGTAAGTGATAAATCAAGTATCGACCATCATAAAGACTGAAAAATAAAATTGACAAAGATTATTTGTTTAAGGTTGACGGACACGCATGTCTTAATTAGTTTTTTTTTGTTGTTATTTTTTTACGAATTAGTCAAACCCAAACTCAAACAAAAACATTGTTTTCAATCGTTATGAGTCTACCGATTGAATAGAATTTTATTATAAACAATTGTCTTGTAAATGGAATTTTTAAAGCATTCTGAATGTAAAAATAAAGAAAAAAGTGTGCAAGACAATAAGAAACACTACCTCCCCCCAAAAAGTGAAGTTTTGTTGAAATCGGTTGAAAAATGTAGGAAATCCGATCCCATATATAAACGAACACACACACACACACACACACACACGCACTCAAACAACCTGGGTTTTATAATAAGTATAACTCGATATGAGTTGTCCCCCTTTCATTCTCGCTATGCCTCTTAATCGTGTTTTCAAATTGATTTCGTGCAAAAACAATTGTGTTTTTCCCATTTTTAGCGCTGTCAGAACCACCGCAAGTAATTTTACGTAGTCCTGTGAAGTTTTCTTGAAATCGGTTGAAAAATATAGGAAATCCGATCCAATATATAAACATACAGACACACACACAACCTGGACTTTATAATAAGTATGATGTAATGGTTTCAAATACCAAATTAAATTTTCAAACAACAGTGTTTAACGTCCAAAAAGTACCCAAATCACCTATTCTTCCACGCAAATTTCAATGTTTTTCAAAAGTGTGTAAAATTAAAAATTTTCAATATCACTGTTGAAACTTCTTAAAATTCATATTTTCCGATGAATAACATTTTCATTTTCAATAATTTTATTGGTTTTTTAAATGATTTCAAGTGCTAAATTATATTTTCAAACAACCGTGTTTAATGTTCAAAAATTAGCCAAATGTTTAGCTAGTTTTTCCATGTAAATTTCAATGTTTTTGAAAATCTAGTAAAACACAAAATCTCACATAACTTTGTGTAAACTGTTGAAACATTTTAAAATCAATATTTTTCGACCGATACCATATCGATTTTCAATAATTTCATTGTTTTTGCAATGTTGTCAAGACCAAATTAAATTTTCAAACAAACGTGTTTAACGTTCAAAAAGTTACCAAACCGGGAAATTTTGGTTTTGTTTTCCGAGCACTAATTATCTACATAGTAGTAATATTCGTGGTAGCAGAAGCACTGGTACTTATATCAACAGTACATGTTAGCGGACGCTTCGTTCCAATCTCTGACGTCACTTTATCTCCTTGAGTCTCCAACTCGACTCTCCACTGTCCTTAGCCCAACTCTTGCCTGGGCTAATTCTCTTCCGTAGCTCTCTTCCGTCTGCCTCCTCTTCAGCATAACTACGCGTTTATATAGAAAAATCCAGCTAGTTACCTTGGCCCTACTACTTCGCACGTGATTATAACGGGGTTTTGGCTGTTTCACCCAAAATCATGTGAATTCAAAAGGTCCTCCTTGCTTACTCAGCTCTATTCGAAGTTTTAATCAATAAAAATTATTTCGATCATTTCACTTGTCTCCTAATGACTCAGTTCCAATGGGTACAGCTCCTGCCCTAGATCAGGTTTCACCATCAGTAAACAAAAATGCTCTGATCTAATTTCACTGTTCAAATCAATCCACACCAATTTCACTAAATATATATATATATATATATATATATATATATATATATATGTATGTGTGTGTGTGCATGTTTCCCAGACTCTCTCTGTCACATATAGAAAAATAACAAAATCAGTTATAATTCCATTTGATTTGAACATTTCCAATTGAAAAATGAAAAATCAGCAATAATTCCATTTGATTTCAACATTTTCAGTTAAAAAATTTTAAAAATAAGCTAAATTTCCATTTAATTTCAAAATTTTCAATTGAAACATAACAAAAATCTCATGATCTAATTCCATTTGATTTCATCGTTTATTTTGAAAAAAACAATCTGAGATAATTCTAATTTATTTACACATTTTTAATTGAAAAATAATAAAATTTGCTATATTTTTCATAGATTTCAACATTTTCAATTGAAAAGTGACAAAATCTGCTATAATTCCACTTATTTCTATATTTTCAATTGAAAAATAACAAAATCAGCAATACGTCTATTTGATTTCAACATTTACACTTGAAAATTAACAAAATCTGCTATAATTATACTTGATTTCAACATTTTCAATTGAAAAATAACAAAATCTACTATAATTCTTCTTCATTTCAACATTGTCTATTGAAATCAGATGAAATTATAGATGATTTTGGTATTTTTCAATTGGAAATTTTGAAAACAATTAGAATTAAATCAGATTTTGTGATGTAACTATTGACAATGTTGAAATCGAGAAGAATTAGAGCAGATTTTTTTTATTTTTCAAATGAAAATGTAGAAATCAAATGGAATTATAGCAGATTTTGTTATTTTTCCATAGAAAATGTTTAAATACATTTGAATTAAAGCAGATTTTGTTATTTTTCAATGGAAAATTTGAAATCAATATGAATTAAAGCAGTTTTTGTTATTTTTAAATAGAAAATTTTGAAATGAAGTTGAAAATTTGAAATCATGTAGAATTATTGCAGATTTTCTTATTTTTCAATTGTAAATATTGAAATAAAGTAGAATTATATAAATTTTTGGTATTTTTCAAAATAAATGATGAAATGAAATCAAATTATCACATATTTTGTTATTTTTCAATTAAAAATGTTGAAATAAAGTAATATTATAGCAGATTTTATAACTTTTCAATTGAAAATATTGAAATCAAATGAAATTAAGGCAGATTTTGTAATTTTTCAATGTTGAATCCAAGTAGAATTATAGCAGATTTTGTAATTTTTCTATTGAAAATGTTGAAATCAAATGGAATTATATCAGATTTTGTTATTTTTCAATTAAAAATGTAGAAATGAAGGAAGATTATAGCAGATTTTCTTATTTTTCAATTGAAAATATTGAAATCTAATTGAATTATAGCAGATTTTGATTTTGGCATTTTTCAATGGAAAATATTGAATTCAAGTAGAATTATAGCCTATTTTGTTATTTTTCTATTGGAAATATTGAAATCACATTTAGTTATGGCAGATTTTGTTATTTTTCAACAGAAAATGTTGAAATAAAATAGAATTATACTAAATTTTTTATTTTCCAGTTCCAAGAAAAATAACAAAGAAGAAAATTCTTTGTTATTTTTCTTCTTTTCCCAACATGATCTAATAATTGGCAATGGAACGAAAATTGCGGGTAGCTTCTTTGAAAAGTAACAAGACTTGACAACTGGATTTATCTTCAAGTACTGTGATTTGTACTTTTCAGAATGGCACCAGGTTTATTGTTGGAGTTTTTCTTCAGCAACAACTGGTTTTAATATCAAGTACTGTTGATTGTACTTTCACAGATGACACTTATCATAAGGTTGTCAAACAGCGTTATGTAACTTCTGGTCACAACCACACTGAGACTTCCTCCGACTGCAACTCGCTCCAACTGCCTCCGACTAACTGACCTCAACTAACTTTGGCCCACGTCGACACATGTATTTATGGCTGTACCTTTCAACTGGTGTCGTGCGAGCAAATAGGTGGGTATTACGCAAATCTACCAAAATTCAACCAGCCATTTTCTTTCGTTTTCTATTTCACATTTCCAATTTGTGAAGATCCTCTCCTCCTTCTTATATTCTGATATCATCTTCTGCTTTTAATTTAATTTTTTTTCTCAATTAGAATTATAGCAGATTTTGTCATTTTTCAATTGACAATGTTGAAATCAAGTAAGATTATACCAGATTTTGTTATTTTTCAATTGAAAATGTAGAAATCTATGAAAAATATAGCAAATTTTCTTTTTCAATTAAAACAGAATATGTTGAAATCAAATGGAATCTTTTCAGATTTTGTTATTTTTCAGTTGAAAATGTTGAAATCAAATGGGATTATAGCAGATTTTTTTATTTTTCACTTGAAAATATTGAAATCTCATGGAATTATAGAAGATTTTGTTACTTTTCAATTGAAAATGTTGTAATAAAGAAGAATTGTATCAGATTTTGTTATTTTTCAAATTGAAATTTTGAAATCATGTATAATTATAGCAGATTTTGTTATTTATCATTTGAAAATCAAGTGGAATTACAGATTTCATTATTTTTCAATTGAAAATGATGAAATAAAGTAGAATTATATCAAATTGTGTTATTTTTAATTTAAAATTTTGATATCAAATGGAATTATAGGAGATTTTGTCATTTTTCAATTGAAAATATTGAAATCAGTTAGAATTATAGCAGATTTTTTTATTTTTAAATTGAAAATATTGAAATCAATTGGAATTATAGCAGATTTTGACATTTTTCAATTCAAAATTTTAAAATCAAATGGAAGGATAGCAGATTATGCTATTTGTCAATTTAAAATGTTGAAATAATTTAGAATTATATCAGATTTTCTAATTTTTCAATTTCAAATGTTCAACTCAAATGGAATTAGAGTAACATAATCTGACATATTTCATTTTTATTTCAACATTATCAATTCAAAAATTACAAAATCTGCTATAATTTCATGTCACTTTAATATTTTCAATTGAAAAATAACAAAATCTGCTATAATTTATTTGATATCAAATTTTAAATTGAAAATGTTGAAATCTAATGGAATTATAGCCTATTTTGTTATTTTTTTCAATGGGAAATGTTGAAATCAAATAAAATTATAGCAGATTCTATTATTTTTCAATTGAAAATGTTTAAATCAAATGGAATTATTGCCTATTTTGTAATTTTTCAATTGAAAATTTTGAAATCAAGTAGAATTATAGTGTGACACCCTGCTGTTGGCCCGTAGTCAACTCCCAGTCACAGCGTAAAACTGTATTGTTTCTTCTACCGGTGTTTTGGGGTTGACTCTTTGTCGCCACCACCAGCTTGTGTCCTGGTCGATCGGTGGTTGTTGCTACTCAGCAAAATCCCCTGGTCAAGATACCAATATGGAAAGGAAAAGGAAAGCGCAAAGGAAAAAAAAATAAATAAAAGAGCCCAAGAGGTTCAAGTATGTTAAGAAATAACAAATTAACTTTATCCTTCTATTATATGCAGGAGTGTGTTTTTCTCCCAGCCTATTTTCTACGAAATGTGATACTCCTATGTTTCAATCAAGCAAGTTGCTATCTTAAATCAACTGATTTGGTTCTTCTGTGTTGGCTTGGCTTCATTCGTCAGTATAACTTGCTATTGGTAGGATAGGTGAAGTCGGAATTTGTGGAATTTCTCGGTCAGCTTCTGCGAAGCAACACGCTGATTCCTGCCACTAACTGACTAACTCTACTGATATTGCCAATTAAATTTCTATCATATCTTTTAGCCATCCAGAATTCACTTAGCCAGCACTCTCTACTGACTCCATCAATCACTGTCATAGTTTGCTATCTGGTCCCTTTGTGAAGTTAGATTTATAATGGAATCCTTGGCTTGTTGAGAAATTAAATTCTTTTAT
>OZ010595.1:40752921-40766242 GCA_963932145.1 Acanthosepion lycidas | reverse complement strand
CTCTTTTTCTCCTTCAGTATTTCCTGTTTTAATTTCTATGGTTAATTAGTTAGCCAATTACCATAGCTAAATAGTGTCACAATCCTCCCTTACCTACCTTGTCATTTACTCGTAAATGACTCCTAAATCCCAGTACACTATGTAGCATGCATCTGTCTCATGCAATTTTATTTTCCTTTTCCTTTTCACAGTATGTTTCATGATCAGTCTTTCTTCTTCTGTTCTACATGCAATGTAATGTTCATTTCATTTTCTTTTTCATGAAATTTAAAGTTCTTGTCATCTTCTGTTCTGCATGCAATTTAATGTTCATTTAATTTTCTTTTTTCATGCAATTTAAAGTGTGCGTGTGCTTGTGGGTGTATGTGTGTGGCTATTATGACTTGTTTTTCTTGGTAAATATTTTTCTCTCTGCTACAGGAGGTTTTTCTGCTGTACACATCGGTTCCACTTTATCTTCTTCTGTCAGCTTTCCTACAATTTCCTCCTTCATTCTGTCTGGGTAAAGAACACTGCTTGGCATCTCCCTCTCAAGTTGCTGCATGTTCATTTGATTACTACGAATTAATTCCCTCCTACTTCTAAATTTCCATACTGCCATAGAATGCAAACACCAATGCCTTTGACGATAATTATTAATGTACTGATGTGGGCCCAAAGTCGGAACCACGGAAGGAAAACACGGAACACGGATTAGAGGTAAGAAAGATATATTAAATAAAAAAGGTTACAAACATAGTGTAAGTGTAAGCGGAGCTTACTATGTGCTAGTGTCCAATATTGGTAGTCGTACGCGGCTGATACTAGGGTATTAGAATATTCTCTCTCCTCCTCTTATTCTTCTCTCCTAGAGTGTTATGTCGCATACTTTATATAGTCCTGGAAGAGTCCATGTTGTAGGTATGTTACGGTCTCATAATACCCCCCTTCCAAGAGTTTTCTTTTTTTTTCTTTTTGAAAAGGAGAAAAAAAAAACATAAAACTGTTAATACTATTTTCTCTTGGAATTTACATCGAGCGGTTGAGTAAATTTCCTTTTCCTTCCTGGGCGTCGCACTTCAGGAGAGACTTGGGGCGTGTCGAGATCGAAGTCATCGAAAATTACATCGATCGGCTCTTCACAGCTATTTTGTAGTGATTCCTCCGATTCCTTCAAACGGCATTTTCTGAGCTGGTTCCAATGGCGTTTGTGAGTGTTTTTCGGTTCTTGGACAATATAGACCAGTTCGCCAATTCTTTGTTTTATGGTGTCTACTTCCCAGAATGTTATGTTGTTTTTGTAAGCCTTGAAAAAGACTTTGTCGCCAGGATTGAAATATTTCTTATGAGGCGATACGGTTTTTTTTGTTTTTTTGGGTTTTTTTTTTTTTTAACTTTCCTTGACATGGAATAAGTTTGTCGAAGACAGACTTGATAGGCGAGCTTCCGATAGGCGTGTTTGGATTTGGGGTTATCCGATACACCTGCAGAAACTGTTGCAATGCTCTATCTGTCGGTGTGCCTAGTGCATTTTTTAAAGCCCTTTCGGCCTGGTCATTCGACCAAGGGTGGTACTGAGGCGTCGTAATGTGGTCCACCTGATGTGACTTGCAGAAGTCTCTAAATTCACTTGATGTGAATTGAGTGCTATTATCTGTAACTACACAATCTACCACGCCAAAACGCGCGAATAGCTTGTGTAGAAATCCGATCGTGCAGTTTGTAGTTGGTTTTTGCATTGTAGGACCTCAGACCATTTTGAGTGGCTATCCACAACAATGAGTCTATAGGCCCTGCAAAATCGACATGAATTCTTTGCCATGGTTGGTCTGTGTTTGGCCATGGCTTGCACGTCGTGGTTGGAGCTTTGCTGCAAGCACGCATCCTTTGCATGATTCTATCATGTCTGCTATGTCCTTGTCCATGTTTGGCCAATAAACATAGCAGTGCATGAGGCTTTTCGTACGGTTCTTCCCCGGATGTCCCATGTGAAAATCCCTGAGGATTTTTCTTTGTAGGCTGTTTGGAATCACTACGCGGTCATTGTATAGTAGGACATCTTCGCAGAGGGAGAAAACTTCAGGTACATTGGGGTCTTTATTGCGAATTTTGCTTTTTATGGATTGAATGAATTCATCCTCTCGAGACTCCCTTTTTATGTCGGCCAAAGTAACTGGGAGCTCTCTTATGGTACTCGCTATCATGTTTTTGATTTCACAATTTGTCATTAGAGTAGCAATGATGGAGTCTTCAAAGACTTCTGTATTTTTTGGAATGAGTCGCGATAAACTGTCTGCATGGCAAATACTTTTGGATGTTAGGAACTCTAACTTGAAGTAATAGTTTAAGAGAATCGTTCCCCAACGAAGTAGTCTATTTGCAGTATAGACTGGCAGATATTTTTTAGAACCAAAAATTGTAATTAGAGGTTTATGGTCCGTCTGCAGTATGAACCGTCTACCATGTAGATATCTGTGAAACTTTGTCACAGCGAATATTAACCCTAGAGCCTCTTTCTCTATTTGGGAATATTGTTTCTCAGCTGGAAGTAGAGATCTTGATGCGTGAGCCATAGCTTTTCGCGAACCATCTGGCAGTTTATGTAGAATGCAAACACCAATGCCGTACGAGCATGCATCACTTGCGACTATGATGTCGAGACTAGGGTCGTAATGGGTGAGGGAGAGGTCTGAAGTAAGAATTTTCTTGATCTTCTCGAATGCGTCTTGGCATTCCGGGGTCCATGACTATGGTTTGTCCTTTTTTAAGAGTTGGTTGAGAGGCCCTCTCAAATTTTGCATGTTCTTAATGAACCCTTAGTAAAAGTTAGCTAGGCCGAGGAAGCTTTGTAACGCTTGAACGTTATCTGGGGCCGGCATGTTTCTGATCGCGTTGGCTCTTTCTGGATCCGGCCGACGACCATCTTTATTTATGATGTGTCCTAAGTATTTAATCTCTGGTAAGAAAAAGTCACACTTTGCCTCCTTAACCTTAAATCCGTATTCTTGTATCTTTTCGAATACGTTTATTATATGGTTCCGGTGCTCTGCCGTAGTTTTACTAGTAATCAGTATATCATCCAAATAGGCTGTTGCGTAGTCAAGATCGCCCAGCATGGCGTTCATGACCTGCTGGAAAATTGCAGGCGCAAACTTTACTCCAAAAGCCAGTCTATTGTATTTGTACAACTCTCTATGGGTGTTTATGCAGAGCAATTTGGAACTTTCTTCTTCCACCTCTATCTGAAGGTATGCGTCCGAGAGGTCGATTTTAGAAAAAAATTTTCCACCATTGAGTTTATTGAAAATTTCTTCAAGGCTTGGGAGAGGATAGTGGTGATCTTGCAAGGCATCGTTTAACCCTGTGGAAAAATCTGCGCATACTCGTATTTGATTGGACTTCTTTTTTACGTAGACCTTAGGTGCTGCCCACTCGCTGAAATCTGTTTTTGACAGAATACCTGCTTGTTCGAGTCTATCTAACTCTTTATTGATTTGCTCTAGAGCAGCGAAAGGGACATTCCGTTTCTTTTTGAATACCGGTTGTGCACCGTCCTTCACCTTGAACTTAGCTTTCATTTTAGTACATTTCCCAAGGCCGCCAGAAAAACCTGGTGAAAATGTTGTTTGAGTTCCTTTTTGAGATTTACCAAATTGGACGTTGTACTTTGTATCTTGCGACAAAATGTACTCATTGGGCAATCCCAAAGAATGAATTTTTCTATCCAATCTGTTCCAAATAAGTTATCTGAAGTTTTCAATACGTAGGCTTTGAGCTTTTTGGTAACTCCATTTAGTGTTACTGTAAGTATTACCTCGCCTAAAATGTTAATCTTTTTGTCAGTTCCGGATTTTGCTGTTTTATCCGTTTTTAATAAGGTCGGCTTGTTTAATTTTCGCCAAGTACGCCAGTTAATGGTTGAAAGATCGGAACCCGAGTCAAGATGGAATTTAATGGAATTATTGAAAATATCTACAGTTACATATTTCCTTAAATTCCTATCGACAATATTGTCAGATTGAGCTTGCCTAATTTTATTTTTGGGTTTTCTCGTTCTGTTGGCGTACCAACACGAAGTTAAAATATGCCCACTTTTATTGCAATTTTTGCAATATTTTTTGTTCTTAACTGGACAGAATCTCATCCAATGCCATTTACCACAATGGTAACATGGTCCGGGCGGTTTCTTTAACCTATTTGGGTTTTGGTTACTGCGGAATTTAGGACATGAGATTTGCCTTTTGCCTTTTTGAGGTAGACTTGCTTCTGATTTTATTAATCTGAGCCACACCTGATTACTCGATAGTATTTGAGTCACACTTTACAGATATTACTCTTTGACAGTCCTCTGCCAGTTTTTGGAGAGTCAATCCTTGTTCGTTCTCAAGCTTGGTCAGTACCCGTCGTCTGACTTCGGCGTCTTCTGCTGATACTAGACCTTGTGCGAAAATTAAGCACTTAAAATCATCGGCAGTCAGTTCGGCTAGTTTAAAATCATTACAGAGCTTGTTTACCGATGCTGCAAACGTTAGAAAATCTTGCTGGTTGTCTTTGACTGTGTTCAGGCATTTCCAACGTTTGTGGAATAAGGTTGTGTTAGGCCCGAATAGTTCCGATAGGAGCTTAATAGTCTCTGAAAAATCCAAGTCAGTGGTTTTCTTGTTTAGTATGAAGTCTACGAACCTACTATGTTCTGTAGTTCCCAGTTTTCTCAATAGTAGACGTACCCTTTTTTTACTGGGCCATTGTTCACAGTCTACGTTGAAAATATCTTCGTAGCGCCTGTAAAAAGCCTCGAACGTTTTGTCGTTCTCTGGTACGTATTCAAAGGTTTCCATTGAATTGTAGATTGTACTCTGGGAGAATATTGTATCTTTTTCAGAGTTTGAGCCTTTTAATGCATTTACGAGTAATTCTTTAAGTTGTTTCTGTTGTAGTTCTGCATTCTGAAGGGTAATTTGTTGGAATTCCATTTGTTGTTTATGTAATTCCAAAAATAGTTGTTGTTGTCTTTCTTCTGATTTTTGTTGCTGATCCAAATTTACTTTTAGCATTTGGACGATTATTTTTTGAAAATCTTCCATATTTAGACAAACAAAAATGAGAGCGATTTTTTGTTGCTTTGAAACCCGTGTACCAAGGGGGGGTACACAAAAAGATCTTGATAGTTTTTTTTTCTTTTTTCTTTCTTTTACACACACACACAAAAAAGAATATGGACAGACAATAGTTAAACTAAACTAATTATGTGTTTAGCTTTTTTGAGATTCCGTGGTTCCGTTAATTTTAACGTAATTGCATAAATTTTCACCACACTTATGTATTTTTTTTATATAGAGGTACAAAAAGAGAAAACTCACAACATGTACCCATCATTGCTGACCAATTTATTGCAATCTGTTCATCATCATCCCAAGCCATACCTTCCTTTCCCAACACACTTAACTTGTCCCTTAACTGATCCATATCGATCTTTCCTATCAGCTTCATTAGCGCTGGCATTTTATTCATGATAACATTGGGGAATCCCCTCACTATTGGCTCCCATGGCTCTGTACAACTGACTAAACTTCTGTCAATCAATTCTATAATTGAATCTCTCTCTTCATATTTTTCTTCTACCTGGTAATATGGGGGTAAAGAAATGGATATCCCAAATGCCGAATATCCCAGGGGCAATTGTTACAGGGATAATGGTGGTTTCACTTTTAGTGTCCTTGTAGACTCTCCCCCACATACCCTAGAGAAGCTGATTGGTTTCTGTGTGGCCATTGCCCACAACCCGTCTGAAATATTGATAGCTTGTGGTAATGCCGTGTTTGCTAATACCTCCACTTGACAAGTTCTCTTAATTCCTTTCTTCCCTTCAAACAATTCAAACACCCGCATTTTGTGATTATCAGCTACATAGATTGGGCTCTTTTTTAGCTTCATCTGCTGTTAACAACATGAACTTTGTTCTAACCGAATTTAAAGCTATGTATTCCATTTCCACCTTGTATCTTGTCACCATTCCCAAACCTTGATCTCCTCTTGGGTAACGAATAGGTAAATTTATAACCTGGTATATCTCGAATATATTCTCTCTATCCAACAACGGAATAGACATCAAAACTAATAGTTTTCCACTTTCCAATAAGGTCACATATCCCAGCGCACTATAATATTTTCACAGTTCTTTGTGGGATCCACTGGCAACCTTAAATGATGGGGTAATTCGGTTTGCATTCCGAGTCGCACTTCCCTTAAGTGACCCGGGGTTACTATGCTCGGGGACAGGTGTCCCAATGACAACGTGTCTAATTGCGCTCTCACGTGTTCCAGCAAGGTTGTCAACGACTGACTAGTTTGTCGCACCTTATTCGTAATTGTCATTAGTTTGAAATATCTTTGCATAAATCCACTTATTTTCTGTAATTCCATCATTAGAGTTTCTGTTTCTCCTGCTGGGTTATTTATTAACCAATTAATTTTGGCTCTATTCTTGGCCACTTCCAACCTTGTCACAATATTGACGCACTCTCCCTTGCCACATGAGCTAGCGTTCTCTGGTTTATTTCCACTTCTCCCAGTTTTTTTCTTATGATTTTAACATCATCTTCAGTCACTGCTGTTCCAAACAGGATATTTAACGCTTTTCCCACAATCGGAACTACCGATCTCTTTTCTCTCGTCTGCAGTAGCTCTATTCCCTTCAGGTAATTTTTCATGACCCTCCATTGAGCCTCTATCATAGTGGCCACCAATTCTAGGGAATATAATAATCTGAGATATCCTTTCTCCTTGGAATAATCTTGCCCTATCTTCAACCGGGTTGCATCCAGCTGCCTTAGCTCATTTCTTAGTTTATTTAGTAGCGACTCGTATGGATTTAAATCTATCACGAATGTGATCAACCATTTCAATCTGGTTATTATTATTTCACTCGCCTTTTTAAAAATGGTATTTCGGCTGTGCTTCCAAGCTTCCGCCATCCTCCTCGTCATCATCAGTGTGGCTACTATCATTATTATCATCAACCCCCTTCATTTTGGTCATTCCTGCAAGAAAAATAAGATTCTCTTGTTTTTTATTCTTCTTAACCATTCTGTCTTATTCAATTCTTCACTCAATTATTCCATGATTTCTTTTCTAAGTTTGTAACCCTTCAGCTCTTCCCTCCTCTAACCAACTCTTAGCCCACGATTGGTCCCGACAGGCGCGCGGGGCTCCGCCTCCAAAGGCTGTAACTTCATGACACTATTGCTGGCCAGTCAGCAATACCAATAATCTTCTTCCGTCCTTCGTGAGGTGCAACCCGCGCCTCCATCCCCTCCATCCACATCCACCACAGTCAGCCATTAGGTTTTTGGATGAGCCAGTGTTGTTATGTGTCGAAACCGAACGCTACTATTCTTCACAGCCTTCTTTGTTCTACTGAGATTTGGGCTCTTGGGTTGTTCCTGTTCGACCTCTAATCTTCTCTCAGGGTTCAACTCCTCTTCAGGGGCTGTATCATCCTTTTCCTCTCTTGATTCTCCCTTCTGCTTCGAGTCTGTACTTTGGACTTCTTCATTACTTGTTTCTCTGAGCTGGGAAACGGGTATCTGATCCTCTTCTTCCCACTCACTGAGCTCTTCTTATTTAGAGCGTTTCCCTTTAGAGCCCTTGACTGCTTGACTGGATTTCCTTGCTTTTCGCTTCCTTTTCTTTGGACATGGGGGCGGGATGGTGACATCACAGGATCCACTCTGCACCGACTCAGGTTACGACTGAACACCGCTGGTCCCCGCCGAAGGTTCCAGCTCCAATTGTCCAGATGGCTAAGTTGATCTATCTCTTCATCTTCTTCGGAATCATCTTCCGTCTCCATTTCTTCCGGTTCAACTAGAGTTACCTTCTTTGTTCTTGCCTTCTTAGGCCTTGGCTCACTCATTTCTAGATTAGCTATTTCAGCTTTCTTCAGATCATTGGCCTCCTTGCCCGTCCGTCTACTTGATCCCATATTACATACGATACTAGACCCGTCTGTTCTACTATCCGGCAGTATGGTTCCCATTTCTGATTCAGCTTTCCTTCTCTCTGATGAATTTTATAGTAGACAGGGTCTCCAACCTTCAATTCTACTACCTTTCTTTCAGCATTCACCCTCTCATTTTTTCTCTTCTGTGCTCTCTTTATTCTTCTTCTGGCCTGTACAAATATTTTATGTTGTTGTTCCAGCAACAGCTGATGATGATATACTTTCTTCGGGGCTTCAACAATTTATCCACAGGCAGGACCACATCTCTGCCAAATAACATAAAGTATGGCGAAAATCTGGAGGTTTCGTTTATCGTAAACCTCACGGCCGCCAGTGCCTGTGTCAAGTACAGATCCCAATTTTCTGTATTTTCTCTAGCCAGTTTAGCTAACATATCTCCCAAGGTTCTATGAAACTTTTCCACTTTAGTGTTTCCTTAGGAAATGTTTTTATGTGCTCTATATTCAAACCTTTCAGTACTTCTCTCATTATGCTGTTTATATTCTCTGTGCCATTATCACTGACAAGTTGTACAGGGGCACCATACCTAAGGAAAATTTCACTTGTTATCAAGTGGGCTACAGTTTTAGCCTTCTTGTCTGGTACCGCAAATGCTTCAAGCCAATTTGTTAGCCAATCAATAAAACTCACTATATAGTTATTTCCTCGTGCAGTTTCCCCTTATGGTCCTGATACATCCATACTCACTTTTTCGAAGGGGAAGCTCGGCATATTCATCCCTTCCAATGGTGCCATTTCCTGCCTTCTACTCTGTGACTGGCACACCACACCTCTCCGTACAATTTGGGCCAATAGTACTTACTCTCTATTAGGTCATATGTTCTATCAATTCCCATGTGCCCCAAGCTCTCGTGGCACTGTTCTACTATCTCTGGCCTCAAACTTTTGGGCACATACAACTTGGCTTCCTCATCTCTACCTGAAGGGCTGGAAACAGATGAAGATTCAGAAGAAGAAGATAGAAAGATAAGTCAGCAACCGATAACAATGGACCTCAAAGGCCTGGATAGGACTGTTGCAAAAAGGACCTCGCAATGTCACCGCTCCGTCCCAAAGACCCAACAAAGGGGTGTCGAAGAGAACTCGTGAAGAAGTTCAAAAATCGAAGTTGAAACTTCATGGATAAGAAGTTGAATCAAATGAATGGGAAGAGAAAGATGAGATACCTCTCTCTCAACTCCGAGAAAAATGGAGAAATGAAAAAAACCTAAAAGTTCGGTCAACGGAGAATGAAGAATGAGTCCTGAGCTCGGAATCGAAACTGCCCGAAGAAAAGGAAGAAGAAATACCTCTCCCCCAGTCCTCAAAACAGTTAAGGAATGAAAAGAAGTTAGGGGTGAAATCAGAATTACCCCTTAAGAAGAGATTGAGGGAGGCGAGGAAACCCAAATCTCAATAAGAAGGGATGGTTGTGAACAGGGGCACATTCGAAACCCTATCAGATGAATAAAAGTGACAGCCGTTGGAGAGAATGGATGAGCGGATAGTACGTCATAGTGGGAATAAATTCACTTTCCGGTGCTGCCGACCGGCCGGCGGTAGTATCGATGAAGCATGACCTCTGGGACAAAGGCGCCGCACGCTTATCTTAACCAATCACCCTACTAAAAGTTAAAGGAAAAACAGGTATGAATTGGAACATACCGTATGGGAGAAATGCAGTGAGAGCGCTTCGGAATAATTAAGCAAAGAACTAATTTGAATGATGAGTGGTTAGGTGAATAAAAACAAGAAAATCTTGTTACCCTTGCAAGAATGGCCAAAATGAAGGGACCAATACTTCTGATGACAATAATGATGATGATGAAGATGGAAGCCTGGAGAAAAAGCGGAAGTACAATATTTAAGACAAGTGAAGTGATAATCACAAGATCAAAATGGGCCGTCACATTTGTGATAGATTTAAACCCATACGAGATGCTACTGGACAAACTGAGGAATGAGACAAGGAAGCTGGGAATAGCAAGAGTAAACGTAGTACAGAATTATCCAAGAGAAGAAGAGTATCTCAGACTGTTGTATTCTTTAGAGTTGGAAATGGCTGTAATGGAGGGCCAGTGGAATTACATGAAGGAAATTGAACTACTACAGACTAGAGAAAAATGAGAGGTAGTTTCCATCGTTGGGAAGGCGCTAAATATCCTATTTGGAACAATAACATTAAAGTCATAAAAAGGAAACTAGGAAGGGTAGAGAAGGATCAGAAAATCCTAGCTCAGATGGCACAGGAGAGTGTATTGATATTAAACGTTACAAGACTGGAATTGACAAAGAATAAAGCCAGTATCAATGGGTTAATAAGCAATCTGAACTAAAACAAGAAGTAGCTAATAGATCAGAGGCTATGGCGACTGAATTGCGGGGGTTGACTGGGTTTATTCAGCAGTATTTCCAGTTGATCAACATTGCTAATAGGGTGCGACAGACTAGTTGATCCTTGGTAATTCTATTAGAGCATGTCCGTTAGCATAGTAACTACAGTGCATTTGAAGAGACTTTGTTAAAAATACAGAGCGATTTAGCCCATCATTTTAGGTTACCAGTAGATCCCGCCAGAGAACTATAGATATATTACAATGAACGGTGAATGGTGTCTATGCCGTTGTTGGATAGAGAAAGTATTTTTTGAAATATACCAAGATATACACTTACCTATTCCCTAACCTCACCTGGATCAAGGTTTCAGAGTGGTGGCGAGATACAAAATTGAAAGTGAATAACTTGAAATCAGCTAGGACAAAGGTAAAGATACTGTCGACGGGAAAGTGTTAGATCGATGCCTTGGGAAACTGTAAGCAACTAAAATCCATTAATGTGACAGGAAATATGTGTATTGGAGTCATTTTAAGATAAAAGGGAAGGAATTAAGAGGAATTTATATTGCTATTTATATTTATAAAGACACACACACACACACATTATATATATATATATATATATATATATATATATATATATATATATATATATATATATATAAATATATATATATATACACACACACACACATATATATATATATATACATATTTATATACATATATATAATCATATATACATACATATACACATATATATATAGATACATATAAATATATATACTGATACACACATATATAGATACATATATATATATATATATAAATATACACATATATATAGATACATATAAATATATATAGTGATACACATATAGATACATATATATATATATATATAAATATACACATATATATAGATACATATAAATATATATACTAATACACACAAATATATAGATACATATATATATATATATATATATATATACACATATATATAGATACATATGAATATATATACTGATACACATATATATAGATACATAGATATATATATACTGATACACATATATATAGATACATAGATATATATATACTGATACACATATATATAGATACATAGATATATATGTACTGATACACATATATATAGATACATAGATATATATGTACTGATACACATATATATAGATACATAGATATATATGTACTGATACACATATATATAGATACATAGATATATATGTACTGATACACATATATATAGATACATAGATATATATGTACTGATACACATATATATAAATACATATATATATATAAACATAAACATATATATATATACATAAGTATGTACATATACACATATATGTAAATATATATACATAAACACATATATATATATACATATACACACATATATATACATATACAAATATATATATACATATACAAACATATATATATACATATACACACATATATAGATAAATATATACATATATATAGATATATATGTATACATATACACAGATATATAGATATATATATACATATATATAGATATATATGTATACATATGCACATATATATACATACATAGACACATATATATAGATATATATATGCATATATATAGATATATATATATACATATACTCATATATATACATATATATGTATACATATACACATATATATAGATATATATGTATACATATACACATATATATAGATATACATGTATACATAAAGATATATATAAATATACATGTATACAAATACACATATATATACATATACATATACACATATATATATATATATATATATACATATACACATATATATAGATATACATGTAAACATAAAGATATATATAAATATACATGTATACAAATACACATATATATACATATACATATACACATATATATATATATATATATATATACATATACACATATATATATATATACATATACACATATATATATATATATATACATATAAACATATATATATATATATATATATATATACATATACACATATATATAGAGATATATATATATATACATATACACACATATATAGATATATATATATACATATACACACATATATAGATATATATATATACATATAAACATATATATAAATATATATATACATATACACATATATATATAGATATATATATATACATATACACATATATATAGATATATATATACATATACACACATATATAGATATAGATATATACATATACACACATATATATAGATATATATATATACATATACACACATATATATATACATATACACACATATATAGATATATATATATATACATATACACATATATATAGATATACATATATACATATACACATATATATATATACACATATATATAGATATACATATATACATATACACTTATATATATATATACATATACACATATATAGAGATATATATATATATACATATACACACATATATAGATATATATATACATATACACACATATATAGATATATATATATATATACATATACACAGAAATATAGATATACATATATACATATATATAGATATATATATACATATATATAGATATATATATACATATACACACATATATAGATATATATATATATACATATACACAGAAATATAGATATACATATATACATATACACATATATATAGATATATATATACATATAAACACATATATAGATATATATATATACATATACACACATATATAGATATATATATACATATACACACATATATAGATATATATATATATACATATACACATATATATAGATATACATATATACATATACACATATATATAGATATACATACACACATATATAAAGATATATATATATATATACATATACACATATATATATATACATATACACATATATAGATATATATATATATATACATATACACACATATATATA
>OZ010595.1:40628501-40736001 GCA_963932145.1 Acanthosepion lycidas | reverse complement strand
AAAAAAAAAAAAAAAAAAAAAAGAAGAAATATTTAAAATATTCTCATCAGCCTTCACTTAGTAGCATTTTCCAAATTATTGTTACCTATGTGAAAGTAAATTTTTCCTTTATCAAGAGTCACTCAATGAAACAAAGCTGACAGTGGAGAGTGTATACAAATAAACCAAATAATAAAACAGACAGACTAGAGATGCAGGAGACAACATCACTTCATACTAGCAGATCATTCATTGAAAACTGTTGTTATAATAAGCCTCCAGCCTCGTAGATACTATCAGAATAAGGCATACAATCCTCATCGATCAACTTCTCCAAATACAATATCCAAGGTACCTGTAAAGAGAAAACAGAAAAAAATGATACAAATGAAAGGAAATAACTTCATATTATAAAAAAAACATTATTAGCTTGGTGCAAAAATAATGTTTTTTGACGTTCAGAAAACGACATTATTTTTGCACCAACCTATCATCATAATGTCAAGAGAATTAAGTCTTTACATTCTTACCAATAATAGCAACAACATCAGCCAGCATATGGTTCTTAGAGACTTTATCTAATGCAGCCTGGAATGAAAAAACAAAAAAAATATTCCCAAACTTAAATTTGTCATAATAATGAAACATACAGTCTAATTAAATTATTTAATGCTATAAAATTTATACTAGATTTTGGGATATTAACATAACTTCTGTACAATTGAATTCATTTCCATTATTGCTGTTCTATGGCTAAACTGTAAAAGATAGAAATTTCTGCTGCAGTTAATGAGTTAACAGATCACATGATAGAAAAATATAAGCAACCTACAAATTTTGTGGGTCATCAAATAAAAAAAATAAAAAAAGTAATGCCTATTCTAAATTTAATCCATAGTGTTTTAAAGTTCAAGGGGTAAATTTATGAAGTTATCTCTTCTGTGCTCATAATTTTCTTTCAAAATGCTTGACATATGTAAAAATTAAAGAATTGTCATAGAAATTCTTTCTGGAAAGTGAAACTGCTGCAAACATTCAAAGTAGATTAATGAATGTTTATGTTTACACTTGATGTAAGCACATTAATGAGATGGGTCAAGCCAAAAGAATAAGACAAAACAGGCTCTGCTGTGGCAGGCCAGCTGCTGCTGTAAGAATAAAAAAAGGGATACAGCCAAACAGTTTGATGCTCTCATTAGAACTGACAGAAAATATTACACAACTGTCATACTTCAGCTTACAGCACTCTGTTGGTCAGTGTAAAGTAGGTTTCTAGAATGCTGGACTCCATAAACAAGCAAAAGGTGGTTGCTGCCTAAGAGCTTCGGAGATCCATAACAAATTCTCACAGACCCTAGTCAAATTAAATTTTTTTGCTGGGCATCATATCTGCTTTTCCAAAGTTGGCATCATCAGATAGTTTTATGAAAGCAAAAGAACATATTTAAGAATTGATTATATTAATAGTATTCAGGTTATGAGATCTAATAGATGGTGACAGTGAGGCACAAACAGCTTCTGACATGAAAAAAATATATCTAATGAGGCACAATGCCTCATCTATTTTATCTAATAAAATAAAAACAAAAAAAAAACTAGTGATCGTTTCAAGAAGAGAAATCACAGCAAGTTTTTGAATAGATCCAAGCTTTGGATCCATGAATCTGTAGAGGTCACTAAGACCCGACATATTTATATTAATGCAAAATACCACAAATTATGAAACAAGAACAACAACATAATTCAACAAGAGAAGTTGCATAAGTAAATGGAATTTATATGCATAACAACAATTGTACAGACAGTAATTCACTTGTGCTTGAATTGCTAAAATTTACTTGTCCTTGGAATTTTTAGTGAGGAAAATGTTTCTGTATATAAACTGATGTGTATTCAAAAGTGTGTGTTTGGAGAATGTAAGATGTACTGTTACTTGTAAGAGAATTAAACAGTTTTTTTTTTACTCACAATGTTAAGTGCTTCTGTAGTTGAACATTCTATATTTAAATATAGCAAGAATTATTTACCTTTAACTACTAGTTGAATTGTTTTGCTTAAAGCTTTCAAAGAAACTTGTGTGAGAGAAAACTGTAATCTTTGCTTGAAATACAAGAAGTTGTATTTGGTACTAAAAACAGTTTCTTTTTAGTTTACTACTTCAGAGTTGAAATTAGCATAAATATGTTGAAGTATCTTGCCGCTCAAATTTAATCAATGAAGAAGGATGAAAATCTGTTGAGATGAATTGTCGAAAGTCATAAATGCTCAGGTGGCATGCTGTTTGCTAAAGAAAATCTCACTAATAGAAGTTAACAAGATTTTGTGTCCTTGTAGTTGAAGGAGTGAATAGATGTTCATAGATGCACATGTCATGATATTTCAAAGCGTTTTCCCCTAAGGTAGGAAATGCAATTTCTCCACAGATCTTACATTGCTTGGGTCTAAGACATTAAAAGAGGAAGAGTTGAAGATGTCACCAAGTAATGTGAATCACGTGATAGACTCAGAAAAAAGAGGTGCCAAATTTTGACTTGGTCCCGCATTGGAAAAAAGCTTGTGCATAGGTGGATCACAACACCCACTTGTGTGTTTTATTTAGAAAATATATATGAAGTTGGATCTGTTCAAAAACTCACTGTGATCCACTTTTTGCACAAAATTGAACAAGTTATTTTTAGCTATTTGAAATAATGTAGAATCAAAATTCTACAAATCTGTCATCTAAATTAAATTGTTCACATGGAATATTTGAGAAAAGCAGAAAAATATCTTACAAAATATAATCGAGATAAACTTTCACACTCACCAAGTGGGCAAACCCAGGAGCCTTGATTTTGCATCGGTATGGTTTATTTGTACCATCAGACACTAGGTACACACCAAATTCACCCTAAAATGCACAGCAAAAACATTAAGACATTTTTTTAAAAATCAGTTTTCATAGTTTTCTTAATTTTGTAATTTACAAGTCATTTTACAACATATTTTATTATGGATAATACTTAGATATCAAATGTTCTCATTATTATAACAAAATGAATAAACTTTAGTTTTCTTCCTCATTGTTAATGTTGATATTACATAGGTACCTTGATGAGATCGCTAAAAACAGAACATAGCATGATAAAAAGATGCCAAACTTGACGAAAACAAAATTTTACCATCTAAATGTTTGTTATTAAGAGGAAAGAACAAAGTAGTTTTTAATTATTTTAGAAATTTTTTCCTTCTTTTTAGAACAATCTAACTTTTGATTAAAAAAAAAAAAAAAAAAAAAAAAACCTTGTTTCTCTTTGTGTCAGCAGAACTACTTCAATAACATAAAATTTTAGCATTTTTTTCTGTATGACACATTAACTTAGAAAATCTTGCAAAAATAAAAATAATTGTTGATTTTAATGAAACTTTCAGAAACTATTCACAAATGATGGAACTTATGTTTTCCTTGTTTAAAGTCATGGCAAAAATATTTTTATATTTGTTTTTTATATATATATTTTTATTTTTTATATTTATGTTTTATTTTTTTAGTTGGACCACCTCTTTCAAAAACAAAAAAAAAATGATTTGGTTTCCTTAAATCATCTCTGAATTGTATCATACAAAACTCAATAAAACAAAGATATTATTTAATTTCAAATGCTTTTATTTGTTTTAATGAAAATTGACAAATATTGTCCGAAGGAAAAAAATATTTTTCAATGAAAAATGAATTTTTAAAACACTTGTTTGTAATTTCTTAAAAGATTTTATTATTTTTACATTAAATGTTGTTGATTCTTCTAAAATTAGTGAAAAGTTTGTACAATTTAGTCAATGGTGTTATTAAGTAGATCTATAATTTCAGATTATAATTTCTAAAGCTTCTAACAAAGTATGAACACCAGTATATAAAAAAAATATAATTTGTGCCCATAAATTTGGCTGTAATGAAAGGTACCGCTATATGACCCAATGATGGAAAATACAAAAGATATGCAGCGAAAAAGACAATGTCGTCTGCTATGTGTTGTTGTCATCACCCAGGTCACGAGGTGTTAAAAAACTAAATAAAACACATGAAGCCACTGTTCAAACATAGGTTTGGAAAAAAAAAAAAAAAAGAATAAAAAATATAACCCATATCAAACCCTTTTTACCAATATTGCCCCTTTTTCACTTTGCTTTTATCTTGTAAGTGGTGGGATTTACAAGCTGACGACAGCTTGTTTTAACGCTGGCTGGCATTTGATTCAGACATGTCAAAGTTAATTTGGTTTAATTTTTCTTATCGCTGCTATTTAAGAAAAAAAAAAAGAAAAAAAAAAAGAATCCTGGTTTCCAGTGGTCAGGAATTGCGGATAAATCTTTCACCTTTTACTAAAGATTTCCATGGCTGGGTGTAAATTTTTTTAACCCCTGGGGCCTATATAACTGAAAATTGCCAACGGACTTTGTCACATTTTGACCACCTAGGAATGTTGTTTTCCTACAAACTCAATTTTATGCCTGAAATAGTTTGATTATGATTTAGGCTTTGTGATTTAAAAAAAAAAAAAAAGAAAAAAAAAGTGGCTACTTTCCCATTATTGGGTAGATTTTTGTTTAGAACTATAAAAAAAAAAAAAAAAATGAAAAATTTTCACTATTTTTTTTCACATTTTACTCACTGAAAAAAAATTGAGTCATTTACACCAGCCAATTTTACTTTTAAATGATAGAACATATTGTTTGCTTTCAGAAAATACCTTGTTTCCTGAGGTTCAGATCAAGAGTTTTCTTGATATTTTGTTCAGATGACAAAAATCATTTTTCAATATTTTACCTTATTTTTAACTCTAAAAGTATGAAAACTCATTTTTTTTTCAGAGAAAATAGGCTGTGACAAAATGACTTACTCTGTGATTATTTTTACTTAGGATAGAAATTGTTTTTATCATAGCAGATCTGAATTGACTTTATTTAAGTTGGGGGGTGCTATAGGGGGCCCTAAAAAGTTGTGCATCACTCGTATTTTAACTTTTTTTTTTTTTTTATAGTATTTACAATTTCTCCAGATAGTTAAAAAAAAAAAAAAAAAAAAAAAAAAAAAAAAATTGAATACTGAAAGTTGTTTTTTACTTTAATAATTACGAGGTACTACATAAGCTGGTTCACTTAAAAAAAGATTACATCAATTCTGTCTTTCTGTATCAAATCTCAAGTTAGCTGTCAATACGTGATGAATATCATCATTCAGCACTTGTCAATTACAAACGATGTTAAAATCAGCTCCCTCTTATTTTAAACAACATTTTTCTGTGAAGAAAGTATGTAAAAGTTTCTTTCAAAATATATTAAATAAACTTTAAATTTTCTAATTTTCTTCAAATAAATTTTGAAAAACGTAATTGATCTTTGGACGATTTTTAAACAAGGAATTTAACTTAGTTTACAAAATTAAAAAAAAATGTCTGACAGTTTTTTTTAGTAATTTTGCTAAACTAAACTTTAACTAAAATTTTGGACATGCTAAGAATGAATAAAAAATTTCAAAACATAACCAAAAAATACTTTGGTATTTCTTAACGAACTATAGATTTAAGATGAAAAAAATTTTTTCCATCAAGTTTCAGGCCATTCTTGTCATGCTATCGATTTTCATGAAGGAACTTACAATTACAATACACATTCACAAGTTCACTCAATGCTAAGTGAAATTCTTTTCTCATTAAAAGCAATAATTATTCAGAAATCATTTTTAACAGAAATTAAACTATATTAACCACTTAGAGAGATAAAGTATAATGATAGCTCTGATTTTTATGCATATTTTAATTACAATTTGTAGTGAGGCCATCTTACATTTATGCTGAATAGTGTTTTTTTTTAACTTTAAAAGCAGTACATTTTAAAGAATGCCTTAATGTCTATGAAAATACTAGAAAATGAGATTTTTCTTAATATTGATGCTAATGAAAGCAATTCTCTTTTACAGTATTTAATACTTATTAAATATAAACACAGAGATATGCTCAATTCAGAGTAAAGAAGAAAGTTTTGTCAAACATCAGTTATACAAACTAAATCTCATTACTAAATACAGAGCAAACCAAATGTTTTGACAAATTAATTATAGATTTTATTAATTTTCTACAAGATCAGTAAATCTAATGTTTAACTTTAGTAATAAGATACATCGATAAATTTTTAGCTTAATGATACAAAAAGCATTCATCTTAGACAAAAATATTTATTTTTGGACAGAATCTCTTTGTTAGTGCACTTAATCCAACATTCCTTCATTAATCATAAAGAATGAACATTATACAATGAAAATTCAGATCAAAATTTAGCTAATAACTGTGTCAGGTTACAAACATTGATCCATCTTTATATACAAAAATGAGAGAAAACAGATAAAATAAACAAAAATGAATACTTTGGGAGCTTCTACAGCAGTGTAGGTGGCACCAGGAGTCACATTGTAACCTTCAGAATAAAGCTTGAAATGATGAATCAATGATTCCATAGAAGTCTAAAAATGAAACGAAAATTTAAAGCATTTTAAAAATTTAGCATGAACTTGATTTAAATAACAGGATTTAAGTATTATATAAGCTTCTGCATGTCTGTATAAAGACAAAATATGTCAACTGGTGTACACACCGTAGCAGCCAAAATGCAATATAAACCCATCAGTAGCATATTGGAAATTAAATCAGAAGTTATCTCTCCTAACAAAGTTGAATATCCATTAATGCATTGAAGAATAGCATACTATCAAATATGTTAGGTTATATTCAGAAAGTTATGACTTTTAAGAAATGCAAAGAGAAAAGGAGTTAAAATTGAATATTACAACTGGAGTGAAAACTAGAATTTTTGGTTAACAAATAAAAGATCTGGATAATTCAAGAAAAGCTCATCTTTTGATTCATAATTGGCAAACAAAAATGGCATCTGAATTACATTAACCAAAATATAGAATTTGTTCTCATTCCTAATAGATTAAAAAGAAAAAAACTATTTCACTATTTATGCTCTCAAATTTTATTATGCAAGAAAATGTTTCCAATAATTGGTATTATCCAGTTGATGTTGGCAAAATTTAGAAAAAATACATATATTAATATAAATATACTATGTGAATTTCAGCCTATATGTTTTTATTAAAAATATTTAGAATAAATTATTTGGTGAATTCAGATTCTATTATGCACTTTGGGGTTGTATTGTAAACAGAATCATTATTGATATTAATTTTTTAAATTTCAAATATGATTGCTATGGGTTGTAAGAAAATACAAGTTCAAAAGTAAAACAAAATATTGTAAAGTTATTAGGTGATGGGAATAGAATATTGGAAATTGTGAAAAAGTTGAACAGAAATCAAATAACAATCATAAAAGAAATTGATAACATTGGCAAAAACAAGAAAAATGGTTTTAGAATGTAACAAAAAGGGATAATAAGCAACAAAAATGAGCATTGAGAAAAGACTTGAAATAGCTGTTATTGCAAATATAAACAAAGAAAATATGATGGCAGACTCAGAAAGAAAATTCTTAGACAATGTAGTAAAGAAAAGCAAGAAGGAAGATCTAAAAACTGTAAGACAGAATAAATGGTTTCAACAAAGAGACAGCTTAAGGTATGAGTTACAACATGTAGACATCAAAATCAAATGGGTACAGAAATTTGAAGGTGCAAAGCAACAGCTAAAGATACCTTTCAGAAAATATGGACAAATTTAAGATAGGAAAATGTCCTTAAAAGAAGAGTGTTGAAATGTTAGGTAATATCTAATCTCATACATAGCAATTAAACAATTGAAGTAACAGAAATGTGGTTCCACCAACAAATGAAAGGAATAACTCAGATTTATCATAAAAAGTTTAAGATCTAACCCAATAAGCTGAAACCACAAAAATCACCACCTAGATGAAACTAATGTTTTTTTTTGTTTTTTAATGCATCTTATGCTCTTATCAATAATTAAAAACCATTAACTTCTTACTTGGCCGCACATGCACTTCACACTCTCAGAGGTTAACTTTCCACTTGTTGATACTTAATGTAATTCATCACATCAAAAACAACTAAGTATAAGAAATATTAGCAGATAATACAAAAAATACTACATAACATTCACTGCAAAGAAAGACTAAAAGAAAACGTTATTATATGCAAGAAATACATTAGATATCTTTCACCACTAGAGACAGTATTTTAAAATACCATATAAAATATTTATTATGTGCATAAAATAATAATACTTATAAAACATTTTCAAGTGTTGTCAATCTCACTTATACAATACATATATCTGCATTCAAAATGTAGCATTCCAAAAAGTTCCAAGATCTATTGAGTTGGCCGGAATGTTTGCTTATCAAGTAGAAAATTTACTTAATAAACCAAATAAACTTTTCAGCCAACCCAATAGATAAAATATTATCTATCTTATTGTGAACATTTAATTCTAATAATGACCAAGATGATCAAAACTATGCACAGTCCAGCTGATGCTGGACAGTTTATCCACAATTCAAAATAGGTATCATAAACAAATTTTTTTTTATTTTCTAATATATCTAAAAACCTTTAATACAGGTATAGAGATCTTGACAAACCATAAAAAAAGTGGTACCAAATTTATCTTGGTAGTTCAATTAGCAAACATTTTATGACCATTCAAAATTAAACTTTGAAAATTTTTGTTTTATGTGCTATTGGACAAAAAGCCAATTTTATCAACATATAACTGAAGTTGAAGGCCTTAACCAAGTTAAAAATAATTAAAAATGTAATGTCATATAGGTAGTCTTGAAGTAAAGAAAATTAATACTCTAATGGAATCAATAACTTTTAGCTCAGACCTAAACATTGAGGAAAATTGTGTTCTCAAAAATGAAAGTTAAAAAATGATACAGAAGAGCAATAAAAACAGCCAGAAGTTCAATTTAACAGTAGGGCAAAAACAGGTCAAAAGATTACTTGTCATAGAAAATGTACCATTAGAGATACATGCCTGAAACTTTGACTCTTCATTAATTGTGGGATGAGGAATCCAACAAAATTCTTTACACTAAATAGGTACTTTATGTAATATGTGTATCTCATTTTGGAAAATTGTGAAATTATGTAATTTTCAACTAGTCAAAAAGTGGACAGTAATGACTATAAAACTTAAAAATTTGAAAGCAAATACTTTATTATAATAATTTTTTCTATATTCATGATCTAAAGTGTTTAATCTATAGTAATCTGAAAGAAGATTTTGAAAAAAAGAATGATTATTTCTGACCACAGTGCCTTTTGTACAACTCCAAAAATGCTACCTTTGCATCAAAGTACTTACATTTGTATACACATTTCATACACTATTATGGGACAGAAGTAACTTTTAAAAGATGCCTATTGTAGCAAGCTCTCATTGCAGACCACTCTCTATAGACGCTCACATACATGTGGCCTTGTGTCAGACTTGGTTAAGTTTAGGAAGTAACTAATTATTTTCAGTGTAATTAGTTTTATTAACATTGGGATCTTTACTACTCATCTTTACACTCAGCTTAACTGAATAAATGAATACAGCTAAAATCTGGTTAATACAGTCATTGATACCTTGTGTATATCTACCCTTACATAATGTATTTACTTCAACTATATTTCTAATGTCTCTGCCTGAACTCTAAAATTTTATTTACTATCTATTTTTCCTCAAGCGGAGTACATTGTCTGGTTAACAAACCACCCCAAACTTTTGAACAGAAATAGAGGTTTATCCCTTGTTTCCTATTTAGGATTGGGTTTTTGTTTCCTTCTAAAGTTGTTTCATTCTCTTTCACTCCCAGTAACCAGATGTGTCTAAGTTGCTTGAGGTGAATTAATTAAAAAATATCTTCAGTTTTAAACTGACAAAAAAAGAGTTTCTGGCCATTGTGACTGGTTCTCCCCCACTTCCTTTCCTAATAGTGATTTACCAACTGAATTTCTTTATAAAGGCTCTGATATGGTGAATTTATTCTAGAACACTCCATATCTAGCCATCACATCAAAGTCCTAACTGAAAACAAATGTTGATTCCACTTGTGTAATATCATCTGACAAATAATCATTTCTGCTCTTTGTTGGAGTTAAAAAAAAAAAAAAACTGAATGAATATGCAATATCAATAACTTGGCCAACATAAAAGTTGGAGTCATAATATACTGCAACCCTTGGCACTTGCAACTGAAGGTCACCTGAGGTCGTTCTTCATCCCAACTGCTGTTTAAATACTCAGAATCACCAAGGCCCTTTTCTTCTTCCCTTTGTCTTTAGAGGTGAAAATGATTCAAAATGCATTTTAAAATTTTCTTTAGTAAGTTATAGTGACATTTTATGATTTCAGTTAGTTTCTTTAAAAAATTAAGAATAGCTGCTAGTTTGAAGAAAATAAAATATTGCTTTATTTTGTCCAAATTGTCAGCTGGAATTACATTAAGAGTTTTAAAATGTAACATTAAAGAAAATATAAGCACAAAATTCAAAATGTAATATTTATCGACAAAACAAGTTTAATTTAAAATGGGATTTAGCTGGCAATGTTCATTCACTTTTTATTTTTTTCCAGTAAATTCTACTGAAAATTGTTTGGACAAAGCAGTGATTTCACTTGCAATTCCATAGTTAGCTCTAATTGTAACAACATTTAATCTTTTAAAAACTGACTGCTAACTAAGTATGCATAGAAACATGAAACCAACTGATTACTACAAGGTGTGAATTTCATTTTTTTATGTTTTGAATTTCTCTGGTATTTCATCCACTACTAAAAAAAAAAAAAAAAAAAGAAAAAAAAAAAAGACAACTTTGAACCTTATGATTCACCCACCAAATTAACAAACATCATTTTTTCTGTATGATGGAACTACTTTGATGTGTGTAAACAAACACAAATTTGAGTACAAGTAATTGGAAAAACACCACTGTGAAATTGTCAACTTTGAAAATATAGTAAAAAATTAAAAAAAAAAAAAAAAAAAAAAAAAAAAAAAAAATCACTGTTCAACATTGAAAAAGACAATTTAGAGATGTGGAATAAAAAATAATCATCACACAAAGAAAGAATTGTATCTTTAGAAAGAAAAAAGATTACACTAATTTGATGCGTGTTTGCACTGTAAACTAGTGCAGTCTGGGATAACAGGTGTATTTGAAAATTAGAAAAATACAATACAAAAAAACTAAATAGTTTAATTTAACTTGTGGACTAGGTTTTTTATGTTGAAGTGACTGAAAACTTTCAAAACACTCCAATACCCTATTCAATGCGAAACAAAAGGTTCATAAAATATTCTAAAATAGAAAAGCAGTCCCTCCTGTAACCACCCCGCAAAAAATTGTTCTACCCACTATCACAACTACAACTGAAAAGAATTTATCTAAACTCAACATAAAATTTGTCATGATTTCATCTAAAACAATAACAGACAATCAATACAGTTCATCATTTTATTAGTCCCTTTGAACTAACTGATGACTTTTTTTTTAAACATTTAATTATCAGCCACAAAATCTGTTACAATTAACTACACATTTCATTATCCTCCTACCCCTCTTCTTAGCTTCTTATAAAAAATTGAACAAGTTATATTTGTTCATAATTATGATACAAGGTTACCACACACTTATAGTTTGTACCACTTTCTTGTCTGGGATTCTATTTCAGACCATGTTGTTTTTGTTGTTCGTCTTATTCATTAGTCTTCTCTTGCCTAGTGCAATGTTTTATATTGTGATAAATTATTAACCATGTTCTTTTATTCACTACAGCAAGCCATAGATTTTTTGATTCAGGTATTGTCTCAATCCTAGCAACTTTCTTAACTCAGATAACCTTGCAAGGTGAAGAATTTCTAACAGGTGAAACTGTTTATAAAGCTACCAACAATTTATTAATGAGAGAATATAAAAGTTGCAAAAATCACAATTATGCAGTTCAGCTACAATAAATTCTTTTTTCTTTGAGGCACTGAGAGAGACCTGAATTACCTTTATGATTTGTATCTATCTAAGAAGAAATCAGAGTTGACATCCCAGCTGAAGCAGTGGAACCTGATCATGGCAGATGTAAGGATGAGCCGTGTCAGGACACAGAACAATGAGTTTGCCATGTTTCTGGTTTGTTCACCCCTCATATTGGCAATTTTTCATAGTGAAGTCTGAAGGTTTTGCTCCTGTACAATGAGAATTATTTAAAAAAAAAAAAACAAAAAAAAAAAAACAAAAAAAAAAAAAACACCTAGTCACATGCTTGTATCAGAGTAAGTTTTTTTTTTTTTTGTTACCAGTGTTATTGTCATTTGCAAATATAGCTGAAAAACTTACAGAACCAGATTGTAAATACTTTCATGCCAAAAAGCTTCCTGAAGTCTCTTAAAGTTTTGTTTGGTGTTCTTTTTATTTTAACTATTTACCAAAAAGTAAAATTCTTTTAATTGTACTTTGGCATTTGGTTATTATTTCCAACAAGTGAATTAACACCATTTTTCTGTTGCTGCTTCACTGGAGTGAAACAGTAACAGAAAAACTACAGCCTAACAAGAGTTTTATTAGGTACACAGCAAACCACTAGATGCTTCGATCTTAGATGATGAAGGAGCAACCAAGGATATCAAAAGTAGAGAAATAATTTCTCACCAGTATCCAAAACCCCCACTGTCATGCATCTGTTTATGTACAGTGATGTTAGGACTGAGGTCCTGAGGAACCACACCCAACCCCACCTGTTTGATCTACATAAAAGCTAATTGCATTTAAATCAGCAGCAGGAGGTTTGGTACCCCCTGCTGATTAAAAGTGGTTCAACCCTGGACTGTTTAAGCTCTGCCAATTTCTCTTTTGTCAGTTTTTTTTTTTTTTGTATCAGGTGTCAGGTGAAACCTTGTCACTGAACAAGAAATTGCTGTTACAATCCTCTTCGTTTGGATTTTACATCTGTTGTCACACCACCCATTTATACATGGTCCCATGACATTGGGAACTCACTCCCATTTCCCACCCACTGTTTATATATTGCTATTGAGGACATAAACTGACATTGCTGATGCAAAACAAGTCTTGATATTTTATTCGAGATGTTAAAGATAAATAAATAATAGAATTTGTGAAACTTGTATCTCTGAAAGGCCAAACAACAATATATTTCAATCTTTGTTTATCAATTTAGATAAATTATGAGTAGGTAGGCTTTACTACTGCCCAGTCAACACTCCCCCACCTTTCTCTTGGACGAGTAGAGGCTTATGCCTCGTTTCTTGTTTAGAAAGGGGTTCCCGGTACTCTCTCTCTCTGGCCTCTGTATTAGTACAACTCTGTTTCTCCCATGATGTGTGCAGTCTGTGGCATTACCTCTTCATTCTGAGGGTACACAGTTGACAGTTCTCTGGTTGCTGTTTCCGACTGGTAGTTAGGAGCCCTAACTCTTGCGTGGCGTCTTGAGCGGCCACTCTGATCAACAGTTGTATAATACCAGGGTGTTTGTAGTGCCATTTCGTGAATGGAAAGGTGTCCCTGCAGTCACTTCTGGTGGGCAACCCTGAGGCCACATTATGATGCAGGTTGTGCCATCTCCTCTCTGCCCATGTCAAGGTCAATAACTGTCTGTTTCTTTTACTTCAAGCCTTCTCATCTTCCAACCAAAATTCCACATGACTTACAAAAACCGAAAAAGTAATCCTAAACCAGCCACTCAAAAATAACCTAAACCCCCTCAACATTTCGTTCTCCAACATCCGTGGCATTAGAACAAACTTCTACAGCATGTAATCTTTCCTCACTGCAAACTGCCCGGGTATACTGGCTCTCTGTGAGACCAACCTTGTCTCGTCTATCCCCTCCTCTGATCTCTCGATCCCAGAATACCTTCCTCTCATCATAAAACCTCTCTAACCCACATGCATGGCCTTGGTATCTACGTCAAGGACCATCTCCCTCTGGCCAGAAAGTTGTCTCTTGAATCGCCAGACCAGTCGTCTCTTCTTCCTTTACCGCTCTCCATCCTCTCAAGACTGGGATACTTGTTAGCATTTCTGACAGCATAGACAAGGCTCTCTCCCTCCACCCATTTGCTCACATATTTGTGTTTGGCGACTTTAACGCCCATCATACCATGTGGCTTAAGAATGCTACTACTGACCACGCAGGCATTCAAACACTTAATTTTTCAGTCTCTCAATCCCTCACACAGATAGTTAACTTCCCCACTCGTTTTGCCTTCAACTGGGAAGGTAAAGCCTCTCTTCTCGATCTGTGTTTTACCTCCATCCCCGAGTCTTGTCAGAGTCAAGCAACTCTGCCCTCTTGGTAACCGATCATACTGTAGTATCTGTTAACATCTCCTTCAACTCCACCCCCTGCAAAGAAGCTCCTACCACAAGAACTTCATTCTACTATCAACGACTGGGACTCGTTCCGTGATTTCCTCTGCGATGTCCCCTGGGATGTTGTCTTTATGCTCCTCGCCCAAGAATGTGCTGGGTTAAAGCTGGAATTGACACCTCCATCCCCTCAAGGAAATATAGGGTCAAGTTGCGCTCATCCCCTTGGTTCTCCGCTGCTTGCTCAGCCGCCATTGCCCATAGGAACCACTTCTTTCACCTATTTTGTAGCGACATGTCTGACTACAATAGACGTCTCTTTGCCTCCGCATCTCTGGAAGAGCGCATTGAACAATTGCAAACCCTCTATACCTCCTTTGTTCAACCAGTTCAAAGTCCTGACCTCCCCTGCTGACAAGGCTTAATGCTTTGCTTGAAAATTTTCAAGCAACTTAACGCTTGACTCTTCCAGTATACCCATACCCGACTTCCCTCTTAGAACTGAGGCCCTATTGAGTGGGTTACACATAATGCCCAATACCAAAAACGGAGTTATCTCCAATTTAGACCCCAACAAGGCTAGTGGTGGCGATGGGATACCAGCCATGGTCTTGAAGAAATGTGCGCCTGAACTGGCGCCCGCCCTCTCTAAATTATATAACTACTGCCTCAAGGAATCTTGTTTTCCTGAAAGTCCTCTTCGATTGTTCCTGTCTTCAAGAACTCTGGCGACCCCTCTGACCCTTCTAATTACCGTCCTATCAGTTTCCTACCACTCTTCATCAAAGTCTTCGAAGCCCTAATCAATACTGATGTGGTTAACCACCTTACATCCCATGATCTTCTCTCAGACAAGCAATAGTCTTCTGCTTTGCCTGATCTACAACTGATGTGCTTATGGCCATCACTGAAATTGTCTACCAAGCTCTTCAAAATAATGGGGAAGCTCATGCCATGACCCTAGACATCTCCAAAGCATTTGATAGGGTTTGGCATGCTGGCCTTCTTCGCAAGCTCCAGGGTTATGGCATTACGGGTCAATTGTTTGACCTAATACAATCATTTTTGTCAAACCATGAATTGAAGGTCGTTCTCAACGGATTTTCCTCCAGTTCCTATCCCACAAACACAGGTGTTCCTCAAGGATCTATCCTAGGCCTCACTATTCCTTATCTACATAAATGACCTTCCTGACGCCATAAATTCCCAAGTTGGAATCTACACAGATGACACCACAATTTACTCCTCCCTCAAAAACAAATCTAGTGTTGCTGACAAAACTAACCTGGCAGTGCATCTCGAAAAGGACCTCCAATCGGTTGTGAACTGGGGCAGGAATTGGCTGGTCAACTTTAATGCCTCAAAAAACAAAACTGCTCTCTATTAATCACCACAGAGATCCTTCCCTGCCCTCCATTAGAATGTCTGACGCTCAACTTTGAGAGCACCTCTCTGTGGCTGCTCGGTCTCACGTTGACTGCTGACCTGAGATGGAACAAATACATTGAGTCAATTGCTTTGTCCATCACAAGGAAAGTTGGCTCCCTGTCTCATGTCAGGAAATTTTTCTCCCCGGAATCGATCCTCCACATCTACAAATCAACAATTCTCCCTTGCATGGAGTATTGCTGCTATATATAATCTGGAGCCATTTCTGTTTGCCTCGAGGTTCTTGATAAGCTCCAGAGGCGGATATGCAATATAATTAGCCCTATTCTGGCATCTCATCTACAGTCGCTCTCTCACAGACGTGCCGTCGACTCTCTCTGTCTTTTTTTTACAAATACTTTCATGGTAATTGCTCAGAGGAGCTGCATTTGCTGGTTCCCAGACTTCATGAGTTCAAACACCCTACGAGGCTAGCATCCCCCTCTCACCCTTTCACTGTCGAAACTACTAAATGTAGCTATCTCTTCTACTCCAATAGCTTCATGTCTTGCACCTCTCGCCTGTGGAACTCCCTTCCCTATTCCAGTTTCCGCGAGACCTATAATCTCCAACTATTCAAATGTAATGTTGATTAACATCTCCAGTTGCCTTGATCTATCCACTATCCTCCTCATCTTTTCCTCTATCACTCCTATCTGATCTTGCTCCAAATTTTCTGTAATCCCTTGCGTCCTAGTGGCTTCCTGCCTTGCTTGGGGTGAAACGCTTAAAAAAAAATTATGTATAAACTGGAAATAGATGCCGAGTTTGACCAGAGAGGGAGAGAGAGAGAGGGGACAGCAAATTGTAGGCAGGGATTTATGTGTAGTGTCCAAAATTAAATAAAAAATTCCAACCTATAGTGTGCATTGCATTATCCATTGCAAAGTATAATGTTGCAAAGCTCTCATACCATATCATTGATATTGTGGTAAAAACAGTTAATTTTAACTGTGCATGTAATAACCAAATAATCTACACTTTGATCATTTTTTTTTTTTCTGAATTTGAAGATACTGAATGGGTTCAAGATTTAGCTTTGATTGTTGACAGTCATTTGAATGATCTGAATTGAGGAAAAAAAAAAAAAAAAAAAAAAAAAAAAAAAAAAATCACTACGTTTATGACAGAACTTCCTTTATGCACTGAAGCAGCAGAGACCAAGTTCAAATTTTTTGGAAACCTAAGATTTATTTTTAAAAAACTTAGATTTATATGAAATGAAACAAAAATCATGTATTTTCTGTTGATATAGACATTGTGTATGAAGAACTCCAACTTGAAGTGCAACTTAGCTTACAAAAAATAAATTTTCAAATTCTGATACAAATACTGAAATATTTTTATGAGATAAATATCCTGAATTGAAACCATTTGTTACAAGAATAATGTCTTGAATGTACACAAAACAATTCAAGATATAATTCAAAGACTGATAACCACTGAAACACTAAAAAACCATTGTGATTTTCTCTAAACTTTAAATTTTTTTTTTTTTTTTTTAAGCGTCTCACCCCAAGCAAGGCGGGAAGCCACTAGGATGCAAGGGGTTACAGATTATTTGGAGCAAGATCAGATAGGAGTGACAGAAGAAAGGATGAGGAGAAGGGTAGTGGATAGATAAAGGCAACAGGAGATACAGAGACCAGAGAGAGAGAGTACAGGGAACCCCTTCCTAAACAAGAAACAAGGTGTAAGCCTCTACTCATGTCCAAGAGAAGGGGGAGGAGTGTTGACCAGGTGGTAGGAAAGCCTACCTACTCAAAAGAAGAGAACCTAAATTTCAGGAGACTGCAGCAAAAAATAAGGTAAAAATTTATTTTATGTAATTAAAAATAACTTAAAAAGAAAAAGAAAAAAAAAAAAAAAAAAGAACTTGTCAAATCATTCTTGATTATTTGCACTTGTTGAGCATTTCAGCAATTTCACCATTCTCACTCAAAGGATTCTTACTTTTCAGGACTAGATATACCACATGAAAGAGTTTTCCCCATACATCTCATATTGATTCCTTTGTCGATTTACTTTGGTCTGTTCTGAATTGGATTTTCAAGAAGGATTGATCTTATCTAGCCCCCAAAATCTGAAAATCCAAACAACTGTGACACACGTGAACTATATAACAGAGCATATATAGCCAACCTTACTGGAGAATTCTTTAATCAGGTTATGAAATTCAATAAAAATAATATTTACATTATCTACAATGCATATTGGACTATTTTTCTTTTAAGTTGAATTGCAGACATTTGGATTTCCCCTAAAAGTTTTAAAAACAAACTTAGTATGTCTTCCCTGTCTAAGAAAAACCTGCTCTATTTTTTGTTCGTTTCTACTGCTCATGTCACATTTGTCAGAAACAAGAGGACAATCTTCAGAAAAATAGTGCAGGGGGAAAAAAAAAAAAAAAAAAATGAAGAAATATGTAAAAATATTCTTTACATAACATTTTATAAAAAGTCTGGATGCTTCACTAAAATTTTAATTAGTTTCTTAATTAAATTAAATAAGAGTTGGTTCTGGAAGAAAATTCATCAGGTAACTTCTAAAATAACCATATCAGACTGACATCATTCATTTTAAACAAGAGAACTTTTCTGAGTGAATAATAAAAATGCTAAAAACATTGATAAATCTTAGAATAATACATACTTTCATTTCTCCACGTTTTGGGGGACAAATTTTCTGATCATCTACTTTGATCTCACCAGGAGGCATCTTGTTCAGACATTGATGGACAATTTTCAAACTTTGTCTCATTTCCTCAATACGAATTAGATACCTGAAAATTTGCAAATCTGAGTGAGCAGTACAATTCAACTTTACAAGAAATGTTTCATTTAGCAGTAAGAACAATCATGATGTTTTTGAGGATAAATAATCACAATTCAGAAACTGGTCATGCCAAATTCAAAAATTCCATAGTTTATTTGAAAAATATTCCAAACTAAAATTTAACAAAACTTAAACATATAACCTAAAAAAACTAATGATTACCTTAATTTATAATTGAATAATATGAATAGAAAATAATTGTTTCTTTCAATTTTAAATGTAAAACTTACAAACCTGTCATAGCAGTCTCCTTTCCGTCCAATAGGAACATCAAACTCTACTTTGTCATAAGCATCATAAGGTTGTGTTTTCCTCAAGTCCCATTTAATTCCTGATCCTCGTAACATTACACCACTGCAGAATTAAGAATTCATATACCAAAAACACTTCAATAGAAACTGAAATTCAGTTGTCTAAATAAAAAAAATATCTGAACACTGTCAGTTTACACCCCTTAAAACAACATCTATTCACAGCAAACTATTGAAATTTTGTACGTATCACTATTAATGATTTATAAGCTTCACTATGGAACTGGTACATAATCAAAATTTTTGACTTCCAATGCAAATACGGCTTAGAGAGCATTCTATGAAGGTGATTCATATTACCCCAATAGAATGCGGTTTCTTTATTTTACAAAATATTACACATTTTCAAACATTTCAGACAAAAATCTTGATTTTATTTTTACATAATAAATCAAATATTTTTGAGGGCTGCCCAACAAATTTATTCCAACTGTCAAATATTTCAACATATTTTTTTTTTTTTTAAGAGTAATAAACTTTACTTTGAGTTAGAAGCATTGTATTTTATAAATTTATATATGAACTCAATTTTTGAGCTGTGGTACATCACAAGAAAAATACAATTGGAAAATGCAATCCTATTTTCTTGTTTCTTACACTATTCACATAAATTCACAACAATCTCAAATTTGAGGCTACTACTAAAATGAACTCAATTACAAGAAAAAGAGAACACATTTATAAATGCTGTGAACAATGTTTTTGATTTAATTCAATTCCATTTTTGCAAAGTAATTTTTAGTTTAAAATAGCAAGATTTTAAAATTCATAATGAAAATTCAGACAAACTGCATTTATTGAAAATATGCTGCTTTACCTGCAGCCATAATTGAGAGCATCTTCGGCTGATATAACACCAATGTCTACTGTCCGAGCTTTCCAGATTCTGTTTTCAGTCAACAATGTTTCAACTTCATCTAGCCTCTGCCCAAACTTTTCAATAAAATCAAAAATATCATCCATCAAACCAAGGGGCAAGTCCTGTAATAAAAAAAAAAATACGTAAATCAAAACAGCAAAATTTGAATTTGAATTTGCATAAAATACTAAAATCTTAAAATACTTTCTGTAATTGAGGAGATTCTCCTTACATGTGCCATGTCCCTTCAGGATGTAGGCGATCATAGCTTTCCATTTCTCCCTATCCCTTGTAGCTCTCAATAAGTTTTGTCCCTTTGCTACTTCTCCAAAACACTGTCATCCACTTGCTTAAGCTCACTAGGTATGTCACACGTTGCTTTCCCTTGTCTCTCTTCCTTTATATTCGTCCTGTGACTATCAGATTCTCAAAGACCTGCCTCTTCCTGATGTTAAGTGTAAGCGATGAGGTTTTGGAGAGGATGCAAACAAGGAGGAATCCTTGTTTTCATCCTCTCCAAAACTTCATCGTTGCTCACAGGTTTGATCCATGGTATCCTTAGCATCCTTCTGTAGAATCATACCTTCATTGTTTTGAGGAGACCGTCCAATATTCACTGCCATAAAGGTGGACAGATATCACATTGCAGTTCAATACTCTTTTCTTTGTTACCAATGAAATCCTCCTGTGTTGTAATACTCTGCCTAGATTTTGGAATGTGCCTTTGGCCATCCCAATATGTCTTTGAATCACAGCGTCACACTTACCGGCCTCTGTCAGAACACTTTCCAGATATTTAAATTTCTGTACCTGCTTGATTTTAGTGTCCCTGACTTGTAAATCACATTTTGGGCTCATTCATATATACATTTTGTCATCTTGTAGTTTATGCTTATTCCCTTCTCACTCTCCTTTGATACTTTCTGTAGTAGGTTTTGTAATTTCTTTTCCATGTCTGCTATCAGCACCGTGTCATCTGCCTATCTTATGTTGTTAAGTTTGTAGCCACAAATGATGAATCCCAGTAGAATTTCCAATTCTCTCAGAATTGCCATGCTGTTAGTTTGAATAAAACTGGTGAGAAGACATCCTTGCTTTACACCCATTTCTACTTTTGTATATCTGCTGAACTCATTCTCTATCCACATGCAGGCCATTTGCTGCCAGTAAAGGTTTTGATTATTCTAATATCTTTCCCAAACATATCAAGGTTGCTGAGCAGTTACAACAGTTATACTTTATGGTACACTTTGTTGAACACCTTTGTGTAGTCTATAAAATGCATTTGTACATCCTTCTGCATTTGTATTGCTCTTTATGATAACATTCTGTGCATGAATATCACATTCCTTGTTCCAGTGTCTTTAACAAACCTGCACTGTTCTTGCTCTATCTCTGGCCTGATTCTGCTGCGTGCTCTATTCATCAGAATACAGATGAGTTTTGTTATGTGGCACATTAGGCTGATTGTTTGGTGGAGTTCACATTTGTTTGCATCTGCCAAAACTCATTCTTTTGATTTCTTTGTTATTCCCACATTGTATCGACTGATCTGTAACTTTTTTCAGATGTGCAATAGAGGAAGTGAAAGAGGTAACACAAGCTTGATTGGATTAACATATTTACAACGATGTGTTTAATAGAGGAGAATGTATATATTCTTCTCTTCACTTTAGTTGCTCTCCAAATCCGACGTGACTTGTACATTTGTCTGCAAGGTTAATGTATACAGCTTCTTTAAATCTCATTTGCCTGCCATCAAAAACTCCCTATTTAATACTTGGACCTTATTCCAAAGGAAAAGAGAAAAAGAATCACTATAGTCTGTGTAGCATATGGTCCAATGAAATTTTTAATTAACAGAAACAATGTTTTTTTTAGATAAGTAAATGTAGATTATGAGGATGTATAGGATAGGTAACAGTTGACCCCTAGACATGAAGTGGTTAAAACTGTTGTGATAGGGTAAGCATCTTTTCAGTTGGTTGTTCCATAAAGTAGCAGCTCTTGGGAAGAAACCGTCTCAATGGAATTTCCTTCTTATCAGTGGAATATGAAGAATAGGAGGATCATTCGTACATGCGAATGGTGAGTTTTAACTGTAAATGTCTGAACTAGTGAATATAACTTGTCTGAACATTTTCCATGGAAATAACAAGACTAGCAAGAGTTTTACATTATTGGGTTATAGGGTGGAAAATAATTCATCACCTACAAGATTGCATAAACACTTGAACTCTTTCAAGGCTAGAAAGAGAGGATTGAGCAGTTCCAGCTCAGATATGACAGCAATATTCCATTTTTGGTCTAACCTGACTCTTGCAGATAAAGCATGGTGAGCTGTTAGGTACTTAGTAGAGCAATATAAAAGCCATCAAAGCAAGGTGCCTCATTGTGAATGCCACCGTAATCATGACTTGTGAAAATTCAGTAATGATGAAAAATTTGATTTATTGTTTGTTTAACAGTATAACACCACCTTATGGGTCATTTAATGCTGAAATTTAATTTTCTTGAGAGCTTTGAATAAAAATATGGTATGTTATTTTCCTTTCACAACTGAATACATGGTAGTTATTCAGCTTTTGTGAATATATAACTATATTCCAAAATATAAGTTCAACAAGACTAAGAAATTGTAGGATATTATATGGATTAATATCATGAGTTCTTTCATGTTGGTTGGTTGGTTGTTTTTTTTTTTATAACAGCATATCAACCTCTATGGTCTACTTAATGACTTTATTTTAAACAATTGTATGGCTTCAACTAAATACAATTTGAATTCAATTGTATGCCTTCCACTAGATAAAATGTATTGTTAATAATTTTCTTTATATAAAAATGCATGTGTTTTGTTTTTGCTTGAGGGTTAACTATTTGCCCATAGCCAGGACCCTAACAGGCTCTACCACCCCAGATTAGTGTGGACCTGGGAACAGCAGAAATTAAGAAATAGTTCCACACTCCTCAAAACCTCCAATCACCCAATCATAGATCTTGCTGCTGGATATAGTTCTGATGTAGAGTTAATAGCTTGGTTTTGGAGGTATTGAAAGTTACCAAATCAGTTATTCCCCCATTGGAATGTTAGGCTAGGTCAGATGAAAGATCATCTGCCAGGCTTTGGCCATATAAATTTTTGAAGATGCACCCATAAATCTGTGGGTTCACCTGTATTTACTGATGAACTGAGAATGTTCTTAGGTAGGTAGTTAATATAATGCAAAAAAAGGATAGGACTGAGCTTTGTAAGATGCCTGCATTGTTTTGATAGGCTTCAGAAGCCTGACCATTGACAACTACCTTCAAGGACCTACCTGATAGGAAGAACTCTTCCAGAAATGACATAGCTGGAGAGTTTATGTAGTAACCCTCTGTTACACCTTATCAAAAGCCTTTTTAGATATCTAAGGCAATTGTTCTCATGATGAATTTATTGAGTGCCTCACTGATTTTATGTTATGACAGCACATTAGCAGTAGACCAAGAAGAGCAAAATCCATACTGCTTGTGTTGGCTTCAATTACCTGAGAATTAATATTTATTCATTATTTTACATGAAATGTGGCATGAGGGTGAAAAATGGGGGCAGCTGGTCATCACTGTTCTAAACTTAGCTAGTCATATTCAGTGACCTAATCATACATTTAATATTCCTTTCACCATAATACCATATTTATAATACCACAATCACCAAAACAATGCATTCTCATTCTCCCCATGAAATCCTAACCCCATATTTACAAACATGTGAGGGAGAAAAAGATGATTTTTTTTTTTTTTTTATTTACATCATAAAAATAAATCTCATGATATGAATGAAAATATACACAATGAAAAAAGTTGTTAGTATGGGACCCTCCCCACAGCCTAAACATGGCAGAAAAGCAAGTTAATTGAGTAAAAATACAGCGAGAATATTCAGAAAATAAATAAAATTAAAAAATTAAAAAAAAAAATGTTCCTACCAATCCAGAGAAGTGTACCTTCTGTCACCTAGAAAGGGATGAGAGGAAAAAATGAAACCTGAAAATGTGAAGGACCAAACAAAAAAAAAAAAAAGTATCCAATGACCAGCTAAATTGACAAATTTTCAGAAACAGAAATCTAACTGGGTTGGGGAGGCATGATTTTCACAGAAAAACTAGTCCTTAAACTAGTCAGCTTGAGATGCCACTCAGGGTTAGCACTAATCAAAAGTATCATTTTTCTTACTATTCCATTTTCTATCTATGGAACTTTTCAGGTATTTACCCTTTTCAAGTGAGTAACAACATATATACTCTGCATTAAAGTATTTGTTTACATGTGTTTGAGAAGTTACCTGTTTTCATAAATTTGGTAATATTGTTTGCCTTAAAAAATCGTTTCTGCCCCTCAATGTTAATTTGATTTATGTTGTGTTATTAGTTAGATTGTATTGGAAAGGAAAGACTTTTGATTTTTACAACATGCATGAATGCAATCTTTTGCCTTATTTCATATCTTGTTATTGGCCAAAAATTACATATTTTTGGCACACAATGCACTAACATTGTACAGGCCTGGGATAACCAGTAACAAGTTTTTACAATAAACTTTATATAATTCTTGTCCCATGTCTCCTGCATTGTGTGCCATTCTTGTTAGTTTTCTGTCCCAGGATTTATTATAGTAATTTTCCTTTCTTCCACAATAAAAGTTAGCAATCCAGGCATAGCATCTCTCTTTAATGTTACTAGAAGAAATGTAGTAAATGAGAATGATGTAACAAAACAGAATGAGTATTGTCGAATCAACATGTAATTGAGTAATATCACAGAGACATGACAGCTAAGAGAGAATTTATACATTAATATCTAAAAACTGTCATTGCTAATAAAAGACAGGCTCTACAACTATACAGTTTACAGTTGCCTTTGGATCATAGCAGATTACAAGTATATGTTATTACTGAGACATAGAGGTAGTAATAAAAAAAACATAGAAAGGTTTTTTTTTGTTTTTTTGTTCATGAGACACACAATAGTAACAACTTCCCTATACATAACAAACAATTCTCAAAAATAAGCTGTCAGATTTTAATTGTTTTTTAGCAAATTAAAGTTGAATCAATAAAAAAAAAAAAAAAATTAAAAAAAAAAAAAAGAAAATGAAGTTATTTTTAATATAAATTATTATGTGAATTATTAGATGAAATCATTTGTAAAATGTTCATTTTTTTTTTTTTTTTTAATCCCAAGATTTTAAAGTGACTTTAAATATTCATTGTACTGTTGATTAAATAATAAAAACATTTATAATATTCATTCTTCCCTTTGCAAATATCTAAAATCATAGATTTGACAAAAAAAGAAAAACATGTTTTTACTTACTTGGGACACGCCTCCAGGACGAACATAAGCTGCATGCATCCGAGCACCAGAAACTCGTTCATAGAATTCCATCATCTTAAATAACAGAATTCAAATGTTTTTTTTATTTACAACCAGAAAAATTTAGAAAACAGATTATTAAAAATATAATTGAAAAACAAAAATTATTTACAATACAAAGAAGCATTCATATTTTATCATTCTTCTTTGGTAAACTAATTTTGATTACAGGGTTACCACAGATCTGTGTAAAAAAATTGCAGGACTATGTTAAGAAGTTTCAAGAACTGAAACTGGCATGTGCGCACACAAAATTAGTGTTCTTCAATTTCAAAACACAAACTTTGTGATTTATCTTAATAGTTTGACAGATGTTCAAAGAAAAATTACAGCTGGTTACAATGATTCATGTCCCATGGATCAGTTAAAAGCAGTGAAGAAATCATGGTGTTGAAGGCTAAAATACAACTAAATGCAGACCTGGTTATGTTACACATTTTGTGTAGCATTCTATACAGCTTGGAGTTCTACTACACTTGTAAAATTTTGAATCACGCACTAATTCTTACTATTACACATTTCAGCTATCTAGACTACTCATGGTTTGTGAATGTCACAAAAATTGATTCCTGCACATTTCCTGTCAAGTATAATGATTTTAATGAACAGAACTACAAATAGAAAATTTTCACAAAATGACTACACATTTTAGCTACCACTACTACTCACAGCTTTCACTGCAAATGGCACAGAACACAATAACATTTTTTTTCAGTTTAACTAGTTTAGCATTCAGTTCCTCTTCCAATTTTGATATCGCTATGGATTTGTCCTTTGCAGATCTTCACATGGCATTGGACATTGTGATTAAGTGTGAAGTTCTGATTTTGCTCAGCTTTTTCTGCATAGCTGTCAGCTGACTTGAGCAAATCTTGTGTACAACTTGAAAGTTGTACACATGATTTCCTTGTGTTTTTGGTATTCAGTTCTTCAATTTCCATAAAAATGAATTTCCATTTTTGTCCAACTGCTCCTTCCTGCCTTTTTTCTTCTCAGCCTCAAGGTATTGGTCATATGATGTTCTGGCATTGAAAGTACTGCTGAGAAGGGCTTTAGTCATGGGAACATTCCCAGCATCACCAACTGTGGCCAAATAATTCATAAAAATGTGATGCTGCTTCGTATTGTCAGTGGAAATTTCCTAATTGACTGATAAACCTCTCTCCACTGAAGCCTGTCCATGAGAGTACCAGCAATCTGCAAACAACTTTCCAGTTTTTGATATTCTTTGTTGCTAGACAATAGAACAAAGTGTCCAGATGGTCTTCATGCTTGCTGACTTGTTTTCTGTCTATCATGTGGGAAAGACATCTTTTTAAAGGGATTTCTGTGGCAGATTTGTTTTCATAAATGGATCCAGGGTTCAGCCATGCAAGTGACCTTTTAAGAGGGTATCTAAGGGGAGACTTGCCAATGATGGTGATGAAGATTGTTGCAATTCTGCATGCAAACAGATCTTTTGTTGAAACATTTCCTTTTTTGGATAAATTTTGTGTAGCCCTATCTGCTAGAAATTTACACTTGATCTTTGTAGTATCTTTATGCATGTTTGGGTTTGACTAAATTCTTACAAATTCAGTTTGGAAAATATAATTATCTTTTTAGAATGCACTTCCTTTACAAATCTTCTTAACAGATTCATGATCATGCTAAAAAGATCATCTGCAAAGAAAGGAAATAATGATTTATTGCTCTGATATTTTATCAGAAACGGTTCAATCTCTTTCAAAACAGGCACAAATATCTACAGTTTCACTGGAAATAAAACATCATTCACATTTGACAGCATCACAGAAAAGGACTTGGAGGACATTTTTGTTTTTTCTAATTAAGCTCAAATTTGATGACATCTGGCCGAATGTCAAAGAGCCATTCACATGTTTGTACATTTTCTAGCCATCTATGGCAGAAATACACAAATAAAAGGACAGGGTTGCCAGATTAAACTAAAGCCTAACAAGTCCGAATATATTTCATCATTTTTTCACACTTAAAAAAAAGAGCTAGAGATACAGGTCATTATTAGCCTGCAAACTTTAAAAATAACATTCATGTTTTTCAAAGACATTTTCTATTCTGTTTTCCTTCACATCTACATTTCCAGTCAAATTTCATTCTCATATTTGTTACTTTTGGCAACAATTTAGATAAACTTAATTTACATATTCACATGGGACACAAAGTATGTTTTTTCAGAATGAGCTCAATCACCACTGACTAGAGATCAAAAGGACTTTTTACTTTTGAAATTGACATGAGAATAAAATTTTTTCAATTGTTCAAATTTTAAAAAACACTGATAAATCTTTCAAGAATCTACTGCAAAATAATTTTCCTTTTCACTACAAATTCAGTGCATGTGAATTAGTTTATCTTTGACAAAGATGTTTACTTTTCTCTGATGCCTTTTATCTTCCTTTTCCTCTTTTCTTGTTGAGTGAGGGTAGCAACTAGAAGAGACACCTTTATATTCTTTCTCATCATCTAGATAAGAAAATACAGAAGTAATGAGGTTCTAATCAAGGAAACAAACTATCATCTGCAATAACTGCCAAATATTACTGATGACTAAAAAAAATTTTTCTTAAAGGATAATTTTAGCTTATAAAGAAGCCAGATTTCTGGCATTTTGACTTTCATGAACTGAGAAAAAAAGATGGGAGCTGCACAATTTAGAAAATTCCAGGATTTTTCAAGGAGCTTTTGAGCTATTGCTGTTTTTCCAGGACTTATCAAGCCCTGAAAAAGCCTGTCAATTTTCCAGGACTTTTCAAGGTTTCCAGGCCTTGACAAACCTTGTCTATAAATATTTTCAGTTTTTACTATAAACCTTGAAAAATTCATTTGACATAAAATTTTGTCATGAAAAACTTAGTTGTTATTTGTTGATTTTATTGCAGTGAAAATTAAACATTAGTCTTGGAAAATTTCTTTTACTTTTAATGACAAAATGATATTAAGAACTAAAAGATTCAATGTTAAATCCATTTGACTCAATGTTTTTGTTTTCAAAGAAAGATTCTAATAAGAATTTTTTTTTTTCTACAAAAATTTTAATTTTAAAGTTATTTTTGTAGGTAAAAACATTTGTCTTTGTATCCTAGAAAAAACATCCCTAATTAATCACACAAACTAATTCCAGATCATTGTTGAGTAACCTAACTACTAAACAAGGGAATTATATAAAATGACATTTGCATTAGAAGAAAAAAAACAAAAAACGTATCAACAAATTTTCTAATGAAAAGTTTAAATAGCAAAACATTTTGCCTAATGAAGAATAGTTGGGAAGTTACACTTGAAAAGATTTATAAAGAATCATAGCAAAGATAAAACATAAAAAATGAAAACTAAAACAGCAAATGTATGATACTTACTTTTTCTCTCTCTTCAAAAAGCCAGAAGAATGGTGTCATGGCTCCAATGTCAAGAGCATGTGTTCCAACAGCCATGATGTGATTCAGAATGCGAGTGATCTCTCCAAACATAGCTTGTAAATAAAAAGACAAAGTATTGTTTATGAATTGATTTACATTAAGCCACTAAAATAAGTTTAATTTGCAGTAACTGTAGACCTAAAAGATCCAATGACTAAGTTTCATTTAGTCTGGTAAATATCAGTATCTAACAATCAGTATCTAAGCAAAATGACATTAATGTGCTCAGTAGGCCAAGCATCCTTTGCAACATGATCTTAACAAAAAAAAATGGTGTTGACAACATTCATCTGTCGCTGCATAAAGTCATGAGTCTCAACACTGGGTAAGTGAATGGAAGCATTGTTGAAGGACAAATTATTTGTGTGGGAAAATAGTGAAAGTACCAGTTTGTATATAAGGGATGTATATACTCCCTTAAATTGAGATCTAACATTCTAAATACAACAGACACCTGAATAAAATATGAGAAGATAATTTACCAGCAACAAGCTCAAAAGAATATAAGGAAATTAATGCATAATCAAACAAGTTTTGAGATATTTTATATTAATGATTTAAATTTATAAAAACAAAAAATATTCTTTAATCTAGGATAGCAAAGCATACAGAATTATTCACCATGTTCCTCAAGTAACAATTTCATCAATATGTGATATCATCACAAACTTTTCACTATTATGAAGTCTTCAGGGAAAATAAAAATTCTTGAAGAGAAAAAACAAAAAACCTGTACATAAAACAACTGCTAACATTTCAATTTCCAGTTACTAACTGTAAATATAAGCTCATGTCACAAGTAATGAAAATAATTCATATAAATAATAACAAAATTAAATGACAACTTACTTCGAATCCATTTAGCTCTTTCAGGTATCTGTATATTGAGCAAATTCTCAACAGCTAAAGAGTAACATTGTTCATTGCACATCATTGACACATAATCCAAACGGTCAAAATAAGGCAAAGCCTAAAACATAACCAGATTTCATTTAGTGACAAAATTTCAGTAATATATATGAAATGAATTTTAGTTTAAAAAAAATTGGAAAAAAGAAAAAGAATTTATAATATATTATGTGTTGAAGAAATTTATTTTTATATTTTTCAGCCACCTCTAAAGAACATTTTCAAAAATAATTACCTGTAAGTAAGTCTTGTACTCAATCAGTTTTTCTGTTCCACGATGTAACAGCCCAATATGTGGATCAGCCCGAACCACTGACTAGGGGAGGAGGAGGAAGAAGAAAAAAAAAAAAAAAAAAAAAAAAAAAGATGCTCCATCATAAAAATAAATAGAATTTAGAATTTTTTTTTTTTTTTAATATAAAATTCTGAAGATGGTTAAATGCTCCTGACTTTATTGCTATACTTGTTTATAGGTACACAGATTTTATTATGCCTGTCAAATGTTTTCACAAGAAAATTGGTATTAATACTTATATGAGTAAAAAAGGTCATGTGTTTCATATCACATACATACAAAAAATAATTTGGTAATGTGAGGTATGTGCCTTGTCCCACTGCAAATAAATATAGTAGTATAGTTATTGATATTTTTTTAATTTCAGATATATATATATATAAAAGCTATCATTGATTGCAAGAAAGAGAAACAAGATATTGTAAAGTTGAGTGATTGGAAAACAATATTGTGAAAAAGTTGATCAGAGTTCAAAGAACAATAAAAATTGAAAACATTGGCAGGACAGAAAAAAATTACTGTAAGAATATCACAAAGATTTGAGAAAATTAAAAAGGTAATAAGTGGATAAGTTAACAGCAAGAAAATATTTGAAAAAGCTTGTGCTGTGAATGCAAACAGAGAAATGAAGAATATGAAGACCATTGACATGAAAGCAAACAAACTATCACCTTTCTTAGGTAAAGGTCACTAGAAAACATAAAAGCAGTAATTTTAAATAATGAATATAGGTAAAAGGTTTCTGCTTGAATTTCTGGGATGAAGAAACATCATTGCTTACATTCTTTACAGTCAGACTAAAGTCCCCATCTTTGCTATGATTACACAGTTCTTGTGTAATCCATATTTGAGTTGAATACCTCTGGGTTTTTTTTTAAATGTTCATTTGAACATTGATCCTCCAAGAAAATTTAATAAAGAAAATGTGCCCTGTATAATCCGTATGAAAAGAAAAAAAGAAATTCTTAAGAACAATGATCATTAATGCACTAAATACTCTTCCAATCTTCCTTTGTAATTTATAGGAGAAGAATTTAACAAAAGACTGAACTTATTACATTTCATTCAAATATAGAGAAGCATATAAGAGAGAAACCAGCTGTCTTCTTAAAGTTAAATAAAGGGGACATAAGAAGGTCATAACCAAAGAGAGACAGAAAAATCTGATATGGCAGACTGAAGATAGGATACATATTACTCTCTCTGGAATGTAGTCCACATAACCAACAAGAAATACTTTGTCAAAATTAAAAGAGATAGAATATATCAACCAGATTGATAAAGCTAGTATCAATTTCAGCAGTATGTGGCTTTCCTTGGCTAGCAAAAGGGTTGGTAAACTTTGCCTGCAGGATCACCTGGGTACAGAGGTGGCAGCATTATTTCATTTTTCTATCTCACATTGTTGAAAAAACGAAGGAATAAATTAAACCAAATGACAAAAATGTTTTGGTAAACAACAAAGAATATTTGGAATATTTTTGATTATAGTAAATTTTAAAAACACAGATTTGTTAAGTCATTTAAATAATATTTGTTAAAATAATAAAAATAGCAAAGATTTTATTATAAAGTATATTTTAACATTGTAACATGTCAGATTTTACTCATAAAAAATGAAAATAGTCTTCATTACATGTTTATAACAATTTTCATACAAATCAATTATGTACAACAGAACATCTAACAAATGTAATATAAAAAAAAAATATTTTAATAATTTAAATCTAAAAGATATACACATAAGCTATAAAGTTGTAAAATCATTGGTTATCATATAACCAAAATAAATATACAAATTTTCTGTCTGCACAAAGATATGTCATCTTGAAAAAGAATAACAGTCTTGTATGTTATTGTGTTAATGACACTAAACTGAGGGTTTGCTAATGATGATTTCATTGTCCATAGCATAAATTCATCAATCAGGTAGAAAGATCTTAAGCTTAGTTCAGAAGGTTATGCAAGATTTTACTTGAATTGTTTAATAAATTAGGCTACTACGTTTGTAGTAGCCTAAGTAATCTGGTATAAAAATATTTTAAAATAAATGGCTAATGTTTATTAAACATTTATTTAAAATACGTTTTGTAACAGATTACATCTTTTTAAAGGAAAGCAAGAAACAAGAAGTTTGGTAGGATATAAATACTGAACAATATAAACTTCTACAATGGACAAGAAAATTTAAAAGCTATCATACTTCGCCATCAAGAGTGAGTACAAGACGCAACACCCCATGGGCAGCAGGATGTTGAGGACCAAAGTTCATGGTAACATTTTGTACTTCTTTCTCTTGTACCTCTGCTCGAGCTGAAAATATAATAGACACAGACAAATTACCCTGTACATCTTTTAAACTATTAATTAAATAATAAGATTTTAAATCTATGAACTAGTACCCTTTATAAATAAAGTATTAAAGCTATTTCTACAAAAATAACTTGAAAATACCACTTTTATTACAAAACATAAAAATATTTTATTCTACAAGGGTGACAATTATATAAAGCCCTTAAAACAAAACAAAAAAAAAAAAAAAAAAAATTTATTTCTGCCTGCCTCTAAGTAATAACTACAATGAATATAATTTTAAAAATGCTCTCTCACCCAACTTACTATAGAATGATACTTTGTAGTAAGTATTAAAAAAAAGTAACATACATTTTTAATTCAGCAGAAGCCTATACAAAGGGTGTTCCAATAACTTGGACCGATTTTAAACTTAATTCACATTTAAAATCAGTCCAAGTTATTGGAACACCTTTTATGAATCATATAATCGTAATTATATGAGAATAATGCTAACCTTATCTTTTCAGAAAAATGGTAAAAATCACACTCAAACATGACAATACTCACGATTAATTGGAAGATTCTGCCACTTAGAAGTTATTTCATCGGGATACATGACAGGTCCAGTGAATTTTTTTAAGTATTCAGGATCCAACATCCATTTGTTAGCTCCTCGGCTAAAAGAAAAAAACCAAAAACAAAATGGAATCTAAAAGGAAACGATATGAGAAAGAAATATAGCTACACTAAATACATAATATATGAAATAAAATAAAAAAAACATTTTTAACAGCATTACTTAGAAAATATTACTTTAAAACTTAGACCACAAGTGCACAAAAAGAAATACTTTGCCTATTGACATCTCTTAAAATTGTACTATGAAACCTAAAAAAAAAAAAAAAAAAAAAAAAACCTACCTCACAACTACACTGAATTTTCTGTTTCAGTCAAACCTTTTAAAATTTTACCCAAACATTCATGGTCTTTTTAGCTCCAAGGAGTCATTAACGCATAGAGCCATTCTCCCATAGAACTGAGAGGCATTCCAATAAGGAAGCATCAAGGATGCTGAGCAATTTCTGTCAACAATCTAATATACACTTAAGACTTAAATACAGTTTTGTGTAAATAAATACCATCTTTTGGCAATTACCTCATAAATCTATGCCACTGTGACTCTCAAACTATTTACTTGCTAATATTATTAGTTTCATTTGACTGCTAAGCCCTCAATACTTTCATGAATTTCTTTTTACCTGGTAGTTTGTTTTTTTTTTTTAAATAATAGTCATCAACAAGATTTTTCTTTTAGTTCATTTTATAAAATTGAGTGGACATTGTGATTTGCACATGGTAAACATACACAAATCCCATAAAATAATTTTTAATGAAGTGAGTTTGTATTTTGGTCGTAATTGTGAAGCAGTTTATTAAATGTAACTGTATAATTTGTACAAAACTTTTTATGATAATTTTATTACACACAAAGAACTTAAAGAAAAAATAAATTTTGTCATTCTACAAAGTAGAAATAGAGATCACTTGAATGCAAGTATTTTTTTTTTTTATTTTAAAAACAGATTCAAATTAAAATTCCAATGTCCTTTATATTTAGAATGTTTAGAATCCTGTAGAGAATGAAAATTAATCAAACTATGAATTGTTTATGGAAATAATGATCAGATTTCTCTAACTAATAAAATTTACATACCATATAAATTTTCAGTGAACCAGAAATGTGTAGTAATTCATATTTTAAAACAAGTGCATATTATGTTCTGGTTCACATTGAGATAAGTCTTTGAAACATTACAAACATTTTAAAGTATTTAAAATATACTAAATTTAAAAACAAATGATTCATTTTGACTGACATTTTTTGTTTTAAACAGAAATATAATAAAAAAAGCAAATTCAAAATAAAATAACCAGCTTTTAAAGCAAATCTTTAAAATTCATAAATTTAAAATTTATATTATATAGGTACCTCCATGAGATCACTAAAAAAGAGCATAACATGATGAAAAAGATGCCAAACTTGACAAAAACAAAATTTTATTGTTTAAATGTTTGTTATTATTAAGAGGAAAGATCAAAGCGTTTTGGGAATATTTTTTTTTTACATTTTTTAATCACGTCCAAAATTTTCATTAAAAATCTTGCTTTTTTTTTTTGAGTCAGCAAAATTGACAGATAACAGATCATGTCAGCCATTTTTTTCCATTTTATAAAAAAATGAAAATCCCAGTTTGAGATTCTTTTAAAAATCAATTATCTTTTCAAAACTTATTTTAGGAAAATCAGAAATTGTGTTTATTTAAAATATTTTGAAACCAGAATTATTTAGTTTCTGCACTGAAAAGGTGTAGTTTGAAAATTAAACAAAGCAGGTCATTGACAGGTGATGAATGACGTATTGACAGATTATGTGAGGATAATTATTTACCCTGTTATTTTTAAGGAAAATTTTCAGCACTCTAATTTTTTTTTTGTACTTAGCTTTCATCTTTATGTTTACAATGCTTTATGGAAAATATATTTTAAAGAAATTAAAATAAGACTGTTAAGAGTGAGATTAAATTTCATAAGAAAGGTATCTAATTAATTTATAGGTACCTTTTTTATGAAATTTTATCAGAAGTGTACATAAAATTCTATAATTTTATGTGAAATTAAAAAAAAAAAAAAAAAAAAAAAAAAATCAAATTAACTTCTCCACACAGGTTTCGCAAAAGTAAAGCCCTTAACAGTGGAAAACAATGCAACTTAATTGTGTTCTGGTTGGTCTTCCGTACTTTATAACTACAGCCCAATTATAAACACAAAATTACATTTCTTAATTACTGCAGGTCTTGATTAGTCGAAATGATACAATTTACAATGTGGTAAAAAAAAAAAAAAATCTATCTCATAAGGACATTTATGAAAGTGGATGCAGCTTTTAGATTTTAACAACTTAAATGTAAAAATCTACTATAATTAAAGAAATAAATAATTGTATTAAAAATTCATTTTTCATCAAAAAATTTTTTGCTTTCAAAAAATATTGTTCATAAAAAGAACTAAAAGCAAATAAAAGCATTTGAAATTAAATATCTTTGTTTTATTGAGTTTTGTATGTTACAATTCAGCTGATTTTCACAGGTGTGAGGGGGCGTCCAATTAAAAAAAAAAGACATGATTTGCATTCCTCAAAGCCTTGTGTTTTTAACTATTGTAATCACTAAACTGTATTCGATCGAATTTCTAGAGTTTTCATAGTTTGGGGGGGGGGGTATAATAAATATAAAAAAAAAAATATTTCTGCCATGACATAAAAAAAATATTTATAATAATTTCCATCATCTATGAATAGTTTGTAAACGTTTCATTAACATCCGACAATTATTTTTATTTTTGCAAGATTTTCCAAATTAATGTGTGTCACACAAAAAAAAAAAAAAAAAAAAAAAAACACGTGCTAAAAATTGTATTGCCTATTATTTTAGTTCCGGTGATACAAAGAGAAACAAGTTTGTTTGTTTTTTTTAATCAAAATTTAGAATGTTCTAAAAAGAAGGAAAAATTTAAAAAACAAAAAAAAAAAAAAAAAAAATTTTTCTCTTTCCTAATAATAACAAACATAGACGATTTGTTTTTCATCAAGTTTGGCGTCTTTTTCATCATGATGGAATGGTCTTTTTTTTTCTTTTTTAGCTATCTCATGAAGGTACCTATATGGCTTTTTTGTTTTTTTTTTTTTGTTTAAATTTTAAGAAAATTGTTATTTAGAAAAATAATAAAAGTTTGCTGGATATTTTTCATGGGGAAAAGTTTCACCTTTAAAATTGATTAACAGAGTGATGGTAATCAAAATGACAAAACTTACAAATAGAATTTTTGAAATAAATTTATTTTTATGTACTGAGTCAGGTCTTCATCTTGGTTGTTATATAGTCACTTTATAGTCAAACTCAAAATATTTTGCTTGTTGTATCCTCTAATTATTTTCAGGTGTCTGCCGTAGCTGAAAATTTAATTCCACAAGGGCAGACTGTCCTCATTCGAATGCTCAGGCTAGTGGAAATCTCAGATCCTACTTAATACCCCACTGAACCAGAGTATATACAACTTTTAGCACTACGGTACCTAATCCAAGGATTGAGTGCCAGAGGTAACTAGAGCAAATGTTTTTAAGTCCTGTACCCGGTATCTATAACAACATTGATACAATAAGTAATTTTACCCACAGAAAAAAAATGGAAAAGCAAAATTTGAAAACGCTATCTGCAAAATTTTTAAAAGCCTTTGCAGAAAAAAATCATATACTCACAAAAGTTCTTTGCAAATATTCATTTTATTACAATACAAATGAAAACAATGTAAATAATATATTAGGTTGGTGCAAAAATAATGACGTAATAATGTCGTTTTTTACGTATTTTTTAACGTCAAAAAACGACATTATTACGTCATTATTTTTGCACCAACTTAATATTTACGAAACAAATTAAAAAGAAATATTCCTGTTGTCAAGATGGTTCAATAAGACTAAAAAATCATGGACATATCTGAATTTGAATTGAATACAAGATTTTAAAAAATAATCAAACAAGCAACTTGTCATCATTTTTCAAGAAAAGTTAAATAATTAATCTGGCGAGCTGCATAAAAAATCATAACTACTCAATAATTAGAATCTATGACAGTATGGCACTGTTCATAGAATTATTTCTCTTCTTCATTACATGTAAAGATTGAAATTAAATAGAACTAGCTAGTAGTTTGCAAATAAACGATTATATTGCAAAGAAATAATTTTATTATAGAATAAAAAATAAGTTAAAAATGATTATTTTTAAATGAACAACAAAACCTTTTTTTTATTTTAGAAGATTTGGACTTTCATGTTTATTTGAGGCATTTTTTTTTTTTTTTTTTGTAATAATGGGGCTTGTATGAGATTATAATTTCTATTGTTTGATCTATGAACTTGTTAATTGGAATACTTTGCTGTGTTCAAAGGTGTTCTTTGCTATATTAAGCATACAGTAAAAAAATAATATTTTTGCGAAATTATGTTATCCTTAATAATTTTACTAATTTTCTTTGAAACATTAGTGACTAAATATCTAAGATAGATACTTGATTTTTAAGAGAATTTTCTGTCGTCAATTTTCAATTATGGTGGATCGATGGTAAATTGACCCTAAGGTTTTAAAAATGTCTTAAAAAGCCTTATTGAAATGCATAAATTCTTTTTTTTTTATAACTTAAAAAAATTCAAATAAGCGGTGGACGGTGTTACATCGTCCACCGCTTATTTGAATGAGTGTTGCAGTGTGTGTACAATCTATTATTTCTTTAATCGTTTTTATAATCATTTTTTTTACGATTAAATCGCGGGGTGGCTAGTTTGGTTGGATTGATTTTCCTTCCCATGTATTTATTGAATATGCAAAAAAGTAATAAAAATAAGATTATCTGTTTGAAATTTTCATTGGCCAAATAAAAACCTCTCTACATTACTGAAGTCTCGAAAAAAAATGTAAATAAATGAACGATCTCAAACTTTACGATAGATTATCCATGTGCAAGTGCCACATTACATTATTAAAGTTAAATATCCAAAAATTAATGAATAAGAATAAGTGTAATTCGTTTTGCAAATGCCTTTAAACCATTTTTTAAAAAGGTACTTGCAAAAAAACATTTTAAATTAAAAAGATATGATTTTTTTAAGTGATTTATTTTAGCAACATAGTAAAAATTTAGATAAGGTCTTGAAATATTTCAGAAAAAAAAGTCGCAACGAAAACACTGAAAGATAAAGGGGGTGGGTAAAAATATGATAAATGAATAAGTTAAGGCTTAACTTGAGCACAAGATTAGCTAAGTAATTTCAGTGACCTCTCTCAAGGTTATAAACTTCAATTACTTCAAAAGAGCATGTGAATTTATCAGAAAAATGTTGTAACAAAATAGAAGAATTCTCCAAAATAAAGATAAAATGTCTAATGCAGAATAAGTGATAGATTTTTTTTGTAGATGCCTAATAAAATTGGGGTTTTACCTGCACACAAAAAGAGGTGGTACATAGCCAAGGAGATTCTTTCCGGACAAAGAAAGAATATTAGGAGCTACCGACCGCAGTAACCCACCTAGTGTCGCCATATTGGTACTTTACCGGAAGTTACAATGATTTTTTTTAACTTATGGCTGAGTTTTGGCACAAGGCCACAAATATTTAGCAGACAGTGATGATCGAACTCATAATAATACCTGCGCGATAAGTTTGCTTACACCACCACGAGGTACCCACTGACGTTTACAAATAATTTCATGTTTTGTTATTTTAAACTACCTAATTCAAAAATGTTTATTTTATTTTTAAGGCAGTCAAACAGTAAACTTAAATAATTTATTTTAATTTTTTAACTAAAAGGACAGTAACAGTTGAGTATCTTTTTAAATCTCTCTTCACTTTCGTGAAAATGTGAAATAGCAAATAGATTATTTTGATTTTTGAATCAAATGAACTGACAGACATCCAGTGAGTGAGCATCTGTAGACTTCTTAAGTTCTTACTTATTTTTATTTTTTAAATAACCAACCTATAATTTTTATTGTTTCATTCAACTTGCTTCGTGGAATTACTACTTCTTGTACTTACGATGAATGTGCGCGAGAAGCGCTTAGCGTTGTACATTACTGTACTTCATTTTTTTTTACTTTCTTTCAGGAAGTGAGAGAGAGATGGCCAGAAAGAAACATATAACAGTATAACTGACATGATAGGAGTGACTACAACTTGTGTAACGAAATTTATTACAAAAGTGACATGAGGCTGAGAATTGGGATAAGAAGTGAAGGTTGCCGGGTGTCACTATCCTGTCATTAACTTAGCTAGTCACATTCACTGACCTAATCTTTATTCTTTAATATTCTTTTGCTTTTCCATCTTCTTACACTTCGCATTTCATTTCTTTCATTACCCCACAAAAATCATATTCTCTCAACGGAAATTCTAAACACTCATATTTCCAATTTCACGTGAAAGGGTGGATAAAAGTTAAAACAAATGATTCATGTACTAATGAAACAAATTTCCACCAGTGATTTTAAATGATGTGCTCCCACTCAAGACTTTCCGTTACAAGCATGCGGATTGGGATTCATTCACTTCGCGACTTTCTTCGAGACGACCCGACCCTTGGATTGATAATCTTCCTACTGAGAATTGTGCCAGCGAGGTTTCTTGGGTCAAAGCTGACATTGATGCTTTATATTTGTGTGGAATACCACAGTATTTCCACCTCCTTTGCGACGCGCACGCGAGTCTTCCTTCCCTTCCTTTCACTCTCACTCTCAGCTAATAGTAGCAGTAAACGTTTTCGCCAGTAAGCGAGCTAACTGCTGCTGATACTTAACACAATTTGAATTTTTTCCCGCGCGTTTTTTCTTCGAACAACCAGTTGCTCCTCGAATCCTCAAGCTATGAGGACAACTCATTTATTCCGTGCTCTTAACCCATAAACGAGCCGGAATATCTTAAACCTTCAACATGTCGTGTGTTCAATACTTTTTTTTCTGCGAACAACCAGTTCGAACCTTCCTCCGCTTTTAAACTAGAGAGCGTTGAGCCCCGCACACTTTTACATTGGTTTCTTTATCTCGTCTTGATGCAAACGACTCGTCTGACCTTTTCCTCCGTTTTCTACTCGAAAATGTCAAGACTGCAGCACTGTCGGCGATACATTTTTTCCAAGACTAATTTCTCGACCTAATGTAAACATGTTGAACCTTCCTCCTATATCCGCTAGAAAATGTAGAGACAGATACACTGTCGTTATCATACATTTTTCCCAAGACTAACTTTTCGTCTTGAAGCGAAATGTAGAGACAGATACACTGTCGTTATCATACATTTTTTTCCAAAGACTAACTTTTCGTCTTGAAGCGAACAACTTTCGAACTTTCCTCTACTCACTACCAGAGTTCTACAACACGGTCGCCTCACGCCTTTCCAAGACTAATTCCTCGTCTTGATGCATGTAGAGACAGATACACTGTCGTTATCATACATTTTTCTCAAGACTAACTTTTCGTCTTGAAGCGAACAATTTTCGAGCTTTCCTCTACTCACTACCAGAACTCTACAATACGGTCGTCTCACACCTTTTCCGATGACTAATTTCTTGTCCGGAGGCGAACCTCTTGTTCGAGCCTGCCTTCGTACATAACCAGGGAACTTGAAACCTGCGACCATGAAGAATGAGAACTTCTCATATTTCTTTGAACTCTAACCATTATGAACCAGTACCTTAAAAAATATCACATTACACACACCTTACAATAATTCGCAGTGAGTATGTTTATTCCTTGTTGCATTCACGTTCATTATGACTCAAGCAGACATCCTTCCAGAACTTTCCTACTGATGAACTATTTGTCAATGCCTTATCGTTCCTTTTGCAAGTTTCAGTAATTCTACCTATTGTCTCCACTCACGAGACTAAATACTTGTTAATCATAAATAATAAATTTTATATTTGTGTGTTTTATCAGACTTGCTTCAGTCATTCCTCTTGTCTACCCTTTATCTCATTTTTGTGCACGTGATAAGCGACCTTATTCCTCTTTCCTCACCTAGGAAATTGGGATATTTCGAAAGAAAAAATCACGCTATATATGTTTGTATATTTTTCTTTTTTTTTTTACTTTGTCTGTGGGTCCGGTAGTTGTGTGTAGTGTCTGGCTCAAGGCCATCTTTTCGCAGGCCGGCACTGCATCGATACGGGACGCGCAACATTTGTATCTTCTCGGAAATACCAGGTGAAATCAAAGTTTTTTCCATGATTCACCCCAACCTGTTCAGCCGCTATAGCCTACGGGAATCACTTTTTTCCGACTATACAATCGTGACTGTTCCGATCACAACAGCCACTTACTTATGAATACAAGTAATAAATGTAAATGTGTCCTCAAAGGAACTAAGACTTTGTTTGCTGATAGAATGAAGCACCGTATAGATTCTAATAATTTTGGCTCCCATGATTACTGGCAGCTCTGTAATAGTGAATTAAATGAGAATGAGTTATGGTCCAGAATGATGATGATATTTCATCATTCTAAAAATAACCTTGCCATCAGTGATGATAGAAAAGTAGGATATTTCATCATCCAACCTATAAAACCACAAGAGAGTCAGTAGTGTAGATTAGAGTACCCATACCAGTAGTAGAGTAGACAAATAGCAGTACAGAAACACACGGCTGCCAGACCTCGGGGAAGATCGAAAACAGGCGATTTCAAACGAATCCTCACAAACGAAATTCTCGAAACCAAACCAAGTAAGCACTGACTTTTAAACAAAAGAAACATTGAGAACATTATTACACACACGCCATACCAATATTCTGTAATTCACATCACAAAAAGAAAATACCACATTCTTGTTATTTATGTCAACACGTGTCTCAAGTTTTTATTGTTTATGTTATTATTGTACGTTTTAATTCATTTCGTTCACAGTATAAAATAAGTAAGTCGGGATTACTACCACACCAACCCAAACTTACCTACCCCTTTACAGTGATGACCCCACTAAAAGAACTAAAAAAAAATACGTGCGTTAGATAAATTTTATTTTCACCGCGTGCGTTGGGAGAATATTTTCTCACCATGTGCGTTTTAACAGGAAAATTTATGAATATTTGCCTTACTACTTGTATATAAAAGAAAAAAAACGAACTTAATAAACGCCCTACAAATTTGAATGAAAAATGTACCTATCGCTGTCACTAGAAGCCAAGTATAACTTCCAACAGAACATAACAGTTCTACTGTTACCAACAAAAATCAAAAGAAACAATAAGTAATTTTCTGAAGGATGACTAATCTGAACATAGCACTTCTCTATGAAGGACCATTACAGCAATCCTCCTGATTCTGGACACTTATACCAAACATGAAAAATACTTAAAACCACAGGAAATTCCTCACAATCTCCACTGAGAGATTAAAAATCAGTGATACTACAAAACGAACAGGTAACATTTCCTACAAAAAACATAAGAAAAGTAGCAATTCTTCAGATTCTACTGATGAATAGAAAACACCAGTGACACCAAAAACTGCTATAAAAACTCTTCAGAATCTAAGACAACTGTCCTAAACAAAAAAAAAAAGAAAAAAAAAAAACAGCAGCAGCAACAACAAAAACAATAAAGCTGTTCTGCCAACAACAGTTCCAAAACCAAAATACAGGCTCACCAACAAGCAAGCAAGCAAGCAAGCAAATCTTGTCTGGGATGAATGTACCATGGCACACAAACGAGTATTTGAGGCACTGGACAAAAACTCAAAGACATTAGAATGCACAAATCACTAGTGATTTTAGACAGATATTACCAGTCATTGCAAGAACTCCAGCTGATGAAATCAACGCTTGCCTGAAAAATTCTTATATCTGATGCCATATTCAAAGACTCAGCCTGAAAATAACCATGAGAGTTAGAATCATAGGTGACCCTGAAGCAGGAAGCTTTGCTGTTGCAGCTTGGCAATGGAACCATCAAAATGGACCAAAATGGAAATATTTCACTCCCAAATTGTTGTGTAGTTTCAGTCTCAGGTATCCAAACCATGTTTATCCAAACATTAAACACAATTTCATTGATTCAAACTGACTTTGTGAGAGGGCCATATTAGCCCCAAAGAATCAAACTGGATAACATCAACTGGAAACTTCTCCACGAAATTCCAAAAGAAAGCATGAAGTACTTTTTCATTGACACTGGTTGAACAAGAGCAGGCAGTGAGAGTTCCTGAACACATTGAATCCTCCTGGAATGCCATCACACAAGCTGAAACTAAAAGAAAATGTGTCAGTTATACTATTGAGAAATCTGGATCCCCCAAAGCTTTGTAATGGAACAAGGTTAATTGTCAAGAAGATGCTTCCTCATCTCTTAGAAGCAGAAAAACAGAATCTCTTGGTCCAGAAAAGGAGGAAAGAGTTTTAATTCCAAGAACCCCCACCCCACCCCACTTAATTCCTCCAGATCTTTCTTTTGAGTTCAAAAGACTTCAGTTTCCAGTGAGAGTGAGCTATGCAATGTCAATAAGTCCCAAGAACAATCATTGAAATTAACTGGACATCTGATGGAACTCTGCTTTTCTCATGGCCAGCTCTATGTTGGCTGTTCATTGGTTAGGAATGGAAACAAGCTATTTGTATTGACCCCGAATGGGAAACCAAAATAAACCAAATTATATCATTGTTTTGATGAAAACTGTTGTTTGAAAAATATTGTTCAAGTTTAATAAAATTTAATATGTACTCAATCCCAATCAAGAGCCCTCCACAGGGGCTAGCTTAAATGCCGTATGACGGGGGGGCTTTTAAGCTAGTTTTCAATAATTCTGTCCGGTAAGAATTTGCCTAAGTATCTGACCATATCGATTATACGACATAAATCAGTTAAATTTGTAGGTGTAGGCAACTCCTGAACTTGCTGAGTTGATTTGCGTGTCCAGAAATTATGTGTCCAAAATATTCTCGCCGTGTCTTTTTCAATTAACTATTTTGAGTCCTGCTTTTTGTCATGTTTTAAGAACATATTTTTGTTTTGTTCTTCTATAGTTAGTTCTACAGTAGATTAAAAAATCGATGATAATTGTTTCGACTCCTTGAATATTTTTCAACAATTCTGACATACTTTTTTAAAGATTTCTAAAGCTGATGTTATACCAAAAAGTAATCTTTTGAAGCAATATCTTCTAGAAGGTTTACTGAAAGTCATTAGTTTTGTTCACTTAATGGAATTTGGTAGAATCCACTGGTAGCATCCAATTTAGAACAAAATAGCTCCATTTAGTTTAGGCGAAATATCATCATGTAATTGTTCCGTTTTCACTGCTAGATTCAGTTTCTTTAAATCTACACATATTCGGACTTTACCGCTTCTTTTTATTATCGGTACTATAGGCGTATATGAGTTGATTCTGTAACCTTTTCAATAATTCCCTCATTTTCCAATCTATTCAATTCTTCCTTCGCGTTTGGTAAAATAGGAAATGAGATTTACCTCGCTGTTGTTACACAGTAGGGTAAAACGTCTTTTTTCAGAACTATTTTCACTGGGTCTCCATTGATACACCCTCCGGCGTCAAATGAAGTCCCCTGTTCTATTTTGTCTAAACGTTTCACTAAATTCTTTTTTACAGGCGTTTTTCTAGACAATAAGTTCTCGCCCTTTACACATTTAATTACATATACAGGGAGGGGGAGAAATATTCGTACACCATGAATTTTTTTATTTAACATAGATTTTAAAGTAAAGAGATGTGCAATGTTCGTACTTACATGTGTGTGTGTGCACGTGTGTCACAGCATCTTCCCATAAGGGACAGACGCAGTCTCTTCACTGAACTACATTGTTGTGGTTCTGAGAAAAACAGATGAAAAGAGAAAGAGTTGGAGATGCTAAGTATTTATGTTGTATGTCACGTGATAGGCTCGAAACACATAATCATATTTTTGGGCGGTAAATTAATTTTAACCATGAGGCGAAAGCATGATATTAGCATTAATTGACCAATCAGGAGTTAGAGAAATATCAAGGCTCTGTGATCCACTTTGGTGTTTAGTATGTACAAAAATTGACATCGAAAGACAGTAGAGACAGAATGGTAAATTAGCAGCGGAATCTTTTGTTTTCTTCCTCAGAGCGGTCAAGCAAGAAACACTTGTATTTTCACGGATTCAAGATATTTTCTTTGGACTTTTTCTTTCAAACTAATTTTTTTTTTCACTCTGTGAACATAACCAAATTTGATACGGTTATTTCGGGAAAAAAAAGGAAATACAGACGATTGTTTTCGTGACAAGTTGCTTTTAAGGAAGTAATACTTATTTCGTATGAAAATCATTTGGAGATTTTTAAAAAAAATATTTTCGTTACGAAGTTGTTTTGAAAATGGATGACAGTAATGAAGGGTTTTCTGGAAAACCAGAAATTACAACAAGAACAGAAAATTAAGTAAGATGAAATGTTTGAGAGTGTCTTAACGCAACATTAGTAGATTTGATACAAAAGAAACCAAATGAACATAACACGAGTTTTTTCACAGCTGAGGCTATTGTGAATTCGATTACTGAATTTAAATATTGTCAAGATGGTATTACGTTTCCATTGTATTTTAAAAGATATGTCGCCCTATTCAAACGGGAGTGTGAAAAGTGGACGGACGAAAAGAAACTAAGTTTACTTTTGCAAAAATTAGACCCAGATAAAAATAATAAATGCGTGAATTTTATACTTCCGAGAAAAACTAGTGAAATTTCTTTCGAAGAAACAGTAAATGTATTGCCTAGCATTTTTGGTGAGAGAAGCTCCTTATTTCATACTCGCTACAAATGTTTAAATATTGTTAAAAATGGTTGGTTGGGTTTTATATGGCATATCAACCACTGTTAAAAATGGAAATGTGAATCTAAATTGTGAACGTTTTACGTTGCATGAACTAAATTCTGGCATGTTCAAATGTTTAGTTTTTGTTCAAGGTCTTACTTCAACAAACGGGTCCTGGTCTAGCTTAGTCAGTATTCGTGAAAACATATCCGTTCACGAATACTAACTAAGATAGAACAAGACCCTAATATAACGCTTCAGAAAGTTACTGAAGAATGTTAGAGAATTGTAAATTTGAAGCATGATAACACAAAAAATAGAAGAAAAAGGCATTTCAAACGTACATGCTGTTCGTCCTAAAATACAACAGCAGAATATTAAAAAAAAAAATTGTTCGAAAGCAAATCCATGTTTTGGTTGTGGTGAAATGCATTTCAAAAGTGAATGTTCTTTCCATAATAAAAGTTGTTTTCTTTGAGGAAATATACCCACTGCAAAACCAAACTGATTTTTTTTTAAATGTCGAACACAAGAAGCAAGGTAAATGTAGTGTTATCTAGAGGAGAAATTGAGAAAACGTAAGTTAGAAACGTAAACGTAAAAAATAAAAATTAATAATCAAAAAGTGAAACTCCAAGTTGACACTGGAAATGATATTTCAATTATTAACGAAAAAATATTGGAAAACTATTATTGAAACAAACGAATGTGGAGTGTCAGGAAAAAAAATTGAATTTTAAAGGCAAATTCACATGTAAGACTTTAAAATCAAAAGTTTTTGTGTTGCAAAACGCTTCCAATCTATTTGGAACGGATTGGATTGTTTTATTCGATTTATGGGAACTACACATAAATTCTTTTCATAATAAAATTGATGCCCCCACTCCCCAACACAAATAGGGTGGCAAAAAAATTAGTGAAGGAGCTAAAAGATAAGCTTCCTGAAGGACAGTAATTCTCCACAAATTCGAAGATGGTAGTACAAAACAAGTGGCACATGCTATGCTTTAAGATTGTTGCGGATTGTAGCTGAGTGAAAATGTATCAGAAGGTAATTTATGTAAAGGCAAAGGTTATGCGAAATTCCAACCACCTGAAGAAGGCCGGAGCATACAACTGCCAATACGTTGTGATAAATATGGCGACAAAGATGAGGACAATAGTCTGAATAATGTAAATAATGTACATAATACCTCATCTCAGAAATATAGACAGACCCTGAAGGATCAGTATGGACCCGATATACCAAAAATATGGAGACAAATGGAAAAATCCTACCAGAAAATGACATGAATATCGAACCATCTGACATTCCTACACTGATGCAGAGACCTACAACTCATCACTTCAGGCTTGGCACCAAGACTTCCCGTCAATTCAAGGAGAGCTCGTCGGGTCGCAGAGAAGGCAGGACACACCCTTGTCTGAGAGAAAATCCAGTACAATCGTTGGATAAAACAGCGACTACAAGCTCATATCTCCCAGACGCTCGAGGATTTCTTCAACAGAATTACTAATGAAGAAGACCAGAGAAGGATCCAAAATGACCTGGATAAATCCTTCAGACATGAATTTGATGTAGTCAAGGCTCACCAAGTGCAAAAATTAAATAGATTGAAAGATCAGAGGGTGACGCACAAGGTCCATCACCCACCAGTGAAAGCAGTAGTCAACATCAGCCAATATCAGCTGAGTGCCTCAGAGGAGTCAGTATTGAATAAGGGTCTCAACTTCACCACAACCATCAGGCAAGTGCCATACTTGGACATCATTACCAGAGTCGAGGAGGTGGCCTTGAACATCCCTCAGGCTCAGGCGGATGAACTGAGATGGAAAATGAGACAGACCTTGGAGAGAGCCAAGCCGCCCAGGTCTAACATAACAAAACTGGAGAGACTGGCGATTGGATCCCTACAGAGGAACGAAAACATCATCATACTACCGGCTGACAAAGGTAATGCGACTGTAGTCAGATTTTACAAGAAAACTGGAAGACCTCATTAGCAATGGTAGCTACAGCAAAGTGAAAAAAGATCCTACGATGAAAACTGAATGCAAACTGTCACAGATCCTAATCAAGAACAAGGATCACTTCACACCTAAGACGTATAGGCAGTTATCGCAGCGTTACATCAAGCTACCTCACATATAAAGTCTCCCTCAGATTCACAAAGACGGTATTCCACTCAGGCCGATTGTTAGTTGCCAAGGCTCTGTGTGCCACCCTCTGAGCCGCTTCCTTGTAGATATAATTGACCCCTTGATCGGAAAGTCTCCTTCATATGTCCGAAACTCCGCCCACTTTGTGGAGATAATCAAAGATGCTCCCATCCTATCCAACCAGATGGTGAGCTTGGACATGGTGAGTTTGTTCACGAAGGTACCCACGGAGGAGGCACTCTCAGTAGTCAGGGACAGATTGGCCTCTGACTCATCCCTAGAAGAACGGACCAGTATTCCAATAGATAATCTGATGGAGATGTTGACTTTCTGGACACAAACAACACACTTCGGAATGGGATCACACATATATCGACAGGACGAGGGCTTAGCAATGGGCTCGCCATTATCACCAGCAATGGTGAATATATACATGGAATACTTTGAGGAAATGGCATTGGAATCTATATCTCTAAAGATATGGTTAAGGTACGTAGATGACACCTTCATACTCTGGCCACACCAGGAAGATGTTCAGGTTCTACTCAACCATGTGAACTCAATAAGACCTTCGATACAGTTCACAATGGAGAAAGAGAGTAACAACACACTCCCATTCCCGGATGTTCTAATATCTCGAACAGAGCATGGGTTTAAGACATCCGTATACCGTAAACCAACATTCACCAGACAGTACCTCAATTTCAACTCCCACCATCCATTCAGCGTAAAGAAAGGGATTGTTCATTGCTTACAACATCGAGCAAAAGTCATAAGTGTCGACCCAGAGACGTTAGATAAAGAATTGGTCAGTATAAGTAGTACCCGACAACTATCCTGGGTACATGGCAGCAGCCCCCAAAAATTGGGATAGGCGGGTACAAGAGGAAGAGGGCAACAACACTCAGAGAACAGTCTGTCTGCCTTATATTAAGGGGTTATCAGAGAAAATACAAAGGATCTGCGGTCCATATAACATCAAGACAACCTTCAAAAGCTTCACGACACTTCACAGATATCTCTCCCGAGTAAGACCCTCCATAGAGGAGAACATGACTAAAGACTGTGTATACGCTATCCCGTGCAGCTGTGGAAAGGAATATAAAGGAGAGACAGGCCGCCCCCTCAAGGTAAAACTTCAAGAACACCAGAAGGCTGTAACTCAAGGGAAGTAGAAAAATCAGGTGTGGCTGACCACATATGGAGAGAGAAGGGAGATCACTGCCCTCTGTGGGATCATGTTGAGATCATAGACAGGTAACACCATTGGAAAATTCGTAAACTTAAGGAATCAGCACATATGCTAGGCCACAAAAATCTCCTGAGCCGACCAAGCATAGAAATAAATACAATATGGGAACCAGTAATAAGGAGTGCCAGAGAAAAGCAATGATACCAACAAAGTTGCAATATGAGCTCTGGTAAAAACATGGAATGATAACAGCAAAATTGCAATATGAGCACTGGTAAAAATGGTTGCTGAAGACATTAGGTATATAATACCCAGAAATTCATACCCAGATGTCCTCAAGGACACATGGCACAGTGGATAAAGGCGTTGGTTAGATCCAGTGACAGGACCCAAAGAGTGTGAGTTCAATAACCGTTTAAGGCAGTGGAGAACTTTCACAGGGAAAATTAACAGATAACTGATAGCTGACATCCATCAAACATGGCACGAGGAACTAGAACAGTCTACCCCAGTGAGTAAAATAAAGGGTTCAGTTCAACATTCTAACCACCTGAAGAAGGCCGGAGCGTACAACAGCCAAAACGTTGTGATAAATATGACGACAGAGATGAGGACAATAAGAAAGAAAGTAAAACAATTCCTGGAAATACACCATTCGCAATATGTGATGAAGTACTAATATATGCAGAGTAGTAATGCCCTTTTCTCTTCAAAAAAGGATTTTTCAAGGAATTTCATTTAGGTCACCTGGGAATATCGTGTGAAATTTCAACCATGGCCCAAAACCGACAGACTACACATAGATTTTTCCTGGACCATTAAATCGGTCATATTATCTAGTAGTTGTAGACAGCTACACAAAAAATGTTCGAATAATACCAGAAGCCCAACTAAATATTTCAGGCCTGTGGATAAAGTTTTTCTCAGAATGTTTAAAAGAAGAAGAGAATTTGGGGAATACGGTATTATTACTAAAAGAGTTGGAAGAGTATAATGCTAAATGGAAGCACAAAAGACACATAAATCAATTGAAACCTAGACTCACTGATGATGTGACTGCACGAAAGGAAGTACCGATGGATGTACTTTATGATATTTTCCACATTCCAGTTCCATCAACTACTGGAACTGTAGTCTCAAGACAGACTTGTAAAAGAAAAAGAAAGTGTGTGGAACCTTTGAGTTCAGATGGAAAAAGAGAAAAATATTAATTTTTTGAGGAAAATAATCTCGAAGGGGAGGTGTTGTATGGAATGAACTGATAAACCTCAATATACAAAGAACTGATACACCTCTATTAAATGCACTGCTCCAGTAGTAATATAAGCACCTATGGTGTTGGTCTCAGGGGGTTTGCTTTCCAGCTTCAGACGAACTTGTAAAAATCTACCTGTATTGTTTTTGTTTAAAATAACCCTTACTTTGTAAGTTGCGGTTCTAGTTATTTCAGTAACCACACCTTACAACATTATAAAAGACACAGACATTTTCGCATTTATTATATAGAAAAAGATGAGATATTTAAAAATTAGAGAGTTGTGTCTCTTTACTTGCATTATTTACATTACTCGGATTGTTATCCTCATCTTCATTGCCATATTCACAACGTTTCGGAGGTTGTATGCTCCAGTCTTCTTCAGGTGATTGGAATTTCGAACTGAACCCTTTATTTCATCCACTGGGGTAGATTATTCTAGTTCTACGTGCCATGCCTCTTCCGGATGTCACAGTTATTTCCCTTTAACTCAACTCTCCAAGAGAAAACCAAGCAGTAATTGAAGACATATATTGGACCACAAGAGAGATAAACAAAACAAGTACAAAGGTGTTCAATCAGGGTTAAAAATCTTTCAAAAATAAAATATAATTTTCTGAGACTTTATTTGAGGATTGTTAGCGGGTTTAATTTTTAATTAATCTGCTTTGAGACAAATAGTTCTTATTTTTTTAAAATATCACAGAAATGCATTTTAACATGGATGTAGCTGTTTATTTAAGGTATTGACAGGTAGTTTGACTGACTGCTGGAAGTTTAATTTTTTCTATGGTGAATATATCTGTAATAAAATATTTTGTTTAGAAATTTAGACAAAATATTCTCCATAATCTAATGTTTTATTGAATTTTAGGTACTTTGGCTTTAAATCTATTTTTATTTTCTGATATTATCATGTATGCAGGATGGATGCAGGGACAGTACGTATTATCCCTGAAAACCCTGAATGATTGGGGGCCTGGGCAGTGCTTTGTGACCCTCACTATCATATCAACATTTTCTTCTCTTTTACTTACATTACAAACTGGGCAGGACTAACTATTAAAAGATGAAAACTTTTTGCAAATTTTGATATCATTCCGGGTTCTTTTTTTTGTTCAAATCTATGGATTTGTTTTGCTTATGCTAAGTCTCAACAAACGCTATATAAAATACATTATTTTTTATTCATAATATTGAAAGTGTTAAAATTATTCCACGTTTTAACAAAAAAGTTGATGTTAAAAATTACTGCAAAAAATTGATTTATATAAGATGGAATGATCTATTATGACATCTCTCTAGTCTAAATTTTCAATTTTTCTAGTTGAATTGTTACCTATATTGCACATGATTCATTATTGTACATAATTAGGTTGCAATAAAAATTTTTTCTTGACTTGATTCATTATTGTACATAATTAGGTTGCAATAAACATTTGTATTTTATATGAAAATTGAGATGTAGTAGAGCAGATCATAGATTCAGGAAACCCCATATCATAGATTTGGTGGGAGCCCACGAGACCTTTGCACCAGCTCTGTATGGACATCTGTATTTGCAAAAAGCAGCACATTTATACACATACAGAATAAAAATATTTGGGGATTGCTAAATTGTTATAAGTTCTTCCACTTATAATTAATAAATATAGTTTTTTGTGATTCAGAGCAGATTTTCGGTAACTGGGGTTCCTGTTTTACAAAAAGAAATTGATTATTTAAATTCTTCAGAGTTCTGCTTTTAACTAATATAAACATTAAACCGAACAAAATTTAATTTTGCAAAATTTCATAAAATTAAATAAGTGTGTGTGGGGGAGGGAGAGGAGTGTAACAGATATAAAAACAAATATTTTCATCAAGATTTTGTAAAAAACTAACACATCTAAAATAATTTAATTAATCTCTGAATAATTTTTGACAGTTTCATTAAAATCTGACAATTATTAAATTTTTGAAAGAATTTCCAAATTAATGTGTTTTCCAATGCAAAAAAAAGATGTTGAAATTTAATTTCCTATCTTTGATCCCCTGCTGAAAAACAAGAAAAACAAAATTATATCAAAATTATGACAATTCCAATATCCAAGAATCTTTTTTTTATTACTCTTTGATTTTTATGGCATTGTATCTCTCCACCTGACCCTTTATATCTTTATCCTTTCTTTCACTATCAGCTCATACTTTTTCTCAGTTCTATGTAAAAAACCAAAAAAATAATATGGTAAACATAGGCATGAAAAATCAAAATCAAATGACTGGTGCCAAAGTCTGAACACAGGTGTGCAAACTTTGACCTCAAACTTTTGAACTAAGAATCCATAGAAATTGGGTTTTATGGCTATAAAAAGTAAAGTTAAAGGTAGGTGTCAAATAAGAATTTATTTACCTGTTTTTTGTTGTTAATCAGTTTTTTTTTTAGTTATTTTCTATTGTATATTAATGTTTACTTTTAATTGTTTTTTACAAAAAAATTTTTATTAGATTTTTTCTTGACTTTGATGTAACTGCAAAAGAAAAAAATGTCATGAAATTTCTGCTAAAATTTTAGTTTTTATCAAGTTACCATTAAAGGAATATCACCATTAAAGCTTACTGGAAATATTAAATTTAATCTATTTATTAGCTTGAAATTAAAAATAAAAGCTTCAAGATTTTTCACTTTTAAAAATTAATTTTAATTCTTAAGTATCACGTTTCTGTGGAAGTACCTAGTTTATTATTTTTAATTATTTAGGATTAATGAATGTTTATTTAAGAAAGTATATCAGTTGTAATAAAAAGAAAATATCATTTTTATTGAATTTAGGAAAATTCAGTATTGGAAAATTCGGTAACAGCCAAATTTTCTATTACCAAATTATCCGGGCACCCTAAAAGACATAGCATATTATTTTCTTGTTGATAGCTACATCATATATAATACATATAACCACTCCATGAACTCTTTTATTCTGGCTTGTAGTAGTGACTTCAAATTTTGTCACCAGGAACTCATTTTCAACCTCCTAAGAAACTTGCATTGATAATATTTCTGTTTTTGTGTCTGTACCTACAGGAACCACCGCAGGCAAATATTTTGTGATATCTCAATGTTGTCAGCATCATTTCCATTTCAGTTCTATACACAATTTTATTGTCACAATCTGCCAATTTTCAGAGATAAATTGAGTGAGGTGCTCTTCATTTTATAGAATGACAGCTGTGCAGGATTACCCAGAATGTGGCTTGTCACACATGTCACTGTCACCATTACTCACTGTCCAACTATGCTCACATTCATGGTTTGATCTCAATAAGCATCAATGAATGTCAATGGGTATAATTTTTTTCTTAATGGAAGAATTTGTATTTTCATATCAGATGCCATTTTGCCACTCAGTTGTAACAAAGCAAAACATTAGTGAGAATACTCAACTTCTACTACCATATTGCCAAACATCCAACTCTGTAGATGTATAACATAATAATGTAGGAGGTATTACTTTCAAAGCAATCCTAATATATTCCTATCTCCAAGTTGAGCTATAGACAATACATTTGAATTGAGTTTTGTGCAACCAAAGAACACACATCCAAAACTTGTATGATTTCTTCAATTACTTATGTTGTCAACTTCATTCTAACGTTCTTATAATCGAAATTTAAACCTGTTTCTTTGCATTTTATCACTAATGGGTCTTTTATCAACTGATGTTCAGACTGCCATTAAGTGTTATAATTCCATATTCTGGAGCAGTACTATTTTAATTGAAGAGAAAGACATATAACAGAATATTTGTGTTACAAGCCCTCATTTACTTATGTATATTTCAGGAAGCAGTTAGATTACAATTCATAAAACCCATCAGTGTCATCTTATAAAACACCAGCAATGCACATATTGATTTTAATAAACAACAATATGTCTTCATAATTATTTTAGATTTTTTTTATTTATTTTATGTTTCCTCTGTATATGAGTGTTCATTCAAGTTTTTTTATATAGAGAGAGCATTACTTCAAGGAAAATTTATTGTAATTCAATCTCCTCCCACTTTTGTGTTGTAAACTTTGACTTTTTATGACCAACTTAGTATATAAAATTCAATAAAACCTTTTTATTTATTTCACTAAGTATTTAATAGAGTTCAAATATTTTTTCTGCTACAAATCTTGTTTCACAAATCAAAACTTCAACTAATAGACTTTTTCACATCAAATTATGTCATATCTGTTTATGCAGCTATTCCTTTATAACTGTAAAATGTATAGACAGCTAGAAGCACTTAACTTTCCACAAAATTATTCATGTTACAATTTAATAAATTATGTAAAGTTCCAAGCAGTGTCCTAGTTTTTTTACCAGACAGTTTATATGACATCTTAGCATCTGAAAAACACAATCTTATTTTTATTAATGTAAATATATTCTAACAGAGAACCAATTCATGATTGTATATTTCAGTGAATTTAAGATTTAAAATTAGTCTGATAAATAATTTAAATTCAGCTGTATAACAATTGCAAGTAACTAAGAATTACCTTGTGAACTGCCGATAGGTGCTACTGAAATTACAAAAGAACTAAACATATTATCAAATTTTAAGACAGAACAAGTTATAGGAACTGCACGATATAAGCAGAAATTCAAAGTAGGTTTTACTATGCTGCCTTATGCATAGCCATACAATCTACTACAACATAATTATCTATTTGTTTTTGTGTATGATATATAGATTATAAATAGGTCTACTGCAGATGTACTTAAGGGCTGAAAAGATTTGATACATAATAGAAAAAAGATACTGATGATGAAGATCTGTGTAATAATTTGAAGACTGCCAATGCCACCATGTTTCCATTACTCTAATAATCTTCCTCACACTTTCAATATAAGTAGCAAATGGTAAATGCAGTTCCTCAAACTGTAAAATACAATATTTCAAGGTAGATTTGTTGGTTTGGCAATTATATCAATTGAACTAAAGGCATCAGCACATGATCTGACTGAATTAGTAACAAAATTTTCAAAGTATGATTTTGATGTGAAATTAAAAATTTTGAAACTTATAATTTAACACAATTCACAAGAAACTTACTTTTTACCCCATTTACCTTTTCATTGCAAAGTGCATGTAATTAACATTGCCTAGAAAACTAAACTAACAGTGATTGTGCCTCTATTATTAGCTTTTTTTTATTATTTTTTTATCATTTATTTTCATGCATCTAATATAAGTATGAAGCCCCAACCAGATGCTCATACTCTGATTTAAAATTTGCTTCTTATCTGCTATCCAAGCTGTTTTATTTACTACCACTTGTACTTACTACTATCTTCTTCATTTTCTCCCTTCTGAATTATTAAAATGAAAAAGCAGAAGTATGTGTTTACCATTTTTGTTTTTAAACACTACCTTTAATCAACTGCTATTTAAGTTGTTACTCAGGATGGTTTGTTTGATGCTGATTATCTCCTGTTGCTATGTACCTGGGTTATCATTTATGTTTTTTGCACATTGTTGTAATCATCAGATAATCCCTTTCTTTAAACTGCATGTATAGTGGGAATTGAAGTTACTACATTTAGGAAGGCTAGCTTATAATTTTTCTTCTTCCATTGTGAACTGAATGAAAGTTTCATTGTCCAACAGTATTTGTATAGATTTCTAGTGAGGTCAGAGTATAAAGGAGTTATTTACATATCACAGCCATACTGTTGGCTTTAGTAGTGCTGTTCCTAAAGCCATTTCCTCAAAGTATTCCATGTATATGTTTGTCATCACTGATGGTAACAGCAGACCCATAGTAAAACCTTCCTCCTGTTGGTATATGTCAGACGCAGAATGTCAATATTTCTGTCAGGTTATTTATCAGGATGCTAGTATGTAGAATGAAGGGTTTAGCTTTGAACCACTGATAAAGACTCACCCATAGTAACTCTTGAGAACAGGCTCACCACAACCAAGCTTAACATCTTATTGCTGCAGATTGGATTTATTTCACAAAGTGTTCTGACAAGCTCTTCTCAGTGGGTTGACTATATCCACCACATGGATAGCATGCCAGGCCTCTGTAGCTGACTATAGGTATCAAGAAAATACCAACTTTGCAAATCTTAGGGAGACTGTATATATCTGGCAACTTGGTATAACTTTGAGTCAGCTGCCTATACTTATTCAATGTGTCATCCTTGTTCTTATTTAGGATCTGTGACAACTTTTGGTTTTAGGGTTGGATCTTTTCTCAACTAAACTTGCCAATTTCTTGGAGCATTCCAACTTGTCCATCACCACTGCAGCATTTCCTTTGTCAGCTGGCAGTATGATGATACTAGTGTCACTCTGTAAGGTCCTGATTGCTAACAATTCATTCATTATAATGTTTGATTTGGGTGACTAGTTGATTTGCTTGGGCCTTAGGAATTTTCACTGCAACTTACTCAACTGGATCTATCACAATGTGGGAACCATTAATAAAGAAAGAGAAATGTCAGAAAGTCAGTAGTAGCAGTAGTAGAAAAGGGAAGCTTCACTGAATGCAGCAGTATCATCAGCAGGCAAAATAAATTTAAGGCCCCAAGTTTGACACTCAGGATTGTCCTGTGGCACAATAGCCTATTAGATTAAAGTGTTGGTTCATAAATTTGGTGACATAGTAATTGCGAGTTCAATCACTCCTGGGAATTGCAGACTTGGACTCAGTGAAAACAGTGTAAGCAATAACCAAGCACATAAGAACAATTTGCATTGATTGAACTAACCTTTTTGTTTGCTAACATTCATTCACTAAATTTGCAGAAACCATCATTGAAATTTAGGTTTCATTTCAAAAGGAATTTCCTTTACATTTGGAATCTGAATAAAATTTAAGGGTTTTATTTTCATGTTGGTCATCACTGAAATTTCAATGAATGATTATTATTTTAAAAAAGGGGTTGTCTTAGGGGATTAATTTACTTTATCCTTTAAATAATGTGTATATAACCACAAGGCTTTTATTACTAGTTTTTTGTTTCCCATCCTATTGATGTTTTTAAAAGCATAACTACTCAACAATATGACATAAAGAATCAGAAAATAATAGTGGAGGCAGAAAGATTGTCTTTATAATCATATGATCATCCAGGCATCTATGACAAAAAACGGTTAATGTGATTTCTGTGGAAGATTCCCAATGTGTAGGAGGAAAGAATAATTTATAGGGATAGAATTTTCTCATTCTCTATTGACAAGCAACTGATGAAGGTCAGGAGCCATAACAGTTGAAACCTCATAATAACAACAAAGATGAGAGCAATAGTCCAATTGTAAATAATATAAATAATGATAACTCATCCCCAAAACAAAAACTCAGAAACAAAAACTGTCTGGAGAATATGGTTCCTTTGAATTTGATATTTCTAGTGAGAAAAACAAATGATGAAAAATAATTTTCCACTGGCTGTACAAGACAATATCACTGAAACTGAACCAAATCACCCAATATTGACAAAAAGCATAGAAATTTGATAAGGAACCTAGTTTGAAAGTTTTCTAGAGTAAATCATGTAAACTTTCTCATTGTCTTATCGATGACAAATGTCAAGCTTCATGTTATACTTGTAAAATAATGCTTAGTAACACTTTTACTTTTGAAAACTGTGATAAAAAAACAAACCAACTTTTTTAAGCATGAAAAAGGTCTTTGTTATTGGCAGGTTATAGCACATCAGTATTAAATAAACTGGACACTGTATACAAGCAGCAAGTAGCACACACCCAAGAGTATTTGATAATTATTATTACTACTTTGTTGTTGTTCACTCCCCAAGAAAACAGTTCAACAAGTTCTTGAAAAAGAACAGACTTAATTAAGGAAAGTTTGTGTTATTAACCCTGATAACTTTTTGGAACTTCTACATCTTTGGTCCAAAGATATTACTTGATTAGGAGAAAAATTGTAAAGTCAGAGATACAGATGTAGCAGACCTCACTTACTGTCCAAGATGAAATTCTTGATATCAGGGCTGAGGCCTTTTTTAGACAGCACAACAAATGATATGAAAAGTACTTGGGATATTCTATTATTTGGGAGAAATATCCTGATCAGAGGACTTGTGTACCAGATTTGGTTTAATTAAAAATATATCAGGGATTTAGCAAAAAAAACAAAAAATTAATTAAACCTTTGAAAAAAAACAAGCCAAACATTTTTCTTACCATTAAAGCATTACAAAAATTATTGGTCAGGTTTAATTGCAACTGTTGTATTGTGTTGTTTTATGACATGTGATAACTTCAATTTCCACGTCTCTTACTTTACTATACATTTTATTTCTCTTCTAATTAACATATGCAAATAGATACAATCTTATTTGCAATCTACTACACCTCCCTGGACCAAAGAATTTTAAAGCTTTGGTTGTTCTTGAAATCTCCTAAAACTTCTTTCCTTCTCTCCCCCTTGAAGTTTTAAGCCTTATTCTGGCGATCTTGGTCTCATCTCATCTTCTTCCATGTATGTGCTACTCCTGCTGTCATCCATAGGCTCATCTTCTATTGCATTATTCTGATCTGAAGAACTCATCATTTCTTCTCTAAGATATTCTTCCATGAGAATATCTTCGACTTCAATTCTGCATCTTAATTGTTCAGAAAGGGCCATTAGGCTTTTTCCTTTCTTTAATATATTAGCAGGGATACCCAGCATTGCTCAGAAGATCTCTGAATAATACTTTATTGACAATTTATTGATATTTTTCAGCCATCTTATGGAAAATAATTTTTTTTTCAATCTTTAAAATAAACTTCAATGTTTTTTTTCAGTTTGTTACAAAATAACTAAATTTAGGAAAATGCCACATTACCAATACCATGTTCATTTTATTTAAAAAGATGCTTTAATTTTCAATTTAAATACTAACATAAATATACTGTTAATGTTGTTTTCAAACAAATCAAACTTAGATAAAAGTTCATTAACTTAATAAAAAAGTAAACTTAAATTAAGATATATTTGAACTTATTTAATTTAATCATTTTTTCAAGCAAAAACTATAACGAGCCTTACTTCTGCAAAAAATAATTATTTACTATTTATTTTGGAGGGGAATTTAGATTTTTTTAAGTAAATAAATTTTTACTTTTAAACATTAATTACTAATTATATTTATTATTATACTTTTAAATTTGATTTTGTTGTTTTAATATAAATTTTTTTAAAGTTATGCTTTTATTTATTTATGTGAAAATAAATTCAAGGGAAGAGAATTTTTTAAGTACATACATGTATAGCATTTAGTGGAATAAAAAAGTAAAAACAAACAGTAATCACTAATCTGGAATAAGAATTATGACAGTTCATTTTTACTTTTTAATTCTGAGAATTTTTAATGCATTCTAATGCATTTTAATTTTAAAATATCTTTCATAAATACAAGTCATGCAATGATAATATTTTTACAGAAAGCTGGCTTGGGTGATAATGAGTCTGTATATATATTTACTTTGTCATAACTATTATAGTTTTAGCTGGACACACACATACAGACATCTGCACTTTATATATGTATAGATTAGCTATGTTATGTCTCCTTCGACTTCCCATTAATGCTGATAGGCAATATGTCTGTATGTGGAATCATCCTATAACTAAACAGTAACCTTGATCTATAGTATCTTTATTTGGAGAAAATGTTTTTAATCCCATTTTACTGTCTGCACCATTCTTTCTGCAATCCCATTAGATTGTGGGTGATATGGTTGTGTTTTGTAAGGGAAGAAGCCAATCTGCCTCAATCAATTACATAGATCTTCATCTCAAAATTCTGATGTGTTGTCTGATACTAATGTTTTATAGACCACTTTTCTAGAAAATACCACTTAGTATTTATCTTGTTGTGATCATTTTTCTATCTTTAACATTAACAACTTCAGGCCGTCCCAAAAAGGAGTCTACTAAAATTAGAAATAGTCTCATGCCATTAATGTTTGCATGGCCCATATGAACATGCAATCATGTTTCTGTTTCTTTAGGCCAAGGTGTAGTCTCCTTTGTTGAAAATTCTTTATTTCTGATCATTCTGGACATTTGTGTATACATCTTTCTATATGATAGTAATATCTGGGCCACCATGCCTCCAATTTTAATCTCCTCTGCATAGCCATTATCCCACAATACGCATCATCATGTACACTTTTTAATATATCTCTTCTTACTGTTTCTGGTGGTACTATCACATCTCCATTGCATATTACACTGTTTTCCATCATTAATTTATACCTTATTTCTTTATAAGGTCTTTCAGCTTTGGAACAATTACTCACCTGTTTCTTCTTATTCTTTCAGCAATCTTGCTAATTCTTAGATCCTGTAGAGTTTCCGATACCAATCTTTGTTGAGATAATATGTCAGTTTCATCCCAATATATTATTTCTTCAACTGGGATTTCCATTTTTTCTTGATCCTTATTAAATTGTAACCTTGACAGGGAATTTACATGTGTTATTGTATTTCCTTTTATGGACTCAATGTCAAAATCATTAGCCATTAATTTTATGGCACATCTTAGAATCATGAAAGAAGTAACTTATGGTAGCTCATTTCTATGGTTAAAAAAGCTCTAGAGGTTTATGGTCTGACTTTAATAGGAACTTTTTACCTAAGAAGAATTTTCAAGACAATAGCCAATGCTTCTTTTTAAATATTTGAATAATTTATTTCTGTGTAACATAGCATCTGGGTTTCTATTTTTGTTTGTTGGCCTCATTTGTTGTGGTGATTGAGAAGGTGTGGGGTTGATGTTGATGATTGTGTTGTTCAGGGTGTAGTTTTAAAAGGTGATGGCAATGGAATGTTTTGGATATATATTTTTTGTTTGGATGGTGACTGAATTTGGTGGAGGTGGAGGTGGAGGGGAAAATGCTTTTCTAGATGTTGGCAAAGTTTTCTGCTTGGCTTGAAACTGTTCTTTTAGTTTCAGATTCCTTTCTTTTCAAACAAAATATTGTTTTCACAGTCAAGAACTGGAGGGAGTGGAACTGTTTGTACCTTTCTGTTTGGTGGCTTCAGAGGACTGAAGCTCCACTGTCTGACACTTCCCTCTGTTCTTACCAACAACCAGCCATCTCACTTATTTCTTGTCTGCCACTGTATAAGCAGTGTGCAAATGTTTGTCAGGAAATGTGGGATTAGACCCAACTGGGAATTTGACTGCAATGGTTCCAGCTGTTATCATACTCAATACAGGAAAGGCAGATTTAACAGAGAAGAAGGATTTTGGTTGATTGAGGGCAGAACTCCAGGAGCCTTCTTCCCCGGAGAGGAAGAGGAGAGAGAACCAGTCACTCCACACTTCCAGCAGTCATAATGACCAGCATATTCTGGCCTGTTACATCCAGACAGTTGGGGATGGATTTGAAGCTTCACAATCAAATATATTATATCAAAGCTCTATCCCCCATTCAAGTTGTCAAGGGAAACAGCCAATATCTCCCTGTAATTATGGAAGTAGGCCACTAGGTGCTCCCCCAACACATGAGGAGGTACCTTGGATACTGCAATGAGGGTCCTTCAACTGCCTTTATTATTGTTTGGGACTTCACTCCCAGTGAGAGCAATGCTTTTATGACTGTGTCTTTGAAGGAGCAACAAATTTTGCACAATGCAGAAACAATTGAAATAAAATTAACACAAAGAAACTAACAAAAGTAAAACAAAAATAACAAAAGTAAAACAAAAAACAAAAAAATAAATGCATGCCAAAGAAATAAAGTTTGGCATGCAACTTATAAAGTTAAAACAAAAACAAAAAATGACTTAGAAAGGTTCTAGATATAATGCATAAAAAGACTGATAAATTTCAAAAGATAAAATAGGAAAAAGAAAAAGCAGAAAATGGTATAAAAAGAACTTTATGAAAAAATAAAGGTTCACCCTAGAACAAAACACTGTAAGACTAAAAGAAATAGAAACACAAAATGCTGAATAAAATTAAAAAGAAACATTTAAACAAAAAACAAAAAAAAGAAAAATTTGGATGACATCCAAGAGGATGGGGAATAAAAACTGAAAATAAAACTGAAAAATTACAACAATGTAATTTCTTTAAAAACTTAGCAAAACAAAATAAAGACAAAAACTTAACAAACATCTCCTTTGCAAGTCTTTTGGTGTTATTTCAAAATAAGTTTGACACTAGTGGATGAAAAGTGGTCTGTTACTGGTCAACCACTAGAATAAATTGACAACTCATTAGCTTCTCACAGTAGGCACACCTGATCAGTAGCCAACTTCTGCCTGTCTCTTACTTTAATATACACTTTATTTCTCTTGTACTCAACATATGCAAATAAATACAATCCATTACAGCAATATTAAAAAAATGATGCATTATAATTTTTCAAGCTTCATAATTTTCAAATTTATATAGACTAATATTCACAATTTTTACTTATCTTCATTTTATCAATTTTATCCTTTTAAGCAATATGCTGTGGAATAGTCACCTGGCATTTTTATCTTGCTTAACTGATAGAAATACAGTTTCTTATAAATACAATATTTTTGTATGTTTTTTTTAAAGCTAGTATTTTAATTGTAGACATTTAATGAAGATAAATAAATGCACGATCTGGAAAGATTGTGCATTTAAATAACAATGAAAAAGAATCATGAATTATTGCATATGATAATGGAAAAATACTAAACTGAACACATTAGATATAAATATTATCTGTCTTATCATTGTGAGTAAAATCCTTGCTTTGAAGCTGCAACAAGCTTTGAAGCTGACCCTGAAAAAACTATTGTTATTGTCTAGTTTAACACATTCACTATCATATTCCACTGAAGTCAAATTTTCTAGGAAACTTTACAAAACTTCGATTTACCAGTTCTACATTGTCCAACTAAAATATGAGACTTTAAAAGTTAACATGAAAACAAACCAATAAATATTGTTTGACATAAAAGTAAACACCTTGTGATCTAAGTAATCTATCTTTCTTATATGAAATATTAAAATGCTTTGTCTAATTCTAAGCTGTTACTCTATGTATACATAAGACAATGGTTTTGAGAATAGTTCCTGTTATTTCCTTTGAGAAATAATATTACTCATAAAGAGTAGAAAAAATGTGACCAATTTCCAATCTCAATAGAGTTTAAAAGCATCTCTGCATCTTTGTGGGTCTCAAATTATTTTCCATTAGACAACTTCTGTCTCATAGAAAAAACATCACAGTCTCTCAATGTTTTATTGCTATTTCATGGAAAGTGCTCAGACAAGATACATTCTTTAGTTCCACCAGTTCTAACATTCATGGCTAAGACCCGCCATGCTATGCACATTGCAGTGAACGATCTTCATTCCTTTTGTATTCCATTTGTGAGAAGTAAGTTCCACTTGAGCTGCTTCTTCCAGCAAAGCACTGCTCTGTGGAACCAACTCTCAAGAAGATGTTTTCCCAATGGCTACAATCTTAACCTGTTCAGGTCTGGGGCTAACCATTATCTCCCCTACATATCTGCATGAACTGTGTCTCTTATTTGTAACCCTCTACCTTGACTGACTTCTGGGTCTTGTACAGAATGAACAGTAAAAAAAATTTCAAAGCTCATTCAATGTACTTAGAAAATATTTTTCTATTAATTGATGATGCATGAACTCAGTCATATGCTGGTGAAAATGATTTTTGTATTTTCATAAAGAAGCAAATGTTTTATATATATGTACACAATTATTTGATAGTAACTTGATTTTTTTTCAATTGTAAATTAGAGTACTGTAGAATCAGACTTCTACATTTGTTTAAAAGCCCATTAAAAGTGGGTCAAAGTGAAACTTATCTCAAATCAGTCCAAGTAGCCCAACAACCCATTAAAATCGGCTCCAGATGAGAAGTAACTAAAAACGGTTTCTGATTAGCTAATAAACAAAAAAATCATAATTTCATACATTCTCAACTATGTACGCATATCGGATTAGTTTGTATCCTAAGCAGATACAAAATTCGCACCCAATTTTTTTGAGCCTCTCACAAGACTGGAAACTTCAATAAATACAAAACATCATTCACCTTTGACAGTGAGTCTTACGAATCTTCTCAGCTCAACACACGAATCCATGTCATATATCTTAACATTTCCATAGCTTGCAAAGTACACTCACTCAACTACATAAACTCAATAGAAAACATCAAGTGACACATTCAAAGGGAGACAACTTCATACACAGAACAGTAAGTTGAGTACAATATTACAAAATTCAATACTAAAGACAAACTGTTTAATTTTCCTACAAACACAAAAGTACCTTATCAAACTTACCCATTTTTATACACACAATTTCTCAACTCTTAATCTTTCATATAATATCTTCATAAACACTTCAATCCACACAAGAAAACACTTTAAAGCAATTTAAACAACTCTCAACATACAATTTTATACCTTCTATTGCTTATATAAAAAATATTTATTGTTGAACCAAAGTATTGTTTCATATTGTTATTTCTTTTATTGTTTGCATGCTTTTTGTTATTAGGTTGGTGCAAAAATAATGACGCAATAATGTCGTTTTTTGACGTTAAAAAATACGTCAAAAAACGACATTATTTCGTCATTATTTTTGCACCAACCTAATACATATGGGAAATTAAAAAATAGCAGGTTAATCACATTTCCATTAACCCTTTACAGATTGGTAAACCTGTCTTGTTGGTGGCATTAACCCTCGTACAATGCAAAACAAAAAAGCTGAATTAGTCAGTTAAGCTACATACGGTTAACAATTCCATGATAATGTGATGAAATCTTTCAAAATAATCCTAATAGATTTTATCAACAGAAATATTATTTATAATTTGCATATTTAAATATTTTTTAATTTACATCATTTATTACCAATGTTGTATCATGCGTGATATTTTTCTGCTTAGTATCCTTAGTCTGATATATATGACCATTGGTTTATAACTTGGCAATTTATATTTAAAATTTTCTTTTCTCGTGGTTTTTAGATACAGAAAAATATAGCACTACTAAGTTTCCTGCAACTCCAAAATTTCCCTGATGAACAAACTTTTTGTCTCTAGCTTCTAATTCAGCTTTCTTGATTCTTATCCATTGCAGTAATTATTAATTTTTAATATTCAGATGTGATATCAGAATTTTTAAATAAAGGCAAAATATGAAGTTCATTTTATTGCATAGATAAAACACTTTAAATATTAAAATATTTAAAGTGTTTTATCTATGCAATAAAATAAAACAGTTTAAATATTAAAATATTTAAAGTGTTTTATCTATGCAATAAAATGAACTTCATATTTTATGTTTATTTAAAAACTTCAGCTTTGCTTTTAATTGTTCTTATTAAGTTGTTCCCTTTCATTTCTTGATACACTTCTAAAATAATTGAAGTATGTACACTTGACATATAATTACAATAAATTTAAAGAAAGGTTTAATAAGTGTTGAATATCAGTATTTAAGTTTAAAAACAAAGAAAATGGATATTACAATTACAAAGATGGGTATACTATGGATAAAACCCTGGAAATGTACATCAGATTGTATTTCTTTTTTTCATGTGGTTCACAAAAAGCAACTTGACATATTCATTGTAAACAGATACATGCAAATAAAACAATCTGAATTTAAATTATTTTCCCTCCCCAAAATACTCTGAGTCTTCTTCAGAAGCTGATATTAGTTGCTGAAAATCTTTAGAAAATATTTCAGTAAGAACAGCATTATGTTCATGGTTAATATGTGATGCTAATTCATTGTACTTCAAACTCACTTATTGTCATAGATGAATTTTCCAAACAGATTGACACAAATTGATAAGTATGTGTCTTCAGTTTGATTATCAGTTCAAATTCCATCATAAGATTGTTGAGGACATGACAGAAGAAATGGAAATCAGCTTATTATTTAATGAATATTTTACTTTCTGGAAAAATAATTAGTACATACCTTAAAAAATAAATCAGATGATATGTGATGTAATATATCTGTGTACATGCAAAGATATTTAATGAATTAAAAATAATTCAAATTCTCATGAAAAATATATACAAACATCCAAAACTGGTAAAAAACTACTTTCAGTACAGTTACCTCATACAAATACAAACTTGCAAAAGAACAAAATTGATAAGTATAAATGTAGCAGTCCTTTATAAATGCTTAGCTGCAGAATGATGTTTAATAAATAAACAAATATTGCAGAAGGTTTTGTCACACTGAATTCATAAAGTAGATAAAATTATGCAATTAATTAAAATTAAACATTTTGCACTGTAACCTTGAACAATAAAAATAAATTGGTTAAATTTCCACCAGCCATTAGAATATGCAAAAATTAATAAAAATCATAACAAATTATATCTACTATTTGTTTATAATTGGCATAGTGTATATTAATGGTAATGGTAAGATTAACAGGAACTGTTAATCATACAAGGAAACATTTGGCATTCATTGACTGAACAGTACTTTATGATATCTCAATTATTCAGACAGTAGATAGTTTTTACCAAATGACACATTGCCTTATGTAATCAGAATAAGTGATAAAGCTCTATAAAGTGGCCCTCTAAGCTTGATTAATAAATACATACCACTTGTGTAATTTACTTGACCAATATCAGTCACAAAATATATTGCTAAATAGATAAGTTAAAAATTTGCTAAAATAATTTCATTACTTTGTCATAATGTTTTAATAAAAATTAACAATGTTTTACTGACATTGAATGGACTTATTTTAAATATTTGATACTTTAAACAAAACTAATCCAAATAGGAATACAGAAGCACTTTGTTATCCACAATAGATAGGTTCCAAGATTATGGTATTGACAAAGGAGATACAACTTTCTCCACAAAGAAATATATTTTATTTATAAAATACTATTATTTTAAATACTTATGTTTCTTTTTATTTTTGGTAGGGGTTTATATCTCCATCTTTTGAAATATATCTTATGAAGTAGTTTTAATTTGTTATAAACACACATGTGGTAGCACAATAGAACAATCAAAACAACCAGTGAAAAGAAGAAAAGAATTGTTAATATAAAATTTTTACATTGCTGATACAGGGGATGTCAGCAGAAAGTCTCTTTGTGGACAAGGGAAGTGTCTTGGAGAAAAGTTAAAGTTGGTAGGGCCTGGAGTTGATGCATGTGTTGGGTTGGTTAACAAGGTCACTATTGGTGCTGTTCGAGAACTTGCCATTGAGAGATTTGTTGAAGCTTTCCTGTTTGCTGCGATTCCATTTCAGTCATTATGATTGACATTCTTAAAAGTAAATGTGGTGGCTCATAATCTCATCTTATTTTTCATGTTCTTTTTTTGGTGGCAATATTCATGATTGGCTCCTTTTATATTGTATTTCATATTTTTTGAAGGGATTTGTTTTGTGAGCCAGATGTAATGGTTGGAGCCCCTGAGTAAAGGATGACTTTTTATTTTTGGTTTTGCTTTCTTAGCATTCACATCTGGGTGACCTGTAGAAAGGGAGCTAATTTGAAGCAGAGTATAATGCAATCTGATTCATAGGTAGTGAGTGGATATGAGTGGATATGATGTATGCATTTGATTTGGTGTATTTGCCTATTTGGTGTGTTTGCATGATGAAGTTTTTGAAGTGTATTGGGAGTTGTCCACGTTTGTCTTTTTGGAATTTGTTTTGCAGTAGTTGTGGGTAGTATTTGAGTGGTTTCACTGGATCTGGAGTCTTGTGCCTATATGTTCTGCTGAGATGAAAGTGGAGGTGGCAACTTCAATATTGGTTGGGGATTCTGTAAATGTGGAAGTGTGGGTAATTTTGTATATTCCACATGATTCAATCATAGGATGAGGTAATAGAACCAATCAGGTTAGGGTGAAGCTTTTGTTAAGGATGGGGACTTCCCAATTTTTAGTACAAAAGTTTTGTTGATTGAGCCAACTGCAGATAAATGAAATCTGCAGTTTTAGTGTACCTTTGTTTTCTGATTAACAAATGAAATAAGAATAGATGTCTTGTATAATTCTTCCAAAAAGTAGTCTGTATATAATCTTCCTTTGAAGAAGTACTTAATATCTTGAGCTATCACAAAGTTTAAGCAGTTATAAAATTACACAAACTTTTCTAATTTTATTGATTTTTTTTCTAAAATAGTTAAAGCTGAAATTTCCTAATGTTGATATAAACTGAGAAAACAGAAAAACATTTTTCTTATTAAACTTTATCATTTTATCACAAAAATAGGTACAGCTATACAGCTAATTTCAGAGGCATGAAAGTATGACAAAAATATGCAATTTAAATATCTATGTCTAACTTCTTTTTCTACAATAATTTAAACTCTACAATATCTTTTAATTGGGTATTATTTTTTTTATGAAGTCAATATCAACTAGAAAATTTCAGTGTAAAACCTAACCTAAATTCTGACTAACTCTATTGAGCTTTCAGATGTACAAATATTTAAATGAAACAGAAATTCAAAATATTTTTCTTTAAAATTTAATATAGAATAATGTTATTTTTCTTACCCCAATAGGTTTCTGTTTGTTTAAACAAATTAGATGAAAGAAACACTAAAAATTCAACATCGAGTACATGTATTAAGTGTTACCTTTTTTCTCTTTTATGAACAAATATCCTTTATAAAACAACTAAAAGTTACTATTGTCCAACATCATTTTAGATATAAATTGTATATTTACATTGTCACCTCAGCTTTTAAAGATTGTTAAATAATTATTTCTAAATAATAATTATCAAGTGAATGCAAAACTCACTTTAAATTATAATTTAAATCTTTTATAAAATATTGTAGCATAAATAATATATGTTACTTTGTCTCACTAAAATATCTAATAAGATTTACTAGATCACTAAAGTCCTATTAAATATATTTTTAATGACAAGAATTATGTCAGGTGATATGTAATTGTATTGTTTTCTATTATGATCTGGACAGATAAGATATGAAAATGATAATAAAACATGTTGGATTAAGTTTCTGATATATTTTAGAGGTATTAAAAAATGATGACTTTTTAAATTAGAAACTTCTTTAAGATATACATAACAACCTGATTAAATAAATTAAAAAATTACTGATTTTGAATGAAAATGTTATGCTTTTTATTACTTTTCATAGCCATAAGCCAAAGTTATGACATTATTTCTAGACACCAAATGATTTATAATATAAGATTGTAAATAACAAAAAGTAAGATTGTTCAGCACTGATATTGCACTGCCTGTCAGTCAACACACTGTACACTATAGACTGCACAACAACAGGATTTCATAATTGTTAATCAACAGAACGAACATATAATGGTTAGTGAGTTCAATCTTCATTCTGTGACCTTGTGCTAAAACTAAGATGACCTTATTTATAATAACAAGGGAATGGGCACCAATAATTGGTATCACAGCACCTCACCTGACCCAGATAACATTGCCACTGGATTATGAATTATGTTTCCAGCTCTTAGGACAAATGGTTGATTTTGTATGTAGTGGAGAACACATGAAACTATGGACCCAGACCTATCAATAAGGTGTTGAACAAGTTGGTAGTGGCTCTTTAATGGTCCATGTGTTCTGTTGAGCTGTGACATATAGATTTTGTTGCAGATTATTTCTATCCCATGTTTTCCTAACTAAATACTCTACTCAACAAACTGATGTGCCCAAGTGCAACAACCCCAATACTTTTATATACTCTATGCCATGTTGTGTAGCCACTGTTTTTCAGGTGAAGGGAGGAGTGACATGATATTAAGTAATTGTTATCTCTAAATTTCATTTAACAACATGAATGCCTGTTTCATAATATACTCATAACAATTCTTCACTCAGAAATAAAAAAATGTCAACTCTGAAACTGGTAGAAACATTTTTAGTCAAGGTGAAAATTCAACATAAATCTATACTTTCTTAAATAAATTGAACTAATCCCCTCATTAGATTAAACATAATAAATAATTGGGATAATACCCTTGTCAGATTAAACATAATAAATAATTTGGCTAATCTCCTTGTGGGATTAAACAATAAATAATTGGGCTAATCCCCTTGTCATGTTAAACATAATAAATAATTGGGGTAATCCCTTTGTCAGGTTAAACATAAATCATTGGGCTCTCTCATGGGATTAAACATCATAAATATTAGTGGAAAAAATTGTAGTAAAAAAATTGTGTATTGGCTTCTTAAAGTTATGTTTTATTAAAGTATTTTGTATTTAATCGTTAATACATTCCTTTGTTCATTTTAAAAATAACTAAAATTTAAATAAAAATAAACTTAATTGTAAAGTTTGTACATAATAAATGTTACTGTTGTAATGTGGTGTGGAATCTGCCAAGACACAACACTTAACAGTCATGATATTAGTATTCATAACTCAGCTAAACAAGTTACTGCAATAGTATATTCTTTTTCTAGACAATTACCCAGGACTAATTATCATGAATGGATCAGTTCATTCATGATAGTAAAGGGGATAACTGGCTCTTACCACAACATCTCCCTTTTTGAGACTTGTTTCCTATGGAATTTTTTCTTTTGGGGTTAAGATCCAACACTTCTGTGGGCTGTTTCTTCCTTTTACTGGAGCATGTGGTTTCCAGAGCTATCTGAGGAATAGGTATATCAAAAACATCATATAGAACTGCCATCACATCCTCCTCTTGGATGGTCTGTTCATATGAGTACCTTTTTCTTATTTGGTTTAAATGTCTTTTATGTACTCAGGTAAACCTTTTTATCATGTACAATAACTTTCTGATATGTCTCTTGACTACTTCATCTTCCCAGCATTCCTTTCCAATTTTTGTAAAGTTCAAAGTTATTTTGTTGTGAGTGAGTCTGCAAAGTTTGAAGTAATATGTACGCCAGTACGTGTGCGTGAAGTACACACTGATGAAACGTGGGCGACTGCTGACTGCAGGAATGCTGGGCAGATGAAGTAGGCAGTAATTTTAAAGCACAATGAACAAGGAGAGTTGAGAGAAGACTTACTTCGTCATGACCTTGTGTGTAGGAAAATCATCGATGACTGGCGCGTTGTCATAGTAACGCGTGTCACAGCAGAGCGTTTTCGGTTACTGTTCCATTGCAGATCTGGTCATTGACTGTGGCTGACGAGCCGCTTTTATGGCTTACGGCGGATCGGTGATTGGCTCACGAAATCTTAGTTTTTCACGGGAATGTACACAAGTAATACAAGTCCTGACCTATTTCCAGGTCATTTGAAGTTCAATAGTGTGGACTTTGTAGAGCACATCACGTGACTTGTCATATCCATTCAGCTTCCAGAAACCAATTATTTAATTTTGGGGCCGTGTTTGCACAGAATTGTAAAAAAGTTTTTCGTATCTACTGAATTTAGTAAGATTTTTTCGAGGGTGTCTCTTACTTGTTTGTGCCTCACTTATTAGCCGTAAAATATAGGAGTTTATATCCTATAACACACTCCCTCCAGCAGATTGATAAATATTGAAAATATTTTTCAATATGTAATATATGTTTTAAAGTGAGTAGGCCAATTTATTTTTCTATCCAATTTTGTAGTGACGTTTGGTACATCTTGGTATTCGATGGGTGTTCCGTCGTACTGTTCTTTGTAGGTAAATCCAAGTACGCTGGTTTGATAAATTGCGCAGGAGGAGATTTTGTATGTCTGGTTACTTTGTTTTAAACAAGTTTGAGCCCAGTTTTTTTTAAATATCAGTACGCATGTTTGGCCAGACAAAACGATTGCTAATCAAATTGACGATGTTGCGGGAATGCTGGTTGTCTTTAGGTGACTCCTGGTATGTATTTTTCCCACAATAATGATTGCGGACTCAAATGTGAGTCCGAGTAATAAATGAATAAAGTAACAACAAAACTATATACAAACAAACGACATTGTATGTATTAACAAAACAAAGGTATACATAGACAATAGAAGATTGTTGCGCGTCAAAGCAATGAATATGTAAGAAGAAAACATTTAAACGAGTTAAGGTGTCCTAGAGAAAAGTAAATGAAAGTTACGTGCGTTCATTCGTGTTCCGGTGGGGAACGCTTTTCTCTACGTGCGACATACATCTTATCGTCTAAGAGAAAAATAGAAAAGAAAGGATGACAGAGAATGTCACAGTTTATTCCTAACGACGGTTTTTAGTGAAGTAAGTAGTTACGGGTGTTAGTAAAGTCGGTGTTTGAAATTGGGAATAACGCCCTGTCTCTTGAAATACCCACAACAAACATGACGGACTCGGGATGTGAGTTCATGTAAAGAAATGAGAGAAACAATATATGTACAAACAAGTGATAATGTATTAACAACAAAAGTATACAAGCGACAAAGACAATGATGTGTGTAACAAAAGAATGTGAAAACCTTTTGGGCGCAGAGTATGTGTAGTGAGTGCGTTTTCCGCGAGAGGTTACATGTTGACGAATAAGCGGATAAGGTAAGAGAACGAGAAAAATATCGTCGAGTATTTATAGTCCGGAAAGCGACCACTAGAGCGGTTTCGAAAATTAGAAGGATGTAACCCATATATGGGGAAAGAAAGAGCCGACAGATTCAAGGCAAATTCAAACCCAGGACAGAACATTCATTTCTGTGCCTTCCCAAGAAGGATTTAAGCCGAAAGGACTTTCAAGTTAACTTTCCAGCAAAATACTTCAAAAGGCCCTCGAGATAACTTGTAAAAATACGAGAACCCATTCGTGTTGAGACGTCCTATTATTGAGTATTTAGTTAAGAACGGAGGTGGGTGCGTTTTGTATTTTCTGCATTGTGCAATTTTGATTCCTCTGGGTTTTTCTTTTTTTTCCATTTTTAAAGTGTGTAATAGTTTTTGTTTTTGCATCCGTGTCTTTTTTTTAAAATTGTAACACTTTTTCCCTATACCTGATGGTTGTACACTTTTTGTTACCTCAGAAAATTGTTATCTTGCCGTAATAGGTGCACAAGGGGAAATTTTTGTACAACCTTGTATCTGTACCTTTTCTTTTGCAACATTGTAAAATAAATGTTTTTCCTTTTTAAAATTTTACGCAGTGGTCGTTTTGTTTTATAATTTTGAACCTTTTATTTCTTGCTATTCCTACTAGACTAAGTTTTTGTGTCTGGCTCAAGAACTTGGGTTTGGTAGGAAATAAAATTTTTATATAGGTCGTGTAATTTTCTTTCATCTGATTCTCTGATACTAATTATAGCATTTTCAGCATGTCGTAAGGATTTTCCTCTGGCATGTAATCAAGTAGATCAACTTCTTCTGTTGCGACATCTGCCAGGAGTTATTCTAGTACATAGGCATATCGAGCACCTTGCGACGTGATTTTCTTCGCGCTAAAAATTGCATTTAATTGCGAAAACTAGGTTTGCACGTTGGATTGTAGGTAAATTTACTGTTAATGCGGCTCCTGTAGGTTGGGTGATGTTGTTCGTGTCCATTTTCTAAGTATCTCGGCATTGTGGTTATTTTTTAAAAATTGTGTTGATTTGAGTTGAAATATTTCTCGGAAGAATCGGTAGGTCACAATTTTGATGTTTTTAGATGAATGGATTTGTATGTTCACATTGGAAAATATTTTATGACGATGAGTCAGCAATAATTTTTAGGTTGTTCTTCGTCGTTGACCACCAATTTTGTGGAGTCAGTCTACCCAAATTTTTAGTGGAAAAATAGCATCCAAGTGTCATGTCCACAAATTACAACACAAAATAATAAACAACTCAATGAAATGATCTTCACAGAAAAAGTCAAAGACCAAGCTAAATATTTCAATAACATTTATACAGGCAGGTACACATATTTACATGTTGAAAATCAATGTTCTTTGTCGTGATCATAAAGAGATCAATAGTTCAATGTGATTTATTTTAAGCGATTCTGCAAAGTTCGAAGTGATTTGTTGCAACTGAGCCTGCAAAGTTCGAAATGATATGTACGCCAATATATGTGTTTACACACACACGCACGTTAATGAAACATGCACGTGACTGCTGGCTGATTGCGTGCGATAAAAGTAATTTTAAAACACAATGAACAGAGAGAGGATATGAGATTTACTTTCGTCGTGGCTTTGTATGTTGAAAAATCATCGGTGACATACGCGTTGTCATGGTAACGTGTGTCTAAACTGTTTATCGAAGCATGGTCGGGTTCGCTGACTGTCTTTCGCCGACTGTTCTTCACTATCTGTGCCGTTGCAGATGTGGTCATTGACTGTGGCTGACGAGCCACTTTTATGGCTTATGGCTCACTGACCGGCTCACGAATGCTGTCTGCGTTTGACGCGGAAATGTATCCAGTAACACAAGCTCTGACCTATTGCCATGTCATTTGGAGTTCAAACACTCGAACGTCGTAAAGAACACATTACGTGATTTGTTCTATTCAATCAGGTTCCAGAAACCAATTATTTAATTTTGGAATCTTGTTTGCACAGAATTGTAAAGGAGTTTTTCTTATCTACTGAATTTAGTAAGATTTATTTGAAAGCGTCTCTTACTTGTTTGTGCTTCACTTATTAAAAATAAAATACAGGCGTTTAAAGTCAACAGAATTATCCCCCATCGTTGTAGTCGATACCCCTTTTCGACCTGAAAATCGGTAACAATAGACAGTGGTCCGTTTGTAGAGTAAACCTTCTACCGCGGATGAATATGTAAATTTTTTTTTTCACAGCAAAAATGATTCCCAACGCCTCTTTCTCTATTTGGCTATAATTCTACTTATACGATAAAAGTGTTCTTAACGCATCTGCTATCGCTTTTACAGAACTTATGCAAAATTACAGCACCGATACTGTGGTTGTTAGTGTCGCTCGCCACGATTATTTATAAATTTGGATCAAAATGCGATAGAAACAAGTCCGATGTTAGAGTCTTTTTAATTTATTCGAATGCTTTATGACATTTGACTTAGAGTCGTGTTTTTAGTAAATTATTTAATGGAACTCGCAAGACATGCATTGTTCAGAAATTTGCAAAATCTAAAAATGCTTGTAAAGATGACACGTTTGTTGGGTGGGGACATATTTTTAATTGCACTTGCTCTGGTTGTGTCTGGTCTCCTGCCGTTTTTGTCGATGATTTGGGCCAAATATTTAATAATCATCATGAAAAATTCGTATTTCTCATCAATCAATTTTAATCCGTTTATTTTTCTGAATACCTCATTTACGTGGTGAATATGCTGCTCTCGATTTGTAAATAGCGTTTGACAAGTCCAACTTTGAAAAGTACTTTCCGCCATTTAACTTTGCGAAAATTTCATCTGGTCTTGGGTGTTGGTGGTAATTATAAACTTGTAGGCAATCATTCAGGTCCGTGGAAAGATCGGCACATACACAGATTTTATTATTTTTCTTTTTAACGTAGACGGCCGGGGAGTTCCAACCGCTATAATCCACTTTGGAGATCACACCAATATTTTCCAAGCGATATAATTCCTTGTTTATCGTATCCAAAGCTGAAACAGGCACATCCATCTTTAGTCTAAAAATTGATACCACACTTTCCTTTACTGGAACTTGGTGCTAGTTTTAGTGCATCTTTCTAACCCTTCAGAAAAAAAACTTCCGGAAATTGATTTTTCAATTCTTTTTTTTAACCTTTCTAAGTTACTATAAAAGCCATCCACTTTATTACAAAAAGGGATTTATGGGCAAACAGTTGCACCCAATCTATTCCGAACAAGTTATAAATTCTTTCCATCACGAATGCTTTTGCCTTCACCGTTTTCCCATAAACGATCCATCTGATGTAAATCACCTTTAAATTTAATATTCTACCCAGTAAATGTTAATATTGGTTTACCGATTCTCTCCCACGTTCCTTTGTTTAATAGTCAAATAAATCTGACGCTGTGAAAATTTGTATTTCTTCTGTTTATTTTTACGGTTATAAATTTTCTTTTTTGTTTGACTCTTGTCTGCGTTGCTTGACGTCGCGCTACGTTTACACTTTACAGTACTCTTGAATTTTGACTTTTTCTTTTTTTTTTTTAAATTTACATTGCGAACTCTTATGTCTCACATTTCCAGAGAAGAAACATTTTTTGTTCTTAAACGGGCAGTTCCTCTTGAAATGTAACTCGCCGCATCCGTAACTTGGATTTGGTTTTGCTTTTATAAAATATTTTGTGTTCCCATATGCTCTCGAATGAACCGAGATCAAGCACTTAAACATGTGGTAGTTCGCCTAAATTGGACTTTTCACATTCCGTTTACGATACTAGCACAAGTGGAATAATATTCATATTCATCTTTTACAATATTTAGTTATAGCCAATGTACATTGAACAATGAACTTCGTTCACTGAAAATGTTACTTAACGACATAATAGTTTCTTCAAACGACAATTCACTCGATTTTTTCAGGCAGCATGTGATTTACATCTTTTTAGATGCGCCAGTCAGTGCTTTGTGACCCTCGCTATCTTACCAACAGTTGCTTTTTCAACCTACATTTTTGTATGTTACAAATTAAACTACGCACAACTGAATATGAAAGGATAAATTTTTTTTGCGGATTTTGACGTTATTCTGGGGTCTTTTTTTCGTCAAAATCCGTGATTTTCTTTTGCTCATGCTAAGTCTCGAAAAATACATTATAACATTCACTATTTCTTATTCATAATGTTGGACGTGTTAAAATACTGCAACTTTTTAACAAGAAAAATCTCAAATTGATGTTAAAAATTGCCGTAAAACTGTTGATTTATTTGAGGTGGAATGATGTATTATGACATGTCACTAATTTGTATTTAGATACATTGTATTTATTTTCAATTTTTCTAGTTGAATGGTTTGTAGCGGACCCCTGGAGGGGGGCGCGATATGAAACCACGGCCCGATCGCACCCGTATCGTAAGGTGATGAGGTCACAAGAAGCCCGCTAACGTTTTTCGTATTGAAGACGTTAAATCTGACAAGGCGAAACAAAATGGACAACAGAACGAGGATATGTATGATTAATGCTAAGTTCATTATATAAAGAAGATACAGTGGGGGATATTGGTCTGCTTATCGGACTGGTCGTGTCGTCGGTTGGAGTCAAGGTGCAGACGTTCCGGTCGTGTCGACGGTTGGAGTCGAGATGCAGACATTCCGGTCGTGTCGACGGTTGGACGTTGCAGGGCAGGCATTGCTGATCGAGGTCGGTGTCGAAAACCTTCCGTAGTAATTACAACCGATACTATACGGGGAAGGTTGGTGCAGATGATCGATGCTGGTCGTTGCAGATGATCACTGCTGGTTGTCGCAGATGATCGCTGCTGGTCGTCGCAGGTGGCCGGTGCTGGTCGGCGCAGGTGGTCGATGCTGGTCGGCTGGTCTGGTTTCCAACTGGACGTGTTGGGAAAGAAAGAGGAACTGGTGTTGCGATGTTGTTGGGCATATCGAATATCCGGTGCTGGCTTTGCGTGTTTGCTGATCGAGTCCGATATCGAAACCTCCCGTAATAATTACAAACGTAGTGTACGGGAAAGGTTACGGACGACGTGCAGGCAGCCAGTAGGGACGGAATGCCGAGTGTCGAACATGGGCAAGGAGCCAGAAGTAAAGAGGCGAAGTAAAGAGAGAAAGAAAGGTAGTTTCCAACTCGCGTCCAGTTGGCAGACAAAAAATAAAAAAAATAAAAATGGGAGCGTAACTTAATACGGCCACTAAGGCCAGGAGACTGCGTACCGACCGTTCAGGCGCCGACCGCGAATTCGGCGAGAAGTCGCTGTATTATGCTAAGGGAGACTAACAACAGAAAGGGTCTCGCTAAAATGCTATAAAATCTCTCAAAAAAAAAAAAAAAAAAAATGAGTAGGGATTTGCTACGCAAAAACTAAGGTCTAAAAATGCTTAGAGGTATATTACGACTAGGTTCGTAATACCAATGGACTGAAAGGTAATTAGCTCATCTCTAAAATGAAATTACCAGCGTATAGGGAACACGATCGAAAGGTCAAGGTTGAAATGCCCTGTTCTCTTCCGCTTTAGGGAGCGGCCAAAGGCGGCTGCGACATATTCACCTATATTGCATATGATCCATTATTGTACATAATCCTATTACAATAAAATTTGTATTTTATATGAATAGTTTCATAGATTGAGGGGTCTGTATCAGAGATTGGAGTGGGGAACAAGACCTTTGCACTGTTCCTGCTTTATGGTAACTAGACTTTATAAATTTAAGCGTACTAATAGATTGGTAGCAAGGTCTCATTATTTGACATTTGAAATCGCTAGATGTAACCAACGGTTTCTTCTGTTGCACTTATCTTTTATGGAACTCTGTAGAGAAGAAAATGGTAACTTACCTTGTCGGAGTTATCTCCTCCTTAATTTCCTAAGTGTTCACTAGGGCACGATCTCCCTCCACTATAAATACTGGGCGATTTCTTGCCTCGTTCTCTTTTTCATTACTTCATTTTCAGGGAACACACCTATAATGTAAGCTCTAGCTGAAGATTGCGTCTTCCCATTTGTGGGAGACGCCATTAACATTATACACACATACACGTACGTACGAATATTCACCAAAATACAAACTCTTTACGTTCACACACAAATGTCTATGTCCATTGTAAATTTTGTTGTTTAATAAATATACTTGTTTGTATCTATATATCGGTCTTGTTGGTTTTCTTTACATTTCTTTATGGTGGATTCAATCTCTGAGTCCGCCATGTTCTTGTAGTTGAATCTTCTTCTAACAGGAATAAACACACGTGTTCCTAATTTAACAACACGTAAAGCCCCAGTCGGCTACAACCTCATCCAACCAAGCAACAGCGTGTCGCGTGTATCCTACGCCGGAAAAATATATTTATTGTTATAACGATACAATAATCGTGGCACATGGCCTAAGGGTAAGTGAGAAAAGGCTGATCTTCGCTATGTAGTCCTACTACGCCGGAAAAGAAAGAGCGCACGGGACCTCTTGTTTATATATGAGAACGTCATGCAAATTTTTGGTCATGCCTCAACAAATCACTGACTTCTTGACCTAGGCGCAGCGAGTGACTGGTGGATTGATTCTATAAGTTGTTGGACTTGTTGCTTGACAAGACGGATGGTTTTGTTTTTGCTCGGACTTTTTACGATGTTTATTTGTATTGGTTAGTTTTTTGACAATTTTCTTTAGCGTATCCGATTGTTTTTGTATTATTAACTGTATTTCTGCGTGTGCCATGTGGTGTGACCCCGACCGAAATTGCAGAGTCTCCCCAGCGGCTGGAGCATCCAGCCAGTGTGAACCACTCAGTGTGGTGACGGACAGGCCCAAGAAAAAGGGTCTGGATTATTATCAAGTGGTACAAGAGTAATACCAAGAATATATCTCCGGCAAGGAGCCTTGGAGGCAGTGACCAAAAAGACGATTTTCCTTCTGACCTTGGAAATGAAACCCAGAAAGTTAATCGGCGTCAGCAGGGGGTGTGGTGGAGGAGGCTCTGAAGAGCCCCAACATAGGGGCCAAGATGTTGGCTCGAAGAACAAATGCTATGTGGAACATTCTGCTGGCAAATGGAAACAAAGCTAGGACATTGGCTGATAGCATCCTCACCACCAAATCGGTGAGAATACAAACGGAGTGCATGGGTACCCAAAGAATGCGGATTACTTTACATAGTGTGTCAATGGATATATCCATTTGGGGACTTTCTTTGCCAGGTATGAGTAAGTTGAGGATGTCGCATCGCTAAGGAGCAAAGAGGGTATTGCCACCAGGGATTTTGTCCTGCAGGTGACAATGACCCGCAAATGCTTCTTGGACATCCCTGATATTTTAACTTGCCGAGACCGGACTATATTTGTTGTCGTAGAAGTTCGTCGACCTCATTGCTGGTCCTGTGGTGCCATGGGGCACATGTTGAAAGCGTGTCCTGACAGGAACCCAGCACCACAGCCATAACGGTTCACCTCGAAGGAAACGGTGGGGCCAGAGAAGATCAGCCAGGCACCGATGGCCTCAGCAGATGGAAAAATATAGCGAGGAGAGGACAAAAAAGATGCAACCTCTCCTCCCCAACAGCAGCAACACTAGCGGCACCAACAACAGAAGCAGCGATTGAAGCAACAGCAAAAGAAACAGTAACAAAAACAGATCCAACAGCTCGTGCAACAGGAGCAACAACAACCAGAATATTTGCGATCGTTAAACCTGCGCACTTCAGCCCTCCTCTTTGAAAAGAGAAAGGGAGGAAGAAGAAGAGGAAGCAATGAAGACAAGCAAAAAGATAAACGTCATGGCTATGCAGGGGGGAGCAGGTCATGGAATATGCCAAGTCCTAATCCATTCTTCCTTCGCCAGGCAGAAAAGAAAACCCCTATAAAGTTAAGGCAAGGAGTCTTCTGTCTTCTAGGGCTCCACCATTTCCCTCCCCAATACATCATAAAAAAGAAGGGCTTCCCCAAGAGATGGAACGATTTGTTATGTTGATCGTCAGCCCCTCGAGAGGGACCTTTCCTCACAGAGGAGAGCCCTCTTGAGGCCGTTGACAGGAAGTCGACAGAGGACCCAGGAATTTCCTTGAAGCCATCAAGAACTCTGGCGATAGACTAAAAGTTTGGGATTTTCTGTCTGCCACAAAGACTCTTTCTCTCAGCTCAAGATGGCTCAAGTTAAGTCATCTGAGCTGAAAAAAAAATATCCAAACTATATTCTGGGAGGATCCCTGTGTTGCTCCACTCCTCGCTATATAGAGTCCTTAAACTAACATTCCCTACGGACGTTGGCAGTATTGTCCTATACAATACTTCGTGCAGCATGGGCTGCCTAGGACAATCAATCGGGGTCTTGTCCTTGGCAGATTTCCAACCAGTATGTGGCTAAGGTAATCTGAAAATGAATATCAAGCTAGCATGCTTAAATGCGAGGGACTTGAGGTATCTGGGTAAAGTTGCCCACCTGCTTCGTGACCTCTTTGGTGTGGGTGTGACTGCGATCTAGGATTTCGATGCTCATGTGTTGTCTAGCGAGATGGTGTCTATTCAGAATATGGGTACTGGCAGGCCATAGTTGTTTCCTACCTGGTTAAGCATATCCTAGGCGTGAGTGTGAACTATATCCTTGTCGATGCGGGTGGCGGTGCGTTTGATCGTGGCCAATATTTCCATGAAAAATGTTTCATTTTGGCTCGTTACAATTTATGCACACAATGAGAGGGCGGGAGATGCGGACGTGAGCTCTTAGGTGGCTGTCTACCCAGGCGGTCAGCTACCTGAATAGAATGTTAGTAAAAAGGGTTGGTCTAGATCTGCTCGATTGTCTCACTGGCTAGGCTATTCAGACCACAATTTTTTTTCTTTTTTTGTGCCCGGATGGCATTAGACTCTAGGCCTAGAGAGGCTGAACACTGGAAGTTCAAATTGTCCTTTCTAGACAGGAGTGACCTCCAGCAACAGCTGACTACTGTGAATTAGGCCAGCCTTGGTTTTCTTCTTTTAATCACCTATAGTCACAACGGGATGGATTCCTGACGTTCCTCAGCCCTGGTTAGCTAGACACTTTTCGTTCACCTACTTAATGCGAGTAATTCTTGTTCCCGGACTGTCCCCGGCATTCTCTTTTTTTATGGTCCATGTCAGGATTCCCAACCTCTTCATTTTATTTTTGTCCACTTTATTAACTTGACTGGATTCACCTTTGAATTTCCCATTCCGCAATTTATTTTTGTCCCACCCTCACCTCTAGCGAGTGCGCTGCTTGATTCTGCTTATCGGCAGAATACAGTGGTCACTCATATTTTTCTATGAAGTGAATGGGTCCTAACATTTTATTTTTAGTTTGAACGTTTTATTGTACTTTATTTTCATCAACTCTCCCCTTTATTTTCATGTCAAAGATTTTTTTTATCTATTTAAAAAAAACAAAAAAGCGAAAAAAAAAAATAATTTGTATATTAGCAAAATTTTATGCCATTGGAGTTTTATTTGGTTCCCTGTGAATATGCGTTATGTTGGAATGGATTGAATGGGGATGGATGAATCCTTACAACGATTTAATCAAATAATGTAAGAATGAATTGGTCGTGAATCAGATTAGCTGGGTGTAGGATAGTCAGCGACAATAAGCTGTCTCCACTTCCCCTTCGGCCTTGTGCCACAATTGTATATTACAATACAATTGAATAAATAAATTGTTTCTATGAGTCGTTACTCTAAAGGGCGATTTCCTGAAACGTGCGACTGCTTGATTGAATTTTATCTCCTCATAAAATTATACTACAATCTCTCTTCCAGATTGCTTTCCAGTCAACTTTGATCTTCAAAGGTTTACACATGCAATATCAATCGTTATCTTTTGTTTTCTTAATTCTTATTCTTTTATTGTTCTTATTTTTCTCATATTATCTCTCAATTAGTAACCCATTGCATCCTAGTGGCTTTCTTGCCATGCTTGGGATGAAATGAGAAAAATAATTAGTTAACACCAAAAATTGCAAAAATGAAAGTAAAAATCACTACTGAATGTTTTAAAAATTTGCAAATGTCCAAATTATCCAATTATTATTTTCATTATTTATTCATTAATGAATAAGTGATTTTACTTTGGATATATTGTTTTTGTGGTCAGTTTCACCCTCCCTGCCTTTTCAATATCTTGCGTGTACTTTGTACTCTTTAATTTTGTGTCTACAGTTAAAGAAAAATCCCTGAAGAAAAAAATATATGCAATGAATAAATTAATGCTGCAATATCAAATGTGATCATACTGAAAATTTGTCCCAAACCTTACCAAAAATCATACAATAAAATTCAAATTTTGAGAGTTGATGTTGCATTTAAAACATTATTTTCTTTAAGATTTGCTTAGAAAAAATATTAACTGAATATTTATTTTGAAAAATATTTATTTAAAAAATATTATTTATAATTTTTCATCCCATTGCTGTTCTTAACAAGTGTTCTTTATTATCAATTAAAGACAAGTTTGAAGAATTGAAATGTAAACATTAATGCTATTTTCGAGTATAAACATTTTTTAAAAGAATTTTATTTTATTTTATTTTATTTTAGAAAGGAAATAATTGTGAATTACCTACTTTGAGTTTGAACAACTCTTTCCTATTGAAAGATTAATAGATGATTTAATAAGTCTTAAATTCAAAATAATTAAAATGAAATATTTTCAGACAGGTAAGAAAATATTAAGAAAAATAAAAAAAAGCAATGAATTAAATTTAACCAGTTTAGTTCATTGCTTTTATTTTTTTAATATTTTTAATTAATTTCTTTTTTATACTTATAATGTATAAAAATAAAATCATTCATTCTACTAAGCTTCATAAAAGCGTATAAAATAAAAATTTATATTTTTAAACTATTGGTTACATAACGGTATAATTTATTTAAAAAAATAAATATACTAATTCAATATAGGTAAGGTTTTAAAATGAATTTTTAAAAATGAAAAAGCTTCCTTGAAGTTTTCACTTTAATTTAGCTTTAATTGAAAGCTAAAGGATTTAAAATTTACTATTTCCAGTCAGCAAAATACTCTATGGTGTTTTTTCAAACGGAAATTATATTGATGGGAATCGATTTTTTTCAGTAAAATTGATAAAATTCGGCCATTTTTGACACATTTATAAACAAAAGTTAATTCTCGGTTTTAAAAATCATGCAAAAATAAAAACAAAATATATATTTCTATTGACAGCCGGACGTGTTCATAGTTAAGTATGGTGGAGCAGAGGATAAATAATTTCATTCATTTGTGTAAAATCCTGAAAATTTCATTAAAATCCGACAATTATTTGATTTTTGCAAGAATTTCCAAATAGTGTGTCAGTCACCGCAAAAAAAGAGGCTAAAATTTCCTATGCTAAAAAGTAAAAGAAAACAGCCACAAGAAAAACAAGTTTTTTAATCAAAATTTGAATGTTTTAAAAAGAAGTAAAAAAATGAATTAAATAAATACTTTGATCCTTCCTACAACATATCTATTTTTTTGACGATAAACCCGTTTTCATTTTTGGAGCATGTTTTCATCACGGTATGCTGACTTTTTTAGCGTTTTCGTGGAGGTACCTACAGCAATTTCTTCGTTATTGCACTGTTGGGGTTCTTTATTTCTTTAATTTTTTTTATTTTTCGCTCGATTTTTAACAGCCAGGAATAACAGTGAGTAAAACTATTGTTGATGGAAGTTCCCAGGCATAAACAAACGTTATTTTCATTATGTTTTAAGTTTAAGCAAAAAAAAAAGTAAGAAGTATTTTTTATAAATTTACTTTGAATACAAATATAAATATTGGATTTTTTTGATTTTTAAATTTGTTTACCATTTTGCGTCTATAATGGTGGTCAAGTGAGTGACGAGTGAACGAACGTGAAAATGAAAATAAATATTTTTTTTATAAAAAGCCTAAAATAAATAAACAAAAAAACAAACATTTATTTACATACACGGAAATTAATTTTTCAGGAAGTCCATGGCGGTACGCATTTTTTTAATCATTTAATTACTTTATTAATCACTCAGGTGATTTTTTAACCTGTGTAACCGAATCATTTTAAAAATAAAATTTAACCGAGCAAATGTACTTGTGCCGTCTGAACACTTTTTTCTCCTGTCGACCGGTTGTTGTAACTGACACACCATATTATCGGTTCACACCCACACGTGTAGATCGTTCACTCTTTTAGTTTTTTTATATCATGACATCCCCTCCTTTTGAAGTGCAACTTCCAACTCGTTTGTTACAGCAGCCAGCCATGTGCTGCTGGGTGTTGTTAGGAAAGAGGAGCACAAAGCAGGACTCATCAGTTGGGCAAAGCAACTGATTATGATTAGAGAGTCAAAGCTGTTCAACAAAAAGAGTAAGACTACTATTGAAAGGCAACAAGACAAAAAGGAAGAAAAAATTGCCATCTCTTAGATTAAGTAACGCGATCGCACACACATAATCAAGCAAGATGGATTCTGTGTTCACGGATACAGAAAACTCGAGCAGTTCTGACTTCACAGGAGAATATGCCGAGGATCTATCTTATTCGTCATTGCAGGATATACCCGATTCCGTGTTGTACAGGGCATCTGAACTCCGAGCCCTTTCTCTAGCAAATAATCAATTATCACCTTGTATAGGGCGAAGGATCGCCGATTTTCGGAACTTGGTCAAACTTGACATCAGTAATAATGGCCTATTCCACTTACGTGAAGAAATAAGCGGACTGATAAAATTACGAACTTTAATCGCACGTAATAACTATCTCTGTTCGGAAAACATCCCTAAGTCTCTGGCTATTATGAAGACTTTGGAAGTAGTCAATATGAGTGGTAATCAATTTATAGACGTACCGCCAATCTTCTTTAAATTGGAAAAACTTCGCTACTTACACATGGGCGCAAACCAGATTAAAGAGCTTCCTATACAAATCAAAGAACTAACTCAGTAAGTAACCTTGATTGGTGTACTGTCTATTGTGTTAAAAAATGTTTTAAAATAAACGAATGAGTTGGAGAAAGTTAGATGATAATCTTTTTCGTGATTATGACTACAACTTAAATTAACTTTTTTTTTTGCTTAAATTTTTACGATCTGTCACAACAATTGATAGAAAATACAAAGTATTTTCTTTATTTAATTTTGTAATTCTACTTTATTGTCGGTTTAGTTTTTAAATCTTTTGGAAAAATACAATAAAATAAGCTTTGATTAGTTTTAATTTAAAATTTTTAAAACAAAGCTCTCGAATTATTTTTAAGTTTTACTTTTAAAATTATGATTGATTACTTAGCAATAATTAATTTTTTAAGTTCATTACGAATTTTGAAAACTACTGAAAAATTTTTACGGTACAGTACACTTTAGTACACATACACTACTACTCTTAAACACTAAAGACTGATTTCCTTTTTACAATTTCTTTTATTGAAGAAGATGAAACATTGAAAAATGTCAGAAATGAAGTTGGTTCTCGGTCGTTCTTTATTATCAATTTAGTGTGATTATTTAAGGATTTTAATTTACTACTTTAACTACCATGTTCCCGCAAGCGGCAAACAAAATGTAATCAAATGAACTGCATTATTATTAGCATTGCCATTATGGCATTATATAACTCATTTTTTCAAAATAATCAATGCGGGAATAATTTGTCATTTTAGCGTTAACTAAATCAATTTAATGGGCTTCATAATTTTACGAACTTTTTCTTGATTGTTTAAAGTTTTCTCAGGAAGGTTTTAAAAATTAAAGACGACGTTGCATTGATTCGTTTTTTATCGTAAGGTTAAAAAAACTGCTGATAAATTTCTTTTCATACAAAAATTAATTAGCAAAATTAACAGTCGTTTACCAGCTTAAAAATTGTCAGTATTTATTTTCTGTTTTTGCATTTTTTTCTATTTAAAAAGTATTTAAAAAAGTTTGATTTGGTACAAGGCCACAAATGTGCAGCTGTCATTTATTGAGCAATAATGTAATGAGCTCGTTTTTTTTTTTTTTTTTTACAATATAGTCTGTTGGGTTTCCTGATATTAGCTTCGTTGTGAGAAACAGCCAGTGACAAAAAAGAAAAAATAATAGCATTACTACTCACTGTTTCAGCCTTAAGCAAAAGAATAAAATAAGGAAAATAAAATACTATTTAATAAAAATAATTAACCTCTAAAATAGTATTTTTAAGTTAAAAAACTTAAAAACTTGACAATCTTTATCCCTATTATTAATTTTATTTTTATTATTAGCTTTACATTACAATTTTTTTTCTATTATTGAAATGAAAGTTATCAAATATTTTTAAAGGGCAATAAAAAACAAAACGAAGATAAAATAATTAATAATAGTAAATAATGATAAAAAATAAAAATAAAATGAATGTTTATCAAATACACCTTATTACCAGAATTTACATACGTAAGTCGGTGTGGTGATTTTTTTTTTTTTTTTTAAACGATGGTCTCTACTTCAGTCTTCAATGTTATCGTTCGTTGTTCAGAGAATAATTGAGATTTTTTTTTTTTTTTTTTTTTTTAGATTTTAATTATTATAATGACAATTTTAAAAAGATGAAAAAAATATTTCTTGTATAAAAATTCATTATTCAACGAAAAAAAAAAAAACAAAAAATAAAAGCGTTTTATTTTACTGTTATTTTTTTTTTTTTTATTATTTTATGATTCAGAACCGATTTTTTCTAACTGCGTGGTCCTAAAAAATTTCATGATTTTTTTTTTTTTTTTTTGATTCTCCAAGAATTTGTCCTCAAAGCATTTCTCAAAATATTTCATTAAAAAAAAACTTCATCTATTTGTAGTAAATAAGTCCTGAAAGTTTAATTAAAATTCGGCAATTATTTGATTTTTGTAAGAATTTCCAAATCAATGTTTTTATCACGGAAAAAAGATGGTCAAATTCCCCATACTAATTTACGGTCACCTGCTGACGCAAGAAAAAAAAAATTTTGAAGGTTGTAAAAAGAAAAAGCATTAAAAAATATAATTAATTAATTTAAATTATATAATCAAAAAATACCTTCTTTGGTCTTTGCTATTTTGGTGATAAAATTGATTTTTGCGGTCATTTTTTTGTATGCTGCGATGCTTATATTTTTTTTATTTAATAATGATTCTTTCTTTAACCATAAAAAACCAAATAAATGATGTAATCTGGAATAAGACAAAAAATAAATTACATAATTTTTTTTTTTTTTTTTTTTTTAGAATAAACTAAAGTCTAATTAATAATATTTTTTATTTAATTTACATGTTGTTTTTTAGTTAAAAATCCTTGTGATTATTTTCATAAAATTAAAATAAAAAATTTGCACTGATATTTTTTCCCCTGTGTAAGTAAATTTTATTGATTTGTTATTGTTTTCACTCACTGATCATCAGTACATTTATTGAACCCCTACTTTAGGAGGAATTCACTCATTCTACTTTTAAAACTTGATTTTCCTCATAAACAAAAAATAAACTCCCCAAATAAAGGTAGGTCATATTCGTCAGCCTAAGTAGGTGAAATTACAGGGGAAACTTATTTCCTCACAAAAATACACTGATTTGCTCAATCGAATCTAAAAAGTAAAAACTATTTTTAAAATAATGAATGAATATTCTATGCCAGTCAAAAATTTAACGAATTCATTTTTTTCAGATAGTTCTTTTTTTTTTTTTCCTGTTGACAGTAAGAAATAATTTCCCTTATGTAAAAATAAAATAGTCGCTCACAGAATTTTTTACGGTGTGTACACTGTACACTACACTAATCCGAATGTACATTTTTAAAATGAATATTGTAGAGTTGAATATTGTTGGATGGGTACGTGGACTGTACTGTTGTAAAACCCGTAACCATTCTCGTTTGAAAATATCAACATTGATTATCTGTTCGGCATTAAATAAAAACTAAAGTGAAAAGTCGAATGAAAGATTGTTTTCTTTCGCCCGCTTTCAAAATCAGCATTAGAAACCGTGGCTTTCACAAGGCATATAAATTTATGACTCTTGCATTTTTTTTTTTTTTTTTTTTTTTTTTTTTTTTTTTTTTTTTTTACAATTTACACCATTTAAAACAATCCCTTTTAGAAATGTCTTATTGTTTTACAACCACACTGTACACATTTTATCCAATTTTTCTCGGCACTTGAAATGAAAATTACTTCTTTTCTCTACGCTTTCCTAAGAGAAGAAGCAGACCTCCCAAACACATGTTCAATTCCAATATGATCTTTTTTTTTGTCTTTTAAACTAATCTTAACCTTTTTGATGGATGCCTGGGAGTGACTTCAACATTGCATCAACTATAAAGTTGATGCAATGTTGAAGTCAAGATTTCAAATACAAATTGGAGCAGTACAAGTTTCTTATCCTTTTTTTTTTTTTATATTGAACAAAGATATCTTTGTGTCACAGAGGAAAATAACTGGCAAAATATGGGAATAATACAATTGCGAATATTTTATGTACCATATCCTTTCAGGATGTGGGCGATTGATCATTTATGTCACAACTTTGTCCTTTGTAGCTTGAATTAAATGGTGTCTCCTTCCCAGTTCTGCCATTCATTTACACAAGTTCATTAGGTAGGTTACTCATTGTACTCATTGCTGTACCCTTTTCTTACCAAATGCAATTCCCAAGCACCATTCAAGATAAAAGGTTATTGAATAAGGTTATTGTATAGCTGTAAAAGATAATTATATATAGGATAGGTAATGGTTGACCCTATACTTGAAGAGTTTAAGCTTGGGGAAGCATCCTCTCAGATGTCTGTTCCACAAGTTGGTTATGGGGAAACAACTGTGAGTTGAACTTCCTTCTTACCAAAGGAAATGAGAATGATTCAACCCTGTGTATATGGCATGGTGGGTCCCAGCTATAAAGATCTGAATTGGTGGAACTAAAGAATATAGCTCATCTGAACATTTGCCATGGAAATAGTGATAGTAACAATAGGCTTGCAATGTTTCTTCTGTAGGGTTGAAAATAATTCATAACCCACAAGGCTGCATAAATATTTTTGAACTCTGTAAGGCTGGAAAGTGAAGACTGGGCAGCTGCAGCCCAGATATAGCAGCAATATTTTATTTTTGGTCTGATCTGACTCCTAATTGAGCATAGCAGATGTCATGTACTTTCTGGAGCAGTACAAGGAACCAACTGTTTTTGCTGTCTCTTTAGTGATGGATTGTATCTTCAATATGTCCTGTGTATATCAATTCCTTTTTCCTCATATGTCCTAGAAATTCTCTTATTCTAAATACAATTATCCTTTTTGTTACCATTTTCCTTAGTTTCCTTGTTGTTCACAAGCTTCAGCTATGATATTCTCAGCATCCTCTGTTGCCTCAAGTCTACTCTTCATCTGTAATGAAATTTCACTGCCATATACAAAGATTGATATTAGATAGCAATTCAGCACTCTTTTCTTTATTTCTAGGGCAGCTACTGTGGTAAATAATATAAGACTACTATCCAAAATTCCAATTATACAATTGACTGACACCATTTCCAGACATACAACTTCACAATATGACATTCTTTGTTTTGATGTGTTTAACTATTGTTAGTGTTAACCATGTATAGTGTGTGTAGTACTACTCCTTGCTTACCTTCTTTCTAATGTTCCATCAGGCTAAAAAATCATATATTTATGATTAGATTTGTAATACACTATATCTATTTAGACCATTTTCTCAAGCTTTAATCCCTTGTGGATTCAATAAAGCCTAATCTGTTTTTAAGGAAACATGTGGCATTTTGCAGGCCACATGTTTCATGAATCTAAATTCATTTTAGATGATTTTTCAAAATATTATTTTTGCTTGCTTCATGTCTTATATGAACACTATTCATTTTCGTATTGCTTATAAAAAAAATCAGTGAATAAACAATGGGTTGCAAAAGTATTTATACCTCTATCAAAAAAACAATTTTTGAGACTAAAACCAAGTGCTTATATACTATAGTTTTTAAAATAGGAAATTGTTCACCTTGATCTAAATATTCTTAAATAATGTTGCTAAACACTTTTTTCCATAACAAATTGTTAAAATTGGTGAACCTGCATTACATAACTATTTGCATCCTTTGTAACAAAAGAATTCTGGCTCACAGCATTATTACATGACAAACTGTTTCTTGACATTGTCACAGATGGTTATCCATTTAGGTGCGACTTGTTTGAGCTGAAATGTATTATGGATTCTGCCTATAAATAGTGGGAAATATTCTGCTGTCTGTAATCACATTGTGTCACGTAAGTAGCTGTCACAAAGTCCAAAAATTTATCAGATCTCAGTAAGAAATTTAAAATAAGCACAAAAAAATATAGAAAGCTATAAATCTATCACCAGTTTGTATACCAAAAAGTAGTGTAGCATGTGTGGTCAAGAAGTGAAATGCATATGGAACCCTTTCAGAAGAAAAGGCTGTCCCTTTAAGATGACAATAAACCAATTCCAATCTGGTCAGGAAGGCCTAAGCCAAATCCTCCATTACTTTTGAAGACCTGAAAAAGTTTGATTTTGCAGTGCACTATATCCTGCACTTTGCACAAAGAAGTTTTTATGGGTATTTGGCAGGCAGGAAAGAAGGAAAACATCTTGAGACTGGTATGTAACTAAACCTCTAAAATAACTCTCTAGTTATGTGGGAAATAATTACCTGATCAAATGAAAACGAAATAGAATTTTGGGGGCCTGAATTTTAACAAATATATTTTGTGTAATCTCAAAACTGATGCTAACTGTAAAACATGGAGGTGTTATCATGATACCATAGGTCGTTTCTCTTTTTCTGGTCCTAAGGAGTTTGGCCATGTACAAGACAAATATAAAAAAATTAAAGAGGAAAACTTCAAGTCTGCAAGAAGTCTGAAGTTCACATTTCAGTAGGAAACTTGAGAATGTTTTTGAAAAAAAAAATAAGTCTTAAATTGGCCCAGTTTGTCTAAATCTGAATTCTATAGAAAACTTAAAGAGAAATTTTAAAATTGCTGTCTGCCAAAGGTCACCAAAAAACCTGACTTAGCTTGAACAAAGAAGAGTAGGCTAAACTGTCCAGAGAACATTGTGTAAGATAGTGATTGGAAGTATTTATTGTTGTGAAAATAGCTGTTATGAAGTACTGACTGTATTGTATGAACTTGGTATGAATACTTCTGCAACTCTGAAAAACAAATTTTGTTATTTTCATGAAATTCAACTAAAGTTTGCAATTCTTCTAATGACCTGTATCATTTGAACTTTAACAATAAAAGTATATTTTTCATGTGGTGCAACCCACTGTATCTCTTTATTTGTAAGTTAGATGTTCAAAAATCTGGGCCGATTCAAAATAGCTAACATTTGTGTAACAGACTTTTTTTCTCCTCCAAAGAAAACATTTTGAACATCCATAGAAAAATTTAATTTCAATCAGTTTCCTTGAAGTAAGTTGTGCAGATGTTATTAGCATTTTGCAACAGGAAAAACAAATTTATCAAAGGACAAAGATTTCTAAGACAGGACAGGACAGGAACAACACTATGATTTTCCTCATGGAATTCACTACTTATGAGCATCATAGATGTGGAAAAATTCATTAAAGATGCTACAGAATATGCTCCTATGGTAACTCCATAGAGCATAATAATCAACATCCCTGAACTGAAAGCCATCGAAGACTGACTCCTTTCTGTTTTTGTAGCTGACAAAAGACTATATTATGAAAATGTTGGCAAACTTGGATGTCATATAACAGATTGTTAAAAGAAAAGAATTCCTTATGTGGGATATTTTTTGTTAGCAACTCCCAAAGACTGTGTGATGTTGACAAGAATTATAACAGTGGGTGCATTCCTCATGCAGTATGGAGGAATTGGTTTAAATAAATCCAGACAAGAACATGGGAGAGTTGAAGTATCACTCCATGTTTAATCATGAAAACTTTAATGCTATCCCAAATTGAGTATGCATAAATGGAAGGAAGGTAGCGATCATCATTTCTGAGAGCAGGTCAGCTTGATGACACTGCAGAGACACTGGAAACCTTTCCACAGTTTGTTCAGCAAAAGAATTTTCAACAAATGACCAAAAAAAAAAAAACTATATCAATTAAAGAAAAAAAACTTGAGAGACAAATTGTTAAGGATAAGCTAGTGGAGGGAGCCAGCAAGACATCTTCCTCCAGCAAGACATCTTCCTCTAAAGGTAATTATACTGCTTTTTCCTTTACTAGAACATCTCCAGAAAAAAATGTACAGCCCAAAACAAAATACCCACCCTGACCTTCTTCTCCCATTCCAATATCCTCACCCTCAAGAAAAATTACTTCACCCTCCACATCACTCAATCCACAAGCCTTTTCCTTCATCCCATCAACACCACTAGCAGTGCTTCTGTTTGGAAGAGGAACTCCCATATACCAGAACATAAAATGAAATATTACAGTGGGGAATACGTCTGCTGTGTGAATCCTGATATACTTGAAAAGAAAAATTTACAGTAGCAGTGTTTGGGAGATCTGAGAGTCCTCCTTAACTTTAGAAAGATAGAAGGGATAAGTGTGGAGGGTGCCAAAATTTCCTGTATGTCCAGAGGTTCTTAACTGTTGCTTGAGTAGGTCCGAGTACATGGTAAATTTGGTCAATGCTGGATGAGGCTAATTCACCTGTAGAAATATCACCTCCTGCATGCTGGACATTATCATAAAGGAGAAAGTGTTCTGATGACCATAGGCAATAGGAGGCCTTCTTTCAGTAGATCAATCAGTTTGTAATATCGTTGAAACTGGTAGTTTTAACAGGTGATTATAACAGTCCTTGATCACAATTTAGATTATGGCGGTGCTAGTAAGTGTCCTTTTGATGTTCTAAAAAAAAACAAAAAAAAACTTACCACCACATTCAATCTGGTTGAGAGATTCTGAAATGAACATCCAAAGCAGGTAGAGAGGACTTGGACAGATAAGGGCTGTCCAGGCACAATTCAGTGTTTGAGCCACATCAACCAGGTTCTAGTGTGACACGATAACTAGGCGTATATTAAGGTGGATTTGTAAAATATGTATTTTATTTTAATAAATTAAAAATAGAAAACTGTTAAGAATAGAAAAATAGTTTAAAAACATGTGTTTTGTTTAACAAAAGTACTAAGGGAAAAAGAAAAGGGAAAAAATAAATAAACGCTTTTTCTTTTATAAGTAAATTTGTGGAAGAGAAAAGGGCATCAGATTACTGTTAAATCCTACCAGTCTTCCAATAAAATATTTGACTAAGTGATTTGATGTGATAAAAGATAAACATTTAGGAAATAGATTTTAGGTGACCAGGTCAAAAACTGTCTTTACTGTATCTCGACAACACATTAAGGAAATAAAGAAAAGATAATAGAATTTTCTTTTTCTCCAGGCAATAAAAAAAAAAAAAAAAAGAAAATAAAAAAAACGCCTGGCTACTGAGAAAGTGCCAGGGCTATAAAAACATCCAACGGCCTTCACATGAAGATTTGTTAAGATAAAAAGATAAAAAAAAATCCTGGAAAATACATCATTGGAGGCCGAGTGCAAACGGGATGTCCTCACATCAAAGGAAGCAAAATTTAAGTACCTTGAAAATTTGAACTTACAGTCGCCAATGCTTATCTTTTGTTTTCACCCAGCGGTCTAGTGGACTTCCGATTATTTCAATATAAATACAAGTGATTTTTCCGAGCAGTTCAGCCGGGCGTGTGCTTGAAGTAGCTACGTGTGTCAGGCACACTGAAGAAGTGAAACTCCGTTCATCTGAGTCGGTCGGTTCGGCATTTGATCTCCATTAGTTAGTTAGAGCTGAGTGTCACATTGCCTGCCCCAACTGCAAGACTAAGTCTGAACGAATTAAAGCGTCGGTTAAACTCATCTAAGTTGTGGAAGTTCGTTCCTTCAATAGTTTATCTGGTGCCCCCAGCTTGAGACATCGACTTTTTCAACCAACCTCCGGCAACATTACAGCGTGGAGAACAGCCGCCGGAGAAATTGCACGGACCTCAACCAGGGGTGTCACAATTGGTGCTGTGGTAACCCAGGATTCGGAACCAACGGAAGTGCCACTGGATGCTAAAGTTTGGATTTCAACGAACCGACGCGACTGGACAGAAAATGAAACAAGACGAACGGAAAAAGGAAATTGAAGGAAGAACCACTCTAACAACCAAATGAAGAAGTACTCTAGGAACCTCAGCAGACAGAAGAGTTTCTTTTAGACTTTTGATCATTACACCCACTAAAAGACATTCTAATTGCTTGGTATAAGCTTAAAAAAAAAAAAAAAAAAAAAAAAAGAAAGAAAAGGGAATCCGTAATCAACAAGCACTGATTCACTTAAGGTAAGCAGAATTCTTTACTCCCTAATTTTGTCTATTCAAAATTCTCGCTGGCATATTCTTGGTATTGTTTTTGAATTTTTTTTTTTCTTTCTTTTGCCACTTGTTAGAATTGTAATAGTTTAGTATGGATAGGATTCATGTTATCGGATCAAGTGGGTCGAGAATACCTGTATTTAAAGGTAGATCTTCCGAATTCCAGGCTTGAGTTGAGGTCATAAAAAAAAAAGATTAGAATACACAAGCTTTCGCAGGCAGAGATAGTTAATGTGGCCTATGACTACTCAGATGGAGTAGTATCAGAATATATAGGGCTGTATTTAGAGGATCATCCATAATGTAGTTGGGATGAACTTTTGAAACAGCTAGTGCAGCTAATGCTACAAGGGCTTTAATTAAGGTTAGACAGAAAGGAGAAACTCTGCCAGAACTAACGAGTAAGATTCTAGGACTGGCTAAGATAGTGTATAAGGACGCAGTTCAACGAGAGGGCGAGGTAATTCAGATGCAGTTGGCTGAGTTTTTCACAGACACAATCGAAAACCCGTTCGTGAGAGAGGACACCGCCAGGGCATACCCAACCACTCTGACAGAGGCATTCAATGCAGCACAGCAGAGCCTCAGGATGCACGAAAGGCTGGCAACCTCTGGGGAGCAAATGTGGGTGGCGCGGGGACAAGGTGATGGAAGATATGTAGGACTTCCCCAGAACGATGGGGGATGGTGGAGGTACGGTGGGACGGATCACCATTGGGGAAACCATACCCTACAGTCCTGCCCAGTTCCTGGCAGACCGGGATGCTGGGGATGTAGCCGGCTGGAGCACCTGGTGAGGGAATGTCCTCGTCAGGAGGGGCCCTTACGTGCCACAAAAGAAACTGGACGACAACCGGGAAACGCGGAAGGGCCACCCCGAGGGATGTAAGGGTGGCCCGAAGTTATGCATTGCTCAGCCAAGGTACTGAAGCAACTTGTGATGTGCTGGTGAGCGGCAAATACGTACAGGCATTATTAGATACGGGGGCATGCATATCAATTTTGAGGTTAAGAGACTTTAAGGCATTAAACCAAAAACATAGGGGACTTGAAGCTGCAGATATGAAGATAATTCAGGCAGACGGACGAGAAATAAGGATAACCGGTGCAATATGCCTGCCTATAAGTGTGGGAGGGGTATCCACTATGCAGAAATTTTATGTAGCCCCAACCATCTGTAGGGCAATGATATTAGGCCGAGACTGGTTGGAGAGCAATAAGGCCCAAATCAGCTTTAATCCAACCTTCTTAAAGTTAGGTGGAAAAGAGATTCCTCTCGGAGCTCCGATGAATGAAGAAGTGGTCGTTCTTACTACTAAAGACATTGTTTTGCTGCCGTGCATGGCTATTGCATGTAACGGAAGGCTGTCACCAGCAGAAAACCTAAGGCAAGGAATATATCAGGTAACTCCAACTGATAAAGGTTACTTCGAGGAAGGGGAAATTTCGTTATGCAAATCGGTGGTCAAATATAGGGACACTAATGACGTCCCAATAATGCTAGGAAATGCCACGAACACAACAATAAAAATAGAGAAAGGGGATGAGAAAGGAAGAACAACGCCCATTACTATCATAAGGCAACAGGTGAGCAAGAGTCATTTAGCTCATGTTCAGGTAAACTCGATAGTAAACAAGGAGGAAATACTGGCACCGCCTGAACACATGGGGAGCATAAGACAACTAATACTTAAGAATAAGGACATGGTGGCTAACTCTGATAAGGTCGGACACAAACAGTGCAGATGAAGATTGGCACAGGCGATCACCCACCAATAAAATTAAAACCATATCAGACACCAATACCCAAACGTCAACTGGTGGAGGATGTAGTCAATGATATGCTGGAATCAGGGGTGATCGAACACTGTAAATCCCCTTGGAGTTTTCCAATAGTAGTAGTCAGTAAGAAAGATGGAGGACATAGGTTTTGTGTCGATTTTAGGGCCTTGAATAAAATCATGAGGCCCATGGCCTACCCCTTGCCAATGATTGATGATATCTTGGCTTTGTTGGGAAAATCTAAATATTTTTCTAAACTTGATCTAAGATCAGGATATTGGCAGGTAGCTTTAGACAGAAATGACCGAGAAAAGACAGCATTTGCATGCCACGCGGGTCTGTATGAGTTTAGAGTAATGCCATTCGGACTCGCCAATGCCCCAGGAATTTTTCAGCAACTTATGTCAGTAGTTTTTGGGGGTTAGAGCAATTTGCAATGGCTTACTTGGGTGACATATTGATTTTCTCAGCCAGGGAAAGTGAACACCTTCAGCACTTGCAGATTGTTTTTTCCCAATTGCGGAAACACGGGTTAAAGATTAAGCTATCTAAGTGCCAATTCATGCATAAAGAAACAAGGTACTTGGGATACATAATCAATGAACAGTGGGTTAAACCAGATATGGGTAAAGTTGAGGTGATCAGGGCAATGCCTGCACCAAAAACACGATTCGACAGGTTAGGGGCTTTATAGGGGCGATAGGGTACTATCGGAGATTCATTCCGGCATTCTCTAGGATAGCCACACCACTTATATTATTGACAAAAAAATATGCCAGGTTCAAATGGACGGAAGATTGTCAAAGATCCTTTGATGTCCTGAGGAACAGCTGACTGCTTATCCAGATCTGAATAGGCCCATGATACTGTACGCTGATGCGAGTGATCAGTGCATTGGGGCATGTCTGACCCAGCCCTGTCCAGACAAGGATGGCCCCATGCCAGGGATACCAGAAGAGGTACCCATCTACTTTTTATCTCACCGGCTCTCCCCTACTCAGCAGAGGTGGCCTGTGATCGAGAAGCCTATGCCATAGTCTATGCATTACAAAAACTAGACTATTACCTGAGCGGAGCGAAGTTTATAATCAAGACTGACCATAAACCCCTACAGTATTTATTTGAAGTGGAACTTACCAACAGGAAAATACAACAATGGGCCATTAATTTGAGCGGGTATAATTGTAAAATAGAGTATTTGGCGGGGAGGGACAATACATGCGCCGATCTGCTGTCTAGAAGAGGAATCTGTAAACATTATACCTGAGGTGGATGACAGGGCGTACCAGATAAACGTGATTAATTCTCAGCGAATTGAGAATCAAACTGGCTTAGGGGAACTGGAAGACTCGAGTGGCATTGAAGAGGACTGACCCCCCAAAATATTCTGCGAGTACGAAATGGATGATGAAATTAAGAATCTAAAGGAAGCGATAGAGGCGGGGCGGGTAACTGAAGCATGTGCACGAAAATACCTAATACAAGAAGGTAGGCTATATTATCTCTCCGACAGGGATGGGGAAGTGAGGCCCCGGTTGTACGTAGCTGGATCACTCCGAAGTAGGATACTAGCACAGCACCACGACAGCCAAGGACACATGGGCATAGATAAAACGTACAGACTTATCAGTAGGAAATATTACTGGCCGGCTCTGTACAAAGAAGTGACTGCATATGTGAATAGCTGCATCACATGTCAGGTCAGAGCCGATAAACATAGGATAGGACCTCTTGTGGAAACGGACATTCCAGCCTATCCATCTGAGAAGGTTAGCTTAGATATTTCAGGGCTGAATGGTGAAACTCCTCGCGGAAACAATTACATAGTCAGCTTTGTCGACTGGCTTACCAACTGGCCAGAAGCTTATGCCGTAAAAGATAAAAAGGCTCTGACGGTAGCCAATTTAGTTCTGACAGAGATATTCCCAAGATATGGGGGCCCCCTTAGAGTTAGTGACAGATAATGGAACTGAAAACGTCAATGAGATAATGAGGGAGACTCTCAACAGTTTAAATATAAAGCACATAACCACATCTCCATACCACCCACAGAGCAACGCAAAGGTAGAACGCTTCCACCGATCCTTAGGTGATATTCTAGCTAAATTAGCAATGGGGGAGAATGAGAACTGGGATCTGTATCTAACTCAAGCATTAGCTGCAGTGAGATTTTCTATGTGCGAGACAACAGAATACTCGCCATATTATATGCTATTTGGACATGACGTGATTCTGCCAGTAGATAATCTGTTGAAGCCTCGTAGAAGGTACATGGGTGAAGATCGCCATCGTCTTATAATCGAACAACAACACAAAATCTTCATCCAAGTTCAACGGAGGATTAAACGGGCTCAGAAGAGGAGGAATCGCACTGTTAACAAAAACCGCCGAGAAGTAAAATTGGGAGTTAGGGATCCAGTGTATTACAAGAAGCATGTGAGACAAGGCAAATTAGATCTGAAATGGAGACCCTACTATAGAATAACTGAACAAACAGGACCAGTTACATTCATAATTGGGAACAGCTTAGTGGAAAAATCAAGAGGGCGCATGCCAATGATTTAAAGTTAGCTGAACTCCGAAGCTGGGAAACACCTACGATGGAAAGTGGTGAAGGACCAATCAGACCATCAACGATGGCGGCTCCCACCTCAGACCAAGAATCCAATATCGAGGACTCGAAGTCAGAGAGAACCTCCATAAAATTTACTGAAAGTTATCGCCACTCCATGGAGAGACCCTATCTTCCTCAGCAGGACCATGAAGAGTGGAATTCGGAGGACGACATTCCTTTGGCAGAACTGAGGTCAAACAATAAGCGATCCCCTCTTACGGAGGAGGATAGGGAGGATGAGGACGAGGAAGATGTGCCCTTGAGTAGGATACATTCTAGGTTACGAGACGAGAGTGGACTAAGAAAAAGCACTAGCTAGACCATTTCTTCAACAAAGAACAGGGAACCTTTTTTTTTTCTCTCCCTCTGGGATCGGTAGGAATCTTCAGGAGGTTAATAGACAGAAGAGGAAGGTAGAATGGGGTTTAAAATATATATTAGTTTTAGCCTAGTCTAATTTTTTTCGGGGAGGGGGTTCTATTATTTATATCCATTTTCACTACAGTAACCGGGCTCCCCATTGTGTTTCAGGATGGATAGCATTAGGATTCTGTTGCTGCTCGTCCTTGTTGCATCAACCGCTGCCTTGCGACATAGCGAGAACACCCTTTTCAAAAAGACTGCGGAAGTGGTCATTACCAGATCAAAATGGGTCATCACGTTGATGATCAACCTGAAGCCATATAACAGATTATTGGAAGGGTTGGGTTTGGAGATACAGAAGGCAAAAACAATAGGCGAACACATAGCTGAAAATTATTACTCTGATAAGGGGAACTATCATAACCTCATGTATTCGCTTAGGCAGGAAATAATTGCATTGGAGTTGCACTGGGGCAATATGAGAGACTATCTGGGTGGACTGAAGTTACTTGAATCTAGAAAAAAAAAGGTCAGTCTTACCAATTGTAGGTAAGGCACTTAGTGTGCTTTTTGGAACGATAACCGGGGCTGACTTGGAGACTATCAGAAGGAAATTAGCAGCAATAGGGGAAGGTCAAAAAAGCCTTGAGAAACAGACAAGGAATAGTCTATCGATTTTAAATGTTACCAGGATAGACTTGGCAAAAAATAGGCAGACCATCAATCGGCTGATAAAGAATGTACTAGACATTCAGAATGAATTAGGTCAAGTGACCCATTCCATGTCGGCCGAGCTGCAGGAACTCCGGGGCTTTGTGGCGCAATTCCTACAATTGCTCATGGCCATCAACAGATTGCGACAGGCCTCGCAGTCCTTGCAGTTGTCTCTCAAGCATGTTAGTGCTCAATTAGACATGCTCTCCCTAGGACATCTGTCACCTAGTATTGTAGCTCCCGGTCACCTCAGAGATATCTTGCTGGGGATTCAGACTGAACTTCCTCACCAGTTTCGGTTGCCTGCTGATCCCAACATGGAATTATGGCGCTACTATAGCTCCCTGGGTTGTGTTACGCTGATAGAAAACGATAAGTTGTTAGCCTTAGTACCAATACCGCTATTAAACAGAGGGAGTATGTTTGAAGTTTTCCAGGCAATTAATTTACCCATCCCCTACCCTGGAACAAAACAGGAGCTAGGAGTAATTGCTAAATATAAGATAGAAGCAGAATATATAGCCTTGAACCTAGCTAGAACCAAGTTCATGTTGCTCACTGCAGCGAAAGCAGAAAAATGCAGAATGGACATGCTGGGAACATGCCCCCTCAAGGAGTCCTATATATGGCACTGGAGGGCATCAAACCTGTTTACTTGGGTTATTTAATGAGAACAAAGAGGAGATTAAACGAACCTGCAACATAGAGGTATCAAAAAGCAAATTGATGCCACAAGCCATAGGCTTGTCAGATGGGGTGTGGGCAGTAGCGTTGGAGACAAAGTTAGATTTGTCCCACGTATGCAAAGGGAGGCCAACACTAACCATTACAGCCACCCCGCCCCTATTTATCATAAGCTTACCTATGGGGTGCACAGCCTTCGGTATGTCTATCACACTTCCACCTTCCACCAAGCAGAAGAGAGATTTGAATCTAGAGATTCTTTCCTTGCTCTCTCAAACATCTCATCGGCTCATTGGACAGACTTGTGGAAACCTCTCGTTAGAACATCATTGAATGTTACTGCAAGGGAACTTCCACAACTATTAGAGAAAATAGAAAGAATTGATTTACAAGACTTAGTTGATCAACTAGAGACGATAGATGGGGAGGTTCTTCCCCAAGGGAGTTGGACCACTAAATCTGTAGCCTTGTTATCAGTTGGGGGTGTATTTTGGTGGGGATAATATTAATAATAATTCAAGTAGTTTGGGGAAGGCAGTGGTTAAAAAGAGGTAGAAGAATTATGCCGGCGAGAGGACTGAATAGCAAAAAGGGTGGATCACCTGTTGAAACCACGGAGACCCAAGGGACAGAGAACCCTGAAACTGATCCTGAGAAAGGAACCCAGGCAGAGGAACGGTTGCAACTAACGGCTGTATGATTGGAGGTTTAAAAAAAAAAAAAAAAATGAAAAGGAAAGAACTGATATTCCATATTCCTCTTCCTTCTAATGGACAGGGTGCTCCAGGAGCATGCACATAAAAAAAAAAAATGGAAAAAAAATAAGAGGAAGGGAGAGAGCATGAAACAACTGCTTGTGGAAAAAAAAAAAAAAAAAGAGATGATGATGATGATGAAAAAAATATTTTTGAGAAAAACATTTTAGAAACATTTATTTTTTGTTGTTCTGTTTAAAAGAAAAAAAAAGAAAGGAAAATGGAATATGTTTGGAGAACTTTAAACAGTTGAAAAAGAGACTGATAATGAGGAACAGTTACATCGCTCCTATATTTATGCAGTGGACTTGCTCAGTTATGACTATTATATTTGTGTTATTTAATTTTTTTTTATTTTTTTCTTTGGGGGAGAGGGTGGAAACACTCCCCTCTCTTGATTTTATTGGGTAAACTATGCTTCAATTATTGACCCCATTGGGAGGGGGCGTCCTCAGCAAACTTCCATCATGACAAGGTTTCATAGGAGGGAGCAGGAAGGCCCAGGGATTTGTGGCTTATCTTTCGGGCTGGAAATTGGTAACAAATTTGAATTGACATAGAGTAGAATCTCTTCCAGAAATAAAAGGGAATGGATGTAAATCGGAAAGCAAAACTTTAAGTTGGGAATGGTGTTCATTAACGAAGAATTGACATTCAAACGTAGCGATAAACCAACTGCGTAGATTCATTGATGCCACCGGCTACGAAGACAAAATTGATGAATTGGTTGTGGAAATAAAAAAATAAAAAAAAAATAAAAATGGGTTGAGGAAATTCAAAGAGTGGTAAATAATGCCAAATTGATTAAAAAGAAATTTCATAATTAATGGTTATGGAGGGGAGGAGAATACCCCTGTGGAATCAAAATAATTTTTGTGGTGATGGCGTGCCGACCCGAAGAAGCATCGTGTCATGACTTTATTTGTGTTTATTGTAATTTATTAACATAAATGACAAGATCCGTTGGGGGAGGTAATGTGACACGATAACTAGGCGTATATTAAGGTGGATTTGTAAAATATGTATTTTATTTTAATAAATTAAAAATAGAAAATGGTTAAGAATAGAAAAATAGTTTAAAAACATGTTTCGTTTAACAAAAGTACTAAGGGAAAAAGAAAAGGGAAAAAATAAATAAACGCTTTTTCTTTTATAAGTAAATTTGTGGAAGAGAAAAGGGATCAGATTACTGTTAAATCCTACCAGTCTTCCAATAAAATATTTGACTAAGTGATTTGATGTGATAAAAGATAAACATTTAGGAAATAGATTTTAGGTGACCAGGTCAAAAACTGTCTTTACTGTATCTCGACAACACATTAAGGAAATAAAGAAAAGATAATAGAATTTTCCCTTTCTCCAGGCAATAAAAAAAAAAATAAAAAAAACCGCCTGGCTACTGAGAAAGTGCCAGGGCTATAAAAAACATCCGACGGCCTTCACATGAAGATTTGTTAAGATAAAAAGATAAAAAAAAATCCTGGAAAATACATCATTGGAGGCCGAGTGCAAACGGGATGTCCGCGGGATGTCCGCACATCAAAGGAAGCAAAATTTAAGTACCTTGAAAATTTGAACTTACAGTCGCCAATGCTTATCTTTTGTTTTCACCCAGTGGTCTAGTGGACTTCCGATTATTTCAATATAAATACAAGTGATTTTTCCGAGCAGTTCAGCCGGGCGTGTGCTTGAAGTAGCTACGTGTGTCAGGCACACTGAAGAAGTGAAACTCCGTTCATCTGAGTCGGTCGGTTCGGCATTTGATCTCCATTAGTTAGTTAGAGCTGAGTGTCACATTGCCTGCCCCAACTGCAAGACTAAGTCTGAACGAATTAAAGCGTCGGTTAAACTCATCTAAGTTGTGGAAGTTCGTTCCTTCAATAGTTTATCTGGTGCCCCCAGCTTGAGACTTCGACTTTTTCAACCAACCTCCGGCAACATTACAGCGTGGAGAACAGCCGCCGGAGAAATTGCACGGACCTCAACCAGGGGTGTCACACTAGTTAGGAGAGTCAACTTATATCTCCTAGGTTGCCCAATTGTGTGGTTTATTTTGACCACAGACTTGGCTGAGTGTGCATAAACTTAGATATGGCTAAGCCTAGTTGGGTTGACTACTAGTAATTCACTCCTTTGCTGAATGAATAGGATTTTTGGGACCAGCTGCTACTAAAAATACGGTGGGAATTGGGAGGTTGTTAGTGAATAAAAGGTGGGGACACTTTAAGGTCTTCTAGATTATAGCAGACAACTCAATCTAGATATGCCAGTGGCACAAAAGACACTAGAATCTAGAATGGCAGGTGATTTCAAATTTGGAGATAGTGATCATATAGCTTAGGCTGAGCTGGCCTCCTTGCTTAACAAGAAGGATCAAGTATTTAGAGTTAGGTTAAATAGAATGTCTGCCAAGGCAATGAATATGGCCACAGAATTGCATGTGGAGGAACTGTGCCTCTGATCAGGATATCACATGTCACATTGCCAGATGTGAGAACCCTGACAACAGTCAAGGTTATGTGTAGGGAATTTTGTGACTACTTTCAGAAGCTTTTCACCATTGAGCCTGGTCTGAGTACTATTTAGCTGACTTTCTTCACCTTGAGGTGACTGAAGTGGCTGGTTACAAGGAGCAAATCTGGGAAGCATTAAAGAAGGTTGGGAAAGATAAGATGGTTTGACCTCTGAATTGTACCTGAGGCTGTTGCCTTGCTGGAAATTCTCTTCAATCACTGGATGAAACAGAGGACTATTCTCTGACATTTCACCAGATGTCGGGTGAACCTTCTGCGTGAAAACACACATAGAGAGGATGGGATTGGTAATTTTCAGCCTTTAATGATGTTAAATGTACAGTTAAAGATTTTGGCCATGGTCCTAGCAAACTGTTTGTCTCATTTCCCCTCGAGCTGTAAAGGGTCAGACAATCTAAGATAACCATCATTTGGTTTGCACAATCATAGTTGACAGAGAAGTCATACTGATCAATTTAGATTAGTTCAAGGCTTTTGATAGGATAGATCATCATTTCTTAGAGGCAGTCTTGCCCACAGCCAGATTAAAGTTGTACTTTCACTCCTGGATTCGTCTCCTGTATACTGCCTATGCCACCAATGTTTCCACATTTGTAATGAGCCGTGCCTAGATTGCCAAAGTTAGAAGAGAAATCTGGCATTTGACATGAGCCAAGATTAACCACAATACATCTATTAGAAAGGTTCTCCTATCTTGGGCCCCTTCAGTTGGATGGATGGATGGTGCATCTGGTTCAGTCCGGACCTCCATCTAGAGAAGAATTGGTCAGAAGTTCTGGAAAAGGTTGTAACTGTGGTTGATCTGTGGCTGTGAAGGAATCTTTCCATGAAGACGAGGGCAAGGTGTGCATTATGTACATCTACCCCCTCGTCTTTCAGTTCTGCCACTTCCATCCACCACCCTATATCTAAAGAGTGGTGTGTCTCTTGCTTCCACCCATTTGAGGGTGGTCTAGGAATGCTAGACATAGAGATCTGTCAAGATATGTTGACTGCATTTCCAGAATTGACTGTGTGCACAAGATGACAGAATGGACACCTTCTGAAAGAAAGATGCCAAAGCATCTTTCCTGTCTTTGAGGAGCATGCACTTAACAGTGGGGGAGCTCCACCGCTTGCCCTGAAGCAAGTGCTCCTATTGTGAATACTGTCATGCACTGAAGGTTTTTTCTTGGATACAGGCAGGCTTCTCTGAGAGTTGGCCATTGTCAAAAGAGGCATTATATAAGGTGTTAGTCGTGGGGTGCAGGGTGCTGTTTACAATGATCTAATCACAATGCTTGGTCTAATGATGAGCAAGTTTTGCTCCATATGGTCCTGGTTGCCTGAGTTAAAAAGCCTCACTAACAATGAGGTATCACTCACCTGGCTGATGATTCAGAACACCCTCTGGGTCGGCAAAAAGTCTTTCACAACAAAACTGGTTACTTCACCAGAATGCATCCAATGTGGTGGAATTGGATCTGTTGAATCCACCTTCTTTAACTGCTCAGTCATGTGCCTGCAGTGTGAGATTATCAAATGCTACATGTTTTTCTTGCTGCATGAATAATTCTTTGTCCTAGATGCCAGTTCTGTTTCTAGCAATGTGAGTTTGTTGGTAGACAGGAGGAAGCACTTTGTGCTTCTGTGCTTGCTAGCCATTATGCAAATGACAATATGTATGAAGGTGACAAAAGGCACATTTCTCTGGAGACATGGGGGACATTTTTTGTTTTTGACTTTATTTTTTTCCTACACTGTACTTTTTGACCAGTTAAGTTACTTTTCTGCCATATTTAGCCATAGGGAGGGTCCCATGCTATCATTTTTAGTGTATATTTTTTCATTATGTCATTAGGTTGTTTTTATTATGTAAATAAAATTCATATATACTTTTATCCCCCTCTCCACATGTTTGTAAATACAGGGAATTAGTTTAGGATCTCATGGAGAGCATGCATTGTTTTGGTAATTGTGGTATGGTTGTGTATTCTGTATAAATGTGGTATTGTGGTGAAAGGTTTATTATAAGTATGTTTGGATCAGTGAATATAAATAGTTAAATTAAAGTTTAGGCCTTCCCCATCCTCCGTTTTGTGTCACATTTGTAATTTTATTGCAATATCCCCTATGATTGGAATCAACAACTTGTCTAGAATAGATAAAGCTAAATATAAAACCATAACTAAAACATTATAGCTAGATGTATGGTAAAGCAGAAATAGTGGAAGGGTAGCAACAGGTTTGCAACATTGCAGAATGAAAAATAAGTCTTCTATCACAAGACTGTATAAATGATTTTGAACACTATCTAGACGGGAAAGTAAGGATTGAGCAGCTCTATACCAGATATGACGGCAATATTCCACTGATTAACAAAATTCCTTGATTAGATAATGTAATAATATTTTCTCCCCAAACATAAATTAATCAGAGGAATGTACAAAATATAAAAGGTAGTAGGAACAATTTTCTGATGAAAAGTTTAAAAATATTTTTAAAACCAAGTTCAAGAAGAAAAAAATATTCAGTATTTGGAATTATTAATGGCTGCTCTATTTGGACAAAAGGAAATATTACCATCTGATTACTTCCTAATACATATTTGCATTGTAACTCTAATAATTACAAATTCTACAATCTTCCATTTTCCAGTCATTTAACCTTGTGTTTTGTAAATATAAAAAAATACAAATAAAACTGAAAAAAAAAAGATTCTTCTGTTATTTGTGTTCACTTGAGTATTTCAACTTTTTTTTCAAATTTTGCTTAACTTTCTTTGTAACTTTTGTTCATTTCAACACTCTTGAACTATTAAAATAAAAATGATTGGAGAAAATGTTTTAAAATTATTGTTCATGATTATTTTAGAAGCTTATTACTAGTTATAGAATAAAGCATACTACTAATTGTATAAAGAACCTATTGATTGTATTTTGTCTAAACTGTCATGCACAAATCACTTTCACCATGACTGTTGTTTTTATGCATTTTCTTAAAAAAAAAAAAAAAAAATTAACAAAATTCATATTATAAAATAGAAAAATAAATATATAAACTGAATGTAGTGGATTGGTAAATATGATTGTACCTATTTGCATGTTATGTAGAAGAGATAAAGTGTATAGTAAAGTACGCTTGATCATTGAGCA